>CAWUFW010015297.1:0-367969 GCA_963921515.1 Calotriton arnoldi | reverse complement strand
GCAGCCATACAGATACTCAGAGAACCAATCAATAACCCATATAGACACTCATGTAGCTATTCGCAAATCCATGCATCCACTTACACACCAACAAACAGACGGATACAGACATTCACACAGTTTAGTCACTAACCCATGCATTCAGTAAGATACGTTTAATCACTCACTTGTAGAGTCAGTCACTCACGTACTAAATCATCCATTCAGACACTTATACACCCACTCATTCTTCAATACGCCTTTCCCTATATATTAAACATATTTAAACTTTACAGAAACACACAGTCACTGGATGATGTCATCAGTGATGTCATCAGTGATGTCATTTGAGATGTCATCAGTGATGTCATCAGTGATGTCACTGACCATGTCATGAGTGATGTAATATGTGAGCGTCATCAGCAGTGCATTGCGGGGCGCGAGTTATAGTTAGCTGAACTAACTATAACAGGGGAATTTCACGGGTTTTGTACGAGTGCAATGTCCAACTAACTATAACTGTCCCTAAAACCTATGGTTTTTTTCAGTGAATATATATATATATATATATATATATATATATATTCACTGAAAAAACCATAGGTTTCAGACACGTTATAGTTAGAAATTAGCATTTAAAAAACCTTTGAAATTCACTGAAAAAACCATAGGTTTTAGGGACAGTTATAGTTAGTTGGACATTTCACTCGTACAAAACCATAGAAATTCCCCATTATAGTTAGTTCAGCTAACTATAACTCGCGCCCATGCAATGCACTGCTGATGACGTCACATATTACATCACTCATGACATGGTCAGTGACATCACTGATGACATCTCAAATGACATCACTGATGACATCACTGATGACATCATCCAGTGACTGTGTGTTTCTGTAAAGTTTAAATATGTTTAATATATATAGGGAAAGGTGTATTGAAGAATGAGTGGGTGTATAAGTGTCTGAATGGATGATTTAGTACGTGAGTGACTGACTCTACAAGTGAGTGATTAAATGTATGTTACTGAATGCATGGGTTAGTGACTAAACTGTGTGAATGTCTGTATCCGTCTGTCTGTTGGTTTGTAAGCGGCTGCATGGCTTTCTGAATAGCTACATGAGTGTCTACATGGGTTATTGATTGATTGTCTGAGTATCTGTATGGGTGCCTGAGTGTTTGTGTGGGTGGGGTGTGTGTGACTCTGTGCATAGATGTGTGAGTTGGTGATTCACTGGGTGCATGGTTTCAAGAGTGCATCTGTGATGGACTGTATGGGTGGGTGAGTGTGTGTATGGGTGTGTTAGTGATTGAATGTATATCTCAGTGGTACATGTGTGAGTAACTACATATGTGAAAGGCAGTATATATGTGTGTTGGAGTATATAAATGGCTATAAGTGAGTGTGTGATTGTGAGAGTGGCTGTATGGATGAGTGTGTACTTGTATCAGTGATTGTATAAGAGCGTAAGAATGTGCTAGTATTTGTATGAGTAAGTGAGCTGGTGTGTGTATAACTGTATAGGTGAGTAAATGGGTGTGTGATTACGTTTTTGCATGACTGACTAGGTGTGTGAGTACCTCTATGGATGAGTGGCGGTGTGTGAGTGTTTATATAGGTGTATGAGTGCATATGATAGTCCTGTACTGAGTGACTAAGTATGAGTGACTGTACGGGTGAGTGAGTGGATGTGTGTGTAGACCTAAGAATCAGTGAGTGGGTATGTAGTTTTGGTGTTGGAGTGTCTATGGTTTTGAGAATGGCAGTCTGTAATTTAGAGTGGGTGTATCAAAAGTTATATTAGGGTGTGAGAAGATGCATGAAATTATCACATGGATGATGTCATCAGTGATGTCATTTGAGATGTCATCAGTGATGTCATCAGTGATGTCACTGACCATGTCATGAGTGATGTAATATGTGACGTCATCAGCAGTGCATTGCGAGGCGCGAGTTATAGTTAGCTGAACTAACTATAACGGGGGAATTTCTATGGTTTTGTACGAGTGAAATGTCCAACTAACTATAACTGTCCCTAAAACCTATGGTTTTTCAGTGAATTTCAAAGGTTTTTAAATGCTAATTTCTAACTATAACGTGTCTGAAACCTATGGTTTTTCAGTGAATTTCAAAGGTTTTTAAATGCTAATTTCTAACTATAACGTGCCTGAAACCTATGATTTTTAAGTGAATTTCAAGGTTTTTTTAAATGCTAGTTTCTAACTATGCCTACAGAGGTAGGACATGTGAAGAAAGAAGAAAAAACGCACAGAAAGAAGCAAAAGATGTGCAGAAAGAACCAACAGAGGAGCAGAAAGAGGCCTTGTTGCAAAATCATCCTGTGCCCACAACTTTTTCAGACGGGTACTGGTGGTAACTGACTCTGACTAACCAGAGCCAGTGCTATGCTAAAAGACACTTAGAATACAGTGAAAACACCTACATACACTAGGGAACACTATGCGTTGGGGTACCCCTGTGATTAGCATGACCTCCTCTGCAAGTCCCTAGTACATAATAGGGCAGGGGGATTAAAACTACCTCTTAAAACGCGCTACAGGGCGCGTTTGCACAGTGGTGAAGGGAGGGGGCCTGAGGTGACATGTGTGCAAACGCACCCCGTGGCGCATTTTAAGTTGCGGGATTAAGTCCCCTTGAATTCTGAGGGTCCCTGGGGCCCAACTAGCCCCCAGGTACCTACAGTTAGGACCACAGAGCTGAGTTGCAGAGAGGCGTTCCGAGGCCACGCACCTTTTTCACCTCTCTGCAACGCAACTCTGTTGTGCTTACTGAAGGTACCTGGTGGGCTAGTTGGCCCCAGGGTCCCTCAGGATTCAAAGGGAATTAATTCCCCAACTTAAACGCACCACAGGGCGTGTTTGCGCACATGTCACCTGAGGCCCCGCCCCCTCCCTTCACCACTGTGCAAGCGCGCCCCGTGGTGCGTTTTAAGTTGGGGATTAGGTCACCTTGAATCCTGAGGGTCCCTGGGGCCCAACTAGCCCACTAGGTACTTCCAGTAAGCACCACAGGCCTGCGTTGCAACGCCTGTAACAAATTGTGCAGTTGTGTTTAGGTAGTGAAGAGGGTCGTGCTGGGGGTAGTGTTTTAGGGTTTAGGGTAGTGCAGTGGTGTTTGTGTAGTGTAGGGGGTCATGCTGGGGGTAGATTTAGGGTTTAGGGTAGTGCAGTGGTGTTTGGGTAGTGTAGGGAGTCGTGCTGGGGGAGTGTTTTAGGGTTTAGGGTAGTGCAGTGGTGTTTGGGTAGTGTAGAGGGTCGTGCTGGGGGTAGTGTTTTAGGGTTTAGGGTAGTGCAGTGGTGTTTGGGTAGTGTAGGGGGTCGTGCTGGGGGTAGTGATTTAGGGTAGTGCAGTGGTGTTTGGGTAGTGTAGGGGTACTGCTGGGGGTAGTGTTTTAGGGTTTAGGTTAGTGCAGTGGTGTTTGGGTAGTGTAGGGGTACTGCTGGGGGTAGTGTTTTAGGGTTTAGGGTAGTGCAGTGGTGTTTGTGTAGTGTAGGGGGTAGTGTTTTAGGGTTTAGGGTAGTGCAGTGGTGTTTGTGTAGTGTAGGAGGTCATGTTTTAGGGTTTAGGGTAGTGCAGTGGTCTTTGGGTAGTGTAGGGAGTCGTGCGGGGTTAGTGTTTTAGGGTTTAGGGTAGAGTAGGGGGTCATGCGGGGTTAGTGTTTTAGGGATTAGGGTAGTGCATTGGTGTTTGGGTAGTGTAGGGGGTCATGCGGGGGTAGTGTTTTAGGGTTTAGGGCAGTGCAGTGGTGTTTGGGTAGTGTAGGGGGTCGTGCTGGGGGAGTGTTTTAGGGTTTAGGGCAGTGCAGTGGTGTTCGGGTAGTGTAGGGGGTCGTGCTGGGGGAGTGTTTTAGGGTTTAGGGCAGTGCAGTGGTGTTCGGGTAGTGTAGGGGGTCGTGCTGGGGGTAGTGTTTGAGGGTTTAGGGCAGTGCAGTCGTGTTCGGGTAGTGTAGGGGTTGTGCTGGGGTAGTATTTTAGGGTTTAGGGCAGTGCAGTGGTGTTTGGGCAGTGTAGGGGGTAATGCTGGGGGTGGTGTTTTAGGGTTTAGGGCAGTGCAGTGGTGTTCGGGCAGTGTAGGGGGTCGTGCTGGGGGTGGTGTTTCAGGGTTTAGGGCAGTGCAGTGGTGTTCGGGCAGTGTAGGGGGTGGTGTTTCAGGGTTTAGGGCAGTGCAGTGGTGTTCGGGCAGTGTAGGGGGTCGTGCAGGGGTGGTGTTTCAGGGTTTAGGGCAGTGGTGTTCGGGCAGTGTAGGGGGTCGTG
This sequence comes from Calotriton arnoldi, assembly GCA_963921515.1. Lineage (NCBI taxonomy): Eukaryota > Metazoa > Chordata > Amphibia > Caudata > Salamandridae > Calotriton > Calotriton arnoldi. Next base: position 363,715 of record CAWUFW010015297.1, on the reverse strand, counting down.
CTGGGGGTGGTGTTTCAGGGTTTGGGGCAGTGCAGTGGTGTTCGAGCAGTAAAGGGGTCGTGCTGGGGGTGGTGTTTCAGGGTTTAGGGCAGTGCAGTGGTGTTCGGGCAGTGTAGGGGCGGTGCAGGGGGTGGTGTTTCAGGGTTTAGGGCAGTGCAGTGGTGTTCGGGCAGTGTAGGGGGTGCTGCAGGGGGTGGTGTTTCAGGGTTTAGGGCAGTGCAGTGGGGTTCGGGCAGTGTAGGGGGTGGTGTTTCAGGGTTTAGGGCAGTGCAGTGGTGTTCGGGCAGTGTAGGGGGTCGTGCAGGGGGTGGTGTTTCAGGGTTTAGGAGCAGTGGTGTTCGGGCAGTGTAGGGGGTTGTGCTGGGGGTGGTGTTTCAGGGTTTGGGGCAGTGCAGTGGTGTTCGAGCAGTAAAGGGGGTCGTGCTGGGGGTGGTGTTTCAGGGTTTAGGGCAGTGCAGTGGTGTTCGGGCAGTGTAGGGGGCAGTGCAGGGGTGGTGTTTCAGGGTTTAGGGCAGTGCAGTGGTGTTCGGGCAGTGTAGGGGGTGCTGCAGGGGGTGGTGTTTCAGGGTTTAGGGCAGTGCAGTGGTGTTCGGGCAGTGTAGGGGGTCATGCAGGGGTGGTGTTTCAGGGTTTAGGGCAGTGCAGTGGTGTTCGGGCAGTGTAGGGGGTCGTGCTGGGGCTGGTGTTTCAGGGTTTAGGGCAGTATAGTGGTGTTCGGGCAGTGTAGGGGGTCGTGCTGGGGCTGGTGTTTCAGGGTTTAGGGCAGTGCAGTGGTGTTCGGGCAGTGTAGGGGGTCATGCTGGGGCTGGTGTTTCAGGGTTTAGGGCAGTGCAGTGGTGTTCGGGCAGTGTAGGTGGTCGTGCTGGGGCTGGTGTTTCAGGGTTTAGGGCAGTGCAGTGGTGTTCGGGCAGTGTAGGGGGTCATGCTGGGGCTGGTGTTTCAGGGTTTAGGGCAGTGCAGTGGTGTTCGGGCAGTGTAGGGGGTCTTGCTGGGGCTGGTGTTTCAGGGTTTAGGGCAGTGCAGTGGTGTTCGGGCAGTGTAGGGGGTCGTGCTGGGGGTGGTGTTTCAGGGTTTAGGGCAGTGCAGTGGTGTTTGGGCAGTGTAGGGGGTCATGTTGGGGCTAGTGTTTCAGGATTTAGGGCAGAGCAATGGTGTTCAGGCAGTGTAGGGGGTTTTGCTGGAGGTGGTGTTTCAGGGTTTAGGGCAGTGCAGTGGTGTTCAGTGCAGTGTAGGGGGTGGTGTTTCAGGGTTTAGGGCAGTGGTGTTCAGGCAGTGTAGGGGGTCTTGCCGGGGTTGATGTTTCAGGGTTTAGGGCAGTGCAGTGGTGTTCGGGCAGTGTAGGGGGTCATGCTGGGGGTGGTGTTTCAGGGTTTAGGGCAGTGCAGTGGTGTTCCGGCAGTCTAGGGGGTCATGCTGGGGGTGGTGTTTCAGGGTTTAGGGCAGTGCAGTGGTGTTCGGGCAGTGTAGGGTGTCGTGCTGAGGGGTGGTGTTTCAGGGTTTAGGGCAGTGCAGTGGTGTTCGGGCAGTGTAGGGGGTCATGCAGGGTGTGGTGTTTCAGGGTTTAGGGCAGTGCAGTGGTGTTTGGGCAGTGTATGGGGTCGTGCAGGGGGTGGTGTTTCAGGGTTTAGGGCAGTGCAATGGTGTTCGGCCAGTGTAGGTGGTCTTGCTGGGGGTGGTGTTTCAGGCTTTAGTGCAGTGGTGTTCGGGCAGTGTAGGGGGTCTTGCTGGGGGTGGTGTTTCAGGGTTTAGGGCAGTGCAGTGGTGTTCGGGCATTGTAGGGGGTCTTGCTGGGGCTGGTGTTTCAGGGTTTAGGGCAGTGCAGTGGTGTTCGGGCAGTGTAGGGGGTCGTGCTGGGGTTGGTGTTTGAGGGTTTAGGGTAGTGCAGTGGTGTTCAGGCAGTGTAGGGGGTTGTGCTGGGGCTGGTGTTTCAGGGTTTAGGGCAGTGCAGTGGTTTTCGGGCAGTGTAGGCGGTCGTGCTGGGGCTGGTGTTTCAGGGTTTAGGGCAGTGCAGTGGTGTTCGGGCAGTGTACGGGGTTGTGCTGGGGCTGGTGTTTCAGGGTTTAGGGCAGTGCAGTGGTGTTCGGGCAGTGTAGGGGGTCGTGCTGGGGGTGGTGTTTCAGGGTTTAGGGCAGTGCAGTGGTGTTCGGGCAGTGTAGGGGGTCGTAATGGGGCTGGTGTTTCATGGTTTAGGGCAGTGCAGTGGTGTTCGGGCAGTGTAGGGGGTCGTGCTGGGGGTAGTGTTTGAGGGTTTAGGGCAGTGCAGTCGTGTTCGGGTAGTGTAGGGGGTTGTGCTGGGGGTAGTATTTTAGGGTTTAGGGCAGTGCAGTGGTGTTTGGGTAGTGTAGGGGGTAATGCTGGGGGTGGTGTTTTAGGGTTTAGGGCAGTGCAGTGGTGTTCGGGCAGTGTAGGGGGTCGTGCTGGGGGTGGTGTTTCAGGGTTTAGGGCAGTGCAGTGGTGTTCGGGCAGTGTAGGGGGTGGTGTTTCAGGGTTTAGGGCAGTGCAGTGGTGTTCGGGCAGTGTAGGGGGTCGTGCAGGGGGTGGTGTTTCAGGGTTTAGGGCAGTGGTGTTCGGGCAGTGTAGGGGGTCGTGCTGGGGGTGGTGCTTCAGGGTTTGGGGCAGTGCAGTGGTGTTCGAGCAGTAAAGGGGGTCGTGCTGGGTGTGGTGTTTCAGGGTTTAGGGCAGTGCAGTGGTGTTCGGGCAGTGTAGGGGCGGTGCAGGGGTGGTGTTTCAGGGTTTAGGGCAGTGCAGTGGTGTTCGGGCAGTGTAGGGGGTGCTGCAGGGGGTGGTGTTTCAGGGTTTAGGGCAGTGCAGTGGTGTTCGGGCAGTGTAGGGGGTGGTGTTTCAGGGTTTAGGGCAGTGCAGTGGTGTTCGGGCAGTGTAGGGGGTCGTGCAGGGGGTGGTGTTTCAGGGTTTAGGGACAGTGGTGTTCGGGCAGTGTAGGGGGTCGTGCTGGGAGTGGTGTTTCAGGGTTTGGGAGCAGTGGTGTTCGAGCAGTAAAGGGGGTCGTGTTTCAGGGTTTAGGGCAGTGCAGTGGTGTTTGGGCAGTGTAGGGGGTGCTGCAGGGGGTGGTGTTTCAGGGTTTAGGGCAGTGCAGTGGTGTTCGGGCAGTGTAGGGGGTCGTGCAGGGGGTGGTGTTTCAGGGTTTAGGGCAGTGCAGTGGTGTTCGGGCAGTGTAGGGGGTCGTGCTGGGGCTGGTGTTTCAGGGTTTAGGGCAGTATAGTGGTGTTCGGGCAGTGTAGGGGGTCGTGCTGGGGCTGGTGTTTCAGGGTTTAGGGCAGTGCAGTGGTGTTCAGGCAGTGTAGGGGGTCCTGCTGGGGCTGGTGTTTCAGGGTTTAGGGCAGTGCAGTGGTGTTCGGGCAGTGTAGGTGGTCGTGCTGGGGCTGGTGTTTCAGGGTTTAGGGCAGTGCAGTGGTGTTCGGGCAGTGTAGGGGGTCATGCTGGGGCTGGTGTTTCAGGGTTTAGGGCAGTGCAGTGGTGTTCGGGCAGTGTAGGGGGTCTTGCTGGGGCTGGTGTTTCAGGGTTTAGGGCAGTGCAGTGGTGTTCGGGCAGTGTAGGGGGTCGTGCTGGGGCTGGTGTTTCAGGGTTTAGGGCAGTGCAGTGGTGTTCGGGCAGTGTAGGGGGTCGTGCTGGGGCTGGTGTTTCAGGGTTTAGGGCAGTGCAGTGGTGTTCGGGCAGTGTAGGGGGTCTTGCTGGGGCTGGTGTTTCAGGGTTTAGGGCAGTGCAGTGGTGTTCGGGCAGTGTAGGGGGTCGTGCTGGGGGTGGTGTTTCAGGGTTTAGGGCAGTGCAGTGGTGTTTGGGCAGTGTAGGGGGTCATGCTGGGGCTAGTGTTTCAGGATTTAGGGCAGAGCAATGGTGTTCAGGCAGTGTAGGGGGTTTTGCTGGAGGTGGTGTTTCAGGGTTTAGGGCAGTGCAGTGGTGTTCGTGCAGTGTAGGGGGTGGTGTTTCAGGGTTTAGGGCAGTGGTGTTCAGGCAGTGTAGGGGGTCTTGCTGGGGTTGATGTTTCAGGGTTTAGGGCAGTGCAGTGGTGTTCGGGCAGTGTAGGGGGTCGTGCTGGGGGTAGTGTTTGAGGGTTTAGGGCAGTGCAGTCGTGTTCGGGTAGTGTAGGGGGTTGTGCTGGGGGTAGTATTTTAGGGTTTAGGGCAGTGCAGTGGTGTTTGGGCAGTGTAGGGGGTAATGCTGGGGGTGGTGTTTTAGGGTATAGGGCAGTGCAGTGGTGTTCGGGCAGTGTAGGGGGTCGTGCTGGGGGTGGTGTTTCAGGGTTTAGGGCAGTGCAGTGGTGTTCGGGCAGTGTAGGGGGTGGTGTTTCTGGGTTTAGGGCAGTGCAGTGGTGTTCGGGCAGTGTAGGGGGTCGTGCAGGGGGTGGGGTTTCAGGGTTTAGGGCAGTGGTGTTTGGGCAGTGTAGGGGGTCGTGCTGGGGGTGGTGTTTCAGGGTTTGGGGCAGTGCAGTGGTGTTCGAGCAGTAAAGGGGGTCGTGCTGGGGGTGGTGTTTCAGGGTTTAGGGCAGTGCAGTGGTGTTCGGGCAGTGTAGGGGGTGGTGTTTCAGGGTTTAGGGCAGTGCAGTGGTGTTCGGGCAGTGTAGGGGGTCGTGCAGGGGGTGGTGTTTCAGGGTTTAGGGCAGTGGTGTTTGGGCAGTGTAGGGGGTCGTGCTGGGGGTGGTGTTTCAGGGTTTAGGGCAGTGCAGTGGTGTTCGGGCAGTGTAGGGGCGGTGCAGGGGTGGTGTTTCAGGGTTTAGGGCAGTGCAGTGGTGTTCGGGCAGTGTAGGGGGTGCTGCAGGGGGTGGTGTTTCAGGGTTTAGGGCAGTGCAGTGGTGTTTGGGCAGTGTAGGGGGTGGTGTTTCAGGGTTTAGGGCAGTGCAGTGGTGTTCGGGCAGTGTAGGGGGTCGTGCAGGGGGTGGTGTTTCAGGGTTTAGGGCAGTGGTGTTCGGGCAGTGTAGGGGGTTGTGCTGGGGGTGGTGTTTCAGGGTTTGGGGCAGTGCAGTGGTGTTCGAGGCAGTAAAGGGGGTCGTGCTGGGGGTGGTGTTTCAGGGTTTAGGGCAGTGCAGTGGTGTTCGGGCAGTGTAGGGGGCAGTGCAGGGGGTGGTGTTTCAGGGTTTAGGGCAGTGCAGTGGTGTTCGGGCAGTGTAGGGGGTGCTGCAGGGGGTGGTGTTTCAGGGTTTAGGGCAGTGCAGTGGTGTTCGGGCAGTGTAGGGGGTCATGCAGGGGTGGTGTTTCAGGGTTTAGGGCAGTGCAGTGGTGTTCGGGCAGTGTAGGGGGTCGTGCTGGGGCTGGTGTTTCAGGGTTTAGGGCAGTATAGTGGTGTTCGGGCAGTGTAGGGGGTCGTGCTGGGGCTGGTGTTTCAGGGTTTAGGGCAGTGCAGTGGTGTTCGGGCAGTGTAGGGGGTCATACTGGGGCTGGTGTTTCAGGGTTTAGGGCAGTGCAGTGGTGTTCGGGCAGTGTAGGTGGTCGTGCTGGGGCTGGTGTTTCAGGGTTTAGGGCAGAGCAATGGTGTTCAGGCAGTGTAGGGGGTTTTGCTGGAGGTGGTGTTTCAGGGTTTAGGGCAGTGCAGTGGTGTTCGTGCAGTGTAGGGGGTGGTGTTTCAGGGTTTAGGGCAGTGGTGTTCAGGCAGTGTAGGGGGTCTTGCTGGGGTTGATGTTTCAGGGTTTAGGGCAGTGCAGTGGTGTTCGGGCAGTGTAGGGGGTCATGCTGGGGGTGGTGTTTCAGGGTTTAGGGCAGTGCAGTGGTGTTCCGGCAGTGTAGGGGGTCATGCTGGGGGTGGTGTTTCAGGGTTTAGGGCAGTGCAGTGGTGTTCGGGCAGTGTAGGGTGTCGTGCTGAGGGGTGGTGTTTCAGGGTTTAGGGCAGTGCAGTGGTGTTCGGGCAGTGTAGGGGGTCATGCAGGGTGTGGTGTTTCAGGGTTTAGGGCAGTGCAGCGGTGTTTGGGCAGTGTAGGGGGTCGTGCAGGGGGTGGTGTTTCAGGGTTTAGGGCAGTGCAATGGTGTTCGGCCAGTGTAGGTGGTCTTGCTGGGGGTGGTGTTTCAGGCTTTAGTGCAGTGGTGTTCGGGCAGTGTAGGGGGTCTTGCTGGGGGTGGTGTTTCAGGGTTTAGGGCAGTGCAGTGGTGTTCGGGCAGTGTAGGGGGTCTTGCTGGGGCTGGTGTTTCAGGGTTTAGGGCAGTGCAGTGGTGTTCGGGCAGTGTAGGGGGTCGTGCTGGGGTTGGTGTTTGAGGGTTTAGGGTAGTGCAGTGGTGTTCAGGCAGTGTAGGGGGTCATGCTGGGGCTGGTGTTTCAGGGTTTAGGGCAGTGCAGTGGTTTTCGGGCAGTGTAGGCGGTCGTGCTGGGGCTGGTGTTTCAGGGTTTAGGGCAGTGCAGTGGTGTTCGGGCAGTGTACGGGGTTGTGCTGGGGCTGGTGTTTCAGGGTTTAGGGCAGTGCAGTGGTGTTCGGGCAGTGTAGGGGGTCGTGCTGGGGGTGGTGTTTCAGGGTTTAGGGCAGTGCAGTGGTGTTCGGGCAGTGTAGGGGGTCGTAATGGGGCTGGTGTTTCATGGTTTAGGGCAGTGCAGTGGTGTTCGGGCAGTGTAGGGGGTCGTGCTGGGGGTAGTGTTTGAGGGTTTAGGGCAGTGCAGTCGTGTTCGGGTAGTGTAGGGGGTTGTGCTGGGGGTAGTATTTTAGGGTTTAGGGCAGTGCAGTGGTGTTTGGGTAGTGTAGGGGGTAATGCTGGGGGTGGTGTTTTAGGGTTTAGGGCAGTGCAGTGGTGTTCGGGCAGTGTAGGGGGTCGTGCTGGGGGTGGTGTTTCAGGGTTTAGGGCAGTGCAGTGGTGTTCGGGCAGTGTAGGGGGTGGTGTTTCAGGGTTTAGGGCAGTGCAGTGGTGTTCGGGCAGTGTAGGGGGTCGTGCAGGGGGTGGTGTTTCAGGGTTTAGGGCAGTGGTGTTCGGGCAGTGTAGGGGGTCGTGCTGGGGGTGGTGCTTCAGGGTTTGGGGCAGTGCAGTGGTGTTCGAGCAGTAAAGGGGGTCGTGCTGGGTGTGGTGTTTCAGGGTTTAGGGCAGTGCAGTGGTGTTCGGGCAGTGTAGGGGCGGTGCAGGGGGTGGTGTTTCAGGGTTTAGGGCAGTGCAGTGGTGTTCGGGCAGTGTAGGGGGTGCTGCAGGGGGTGGTGTTTCAGGGTTTAGGGCAGTGCAGTGGTGTTCGGGCAGTGTAGGGGGTGGTATTTCAGGGTTTAGGGCAGTGCAGTGGTGTTCGGGCAGTGTAGGGGGTCGTGCAGGGGGTGGTGTTTCAGGGTTTAGGACAGTGGTGTTCGGGCAGTGTAGGGGGTCGTGCTGGGAGTGGTGTTTCAGGGTTTGGGGCAGTGGTGTTTGAGCAGTAAAGGGGGTCGTGTTTCAGGGTTTAGGGCAGTGCAGTGGTGTTTGGGCAGAGTAGGGGGTGCTGCAGGGGGTGGTGTTTCAGGGTTTAGGGCAGTGCAGTGGTGTTCGGGCAGTGTAGGGGGTCGTGCCGGGGGTGGTGTTTCAGGGTTTAGGGCAGTGCAGTGGTGTTCGGGCAGTGTAGGGGGTCGTGCTGGGGCTGGTGTTTCAGGGTTTAGGGCAGTGCAGTGGTGTTCGGGCAGTGTAGGGGGTCATGCTGGGGCTGGTGTTTCAGAGTTTAGGGCAGTGCAGTGGTGTTCGGGCAGTGTAGGGGGTCTTGCTGGGGCTGGTGTTTTAGGGTTTAGGGCAGTGCAGTGGTTGTTTGGGCAGTGTAGGGGGTCGTGCTGGGGGTGGTGTTTCAGGGTTTAGGGCAGTGCAGTGGTGTTTGGGCAGTGTAGGGGGTCATGCTGGGGCTAGTGTTTCAGGATTTAGGGCAGAGCAATGGTGTTCTGGCAGTGTAGGGGGTTTTGCTGGAGGTGGTGTTTCAGGGTTTAGGGCAGTGCAGTGGTGTTCGTGCAGTGTAGGGGGTGGTGTTTCAGGGTTTAGGGCAGTGGTGTTCAGGCAGTGTAGGGGGTCTTGCTGGGGTTGATGTTTCAGGGTTTAGGGCAGTGCAGTGGTGTTCGGGCAGTGTAGGGGGTCGTGCTGGGGGTAGTGTTTGAGGGTTTAGGGCAGTGCAGTCGTGTTCGGGTAGTGTAGGGGGTTGTGCTGGGGGTAGTATTTTAGGGTTTAGGGCAGTGCAGTGGTGTTTGGGCAGTGTAGGGGGTAATGCTGGGGGTGGTGTTTTAGGGTATAGGGCAGTGCAGTGGTGTTCGAGCAGTAAAGGGGGTCATGCTGGGGGTGGTGTTTCAGGGTTTAGGGCAGTGCAGTGGTGTTCGGGCAGTGTAGGGGGTGGTGTTTCAGGGTTTAGGGCAGTGCAGTGGTGTTCGGGCAGTGTAGGGGGTCGTGCAGGGGTGGTGTTTCAGGGTTTAGGGCAGTGGTGTTTGGGCAGTGTAGGGGGTCGTGCTGGGGGTGGTGTTTTAGGGTTTAGGGCAGTGCAGTGGTGTTCGGGCAGTGTAGGGGGCGGTGCAGGGGTGGTGTTTCAGGGTTTAGGGCAGTGCAGTGGTGTTCGGGCAGTGTAGGGGGTGCTGCAGGGGTGGTGTTTCAGGGTTTAGGGCAGTGCAGTGGTGTTCGGGCAGTGTAGGGGGTGGTGTTTCAGGGTTTAGGGCAGTGCAGTGGTGTTCGGGCAGTGTAGGGGGTCGTGCAGGGGGTGGTGTTTCAGGGTTTAGGGCAGTGGTGTTCGGGCAGTGTAGGGGGTTGTGCTGGGGGTGGTGTTTCAGGGTTTGGGGCAGTGCAGTGGTGTTCGAGCAGTAAAGGGGGTCGTGCTGGGGGTGGTGTTTCAGGGTTTAGGGCAGTGCAGTGGTGTTCGGGCAGTGTAGGGGGCAGTGCAGGGGGTGGTGTTTCAGGGTTTAGGGCAGTGCAGTGGTGTTCGGGCAGTGTAGGGGGTGCTGCAGGGGGTGGTGTTTCAGGGTTTAGGGCAGTGCAGTGGTGTTCGGGCAGTGTAGGGGGTCATGCAGGGGGTGGTGTTTCAGGGTTTAGGGCAGTGCAGTGGTGTTCGGGCAGTGTAGGGGGTCGTGCTGGGGCTGGTGTTTCAGGGTTTAGGGCAGTATAGTGGTGTTCGGGCAGTGTAGGGGGTCGTGCTGGGGCTGGTGTTTCAGGGTTTAGGGCAGTGCAGTGGTGTTCGGGCAGTGTAGGGGGTCATACTGGGGCTGGTGTTTCAGGGTTTAGGGCAGAGCAGTAGTGTTTGGGCAGTGTAGGTGGTCGTGCTGGGGCTGGTGTTTCAGGGTTTAGGGCAGTGCAGTGGTGTTCAGGCAGTGTAGGTGGTCGTGCTGGGGCTGGTGTTTCAGGGTTTAGGGCAGTGCAGTGGTGTTCGGGCAGTGTAGGGGGTCATGCTGGGGCTGGTGTTTCAGGGTTTAGGGCAGTGCAGTGGTGTTCGGGCAGTGTAGGGGGTCTTGCTGGGGCTGGTGTTTCAGGGTTTAGGGCAGTGCAGTGGTGTTCGGGCAGTGTAGGGGGTCGTGCTGGGGGTGGTGTTTCAGGGTTTAGGGCAGTGCAGTGGTGTTTGGGCAGTGTAGGGGGTCATGCTGGGGCTAGTGTTTCAGGATTTAGGGCAGAGCAATGGTGTTCAGGCAGTGTAGGGGGTGGTGTTTCAGGGTTTAGGGCAGTGGTGTTCAGACAACGTAGGGAGTCTTGCTGGGGTTGATGTTTCAGGGTTTAGGGCAGTGCAGTGGTGTTCGGGCAGTGTAGGGTGTCGTGCTGGGGGTGGTGTTTCAGGGTTTAGGGCAGTGCAGTGGTGTTCCGGCAGTGTAGGGGGTCATGCTGGGGGTGGTGTTTCAGGGTTTAGGGCAGTGCAGTGGTGTTCGGGCAGTGTAGGGTGTCGTGGTGAGGGGTGGTGTTTCAGGGTTTAGGGCAGTGCAGTGGTGTTCGGGCAGTGTAGGGGGTCATGCAGGGGGTGGTGTTTCAGGGTTTAGGGCAGTGCAGTGGTGTTTGGGCAGTGTAGGGGGTCGTGCAGGGGGTGGTGTTTCAGGGTTTAGGGCAGTGCAATGGTGTTCGGCCAGTGTAGGTGGTCTTGCTGGGGGTGGTGTTTCAGGCTTTAGTGCAGTGGTGTTCGGGCAGTGTAGGGGGTCTTGCTGGGGGTGGTGTTTCAGGGTTTAGGGCAGTGCAGTGGTGTTCGGGCAGTGTAAGGGGTCTTGCTGGGGCTGGTGTTTCAGGGTTTAGGGCAGTGCAGTGGTGTTCGGGCAGTGTAGGGGGTCGTGCTGGGGCTGGTGTTTGAGGGTTTAGGGTAGTGCAGTGGTGTTCAGGCAGTGTAGGGGGTCGTGCTGGGGCTGGTGTTTCAGGGTTTAGGGCAGTGCAGTGGTTTTCGGGCAGTGTAGGCGGTCGTGCTGGGGCTGGTGTTTCAGGGTTTAGGGCAGTGCAGTGGTGTTCGGGCAGTGTACGGGGTTGTGCTGGGGCTGGTGTTTCAGGGTTTAGGGCAGTGCAGTGGTGTTCGGGCAGTGTAGGGGGTCGTGCTGGGGGTGGTGTTTCAGGGTTTAGGGCAGTGCAGTGGTGTTCGGGCAGTGTAGGGGGTCGTAATGGGGCTGGTGTTTCATGGTTTAGGGCAGTGCAGTGGTGTTCGGGCAGTGTAGGGGGTTGTGCTGGGGGTAGTGTTTGAGGGTTTAGGGCAGTGCAGTCGTGTTCGGGTAGTGTAGGGGGTTGTGCTGGGGGTAGTATTTTAGGGTTTAGGGCAGTGCGGTGGTGTTTGGGCAGTGTAGGGGGTAATGCTGGGGGTGGTGTTTTAGGGTTTAGGGCAGTGCAGTGGTGTTCGGGCAGTGTAGGGGGTCGTGCTGGGGGTGGTGTTTCAGGGTTTAGGGCAGTGCAGTGGTGTTCGGGCAGTGTAGGGGGTGGTGTTTCAGGGTTTAGGGCAGTGCAGTGGTGTTCGGGCAGTGTAGGGGGTCGTGCAGGGGGTGGTGTTTCAGGGTTTAGGGCAGTGGTGTTCGGGCAGTGTAGGGGGTCGTGCTGGGGGTGGTGCTTCAGGGTTTGGGGCAGTGCAGTGGTGTTCGAGCAGTAAAGGGGGTCGTGCTGGGGGTGGTGTTTCAGGGTTTAGGGCAGTGCAGTGGTGTTCGGGCAGTGTAGGGGCGGTGCAGGGGGTGGTGTTTCAGGGTTTAGGGCAGTGCAGTGGTGTTCGGGCAGTGTACGGGGTGCTGCAGGGGGTGGTGTTTCAGGGTTTAGGGCAGTGCAGTGGTGTTCGGGCAGTGTAGGGGCGGTGCAGGGGGTGGTGTTTCAGGGTTTAGGGCAGTGCAGTGGTGTTCGGGCAGTGTAGGGGGTGCTGCAGGGGGTGGTGTTTCAGGGTTTAGGGCAGTGCAGTGGTGTTCGGGCAGTGTAGGGGGTGGTGTTTCAGGGTTTAGGGCAGTGCAGTGGTGTTCGGGCAGTGTAGGGGGTCGTGCAGGGGGTGGTGTTTCAGGGTTTAGGACAGTGGTGTTCGGGCAGTGTAGGGGGTTGTGCTGGGAGTGGTGTTTCAGGGTTTGGGGCAGTGGTGTTCGAGCAGTAAAGGGGGTCGTGTTTCAGGGTTTAGGGCAGTGCAGTGGTGTTTGGGCAGTGTAGGGGGTGCTGCAGGGGGTGGTGTTTCAGGGTTTAGGGCAGTGCAGTGGTGTTCGGGCAGTGTAGGGGGTCGTGCAGGGGGTGGTGTTTCAGGGTTTAGGGCAGTGCAGTGGTGTTCGGGCAGTGTAGGGGGTCGTGCTGGGGCTGGTGTTTCAGGGTTTAGGGCAGTATAGTGGTGTTCGGGCAGTGTAGGGGGTCGTGCTGGGGCTGGTGTTTCAGGGTTTAGGGCAGTGCAGTGGTGTTCAGGCAGTGTAGGGGGTCCTGCTGGGGCTGGTGTTTCAGGGTTTAGGGCAGTGCAGTGGTGTTCGGGCAGTGTAGGTGGTCGTGCTGGTGCTGGTGTTTCAGGGTTTAGGGCAGTGCAGTGGTGTTCGGGCAGTGTAGGGGGTCATGCTGGGGCTGGTGTTTCAGGGTTTAGGGCAGTGCAGTGGTGTTCGGGCAGTGTAGGGGGTCTTGCTGGGGCTGGTGTTTCAGGGTTTAGGGCAGTGCAGTGGTGTTCGGGCAGTGTAGGGGGTCGTGCTGGGGGTGGTGTTTCAGGGTTTAGGGCAGTGCAGTGGTGTTTGGGCAGTGTAGGTGGTCATGCTGGGGCTAGTGTTTCAGGATTTAGGGCAGAGCAATGGTGTTCAGGCAGTGTAGGGGTTTTGCTGGAGGTGGTGTTTCAGGGTTTAGGGCAGTGCAGTGGTGTTCGTGCAGTGTAGGGGGTGGTGTTTCAGGGTTTAGGGCAGTGGTGTTCAGGCAGTGTAGGGGGTCTTGCTGGGGTTGATGTTTCAGGGTTAAGGGCAGTGCAGTGGTGTTCGGGCAGTGTAGGGGGTCGTGCTGGGGGTGGTGTTTCAGGGTTTAGGGCAGCGCAGTGGTGTTCCGGCAGTGTAGAAGGTCGTGCAGAGGGTGGTGTTTCAGGGTTTAGGGCAGTGCAGTGGTGTTCGGGCAGTGTAGGGGGTCATGCTGGGGGTGGTGTTTCAGGGTTTAGGGCAGTGCAGTGGTGTTCGGGCAGTGTAGGGTGTCGTGCTGAGGGGTGGTGTTTCAGGGTTTAGGGCAGTGCAGTGGTGTTCGGCCAGTGTAGGTGGTCTTGCTGGGGGTGGTGTTTCAGGCTTTAGTGCAGTGGTGTTCGGGCAGTGTAGGGGGTCTTGCTGGGGGTGGTGTTTCAGGGTTTAGGGCAGTGCAGTGGTGTTCGGGCAGTGTAGGGGGTCTTGCTGGGGCTGGTGTTTCAGGGTTTAGGGCAGTGCAGTGGTGTTCGGGCAGTGTAGGGGGTCGTGCTGGGGCTGGTGTTTGAGGGTTTAGGGTAGTGCAGTGGTGTTTGGGCAGTGTAGGGGGTCGTGCTGGGGCTGGTGTTTCAGGGTTTAGGGCAGTGCAGTGGTTTTCGGGCAGTGTAGGCGGTCGTGCTGGGGCTGGTGTTTCAGGGTTTAGGGCAGTGCAGTGGTGTTCGGGCAGTGTACGGGGTTGTGCTGGGGCTGGTGTTTCAGGGTTTAGGGCAGTGCAGTGGTGTTCGGGCAGTGTAGGGGGTCGTGCTGGGGGTGGTGTTTCAGGGTTTAGGGCAGTGCAGTGGTGTTCGGGCAGTGTAGGGTGTCGTGCTGGGGCTGGTGTTTCATGGTTTAGGGCAGTGCAGTGGTGTTCGGGCAGTGTAGGGGGTCGTGCTGGGGGTGGTGTTTCAGGGTTTAGGGCAGTGCAGTGGTGTTCGGGCAGTGTAGGGGGTCATGCTGGGGGTGGTGTTTCAGGGTTTAGGGCAGTGCAGTGGTGTACGGGCAGTGTAGGGGGTCTTGCTGGGGGTGGTGTTTCAGGGTTTAGGGCAGTGGTGTTCGGGCAGTGTAGGGGGTCTTGCTGGGGGTAGTGTTTCGGGGTTTAGGGCAGTGCAGTGGTGTTCGTGCAGTGTAGGGGGTCGTGCTGGGGGTGGTGTTTCAGGGTTTAGGGCAGTGCAGTAGTGTTCGGGCAGTGTAGGGGATCGTGCAGGGGTGGTGTTTCAGGGTTTAGGGCAGTGCAGTGGTGTGCGGGCAGTGTAGGGGGTCGTGCTGGGGGTGGTGTTTCAGGGTTTAGGGCAGTGCAGTTGTGTTCGGGCAGTGTAGGGGGTCGTGCAGGGGGTGGTGTTTCAGGGTTTAGGGCAGTGCAGTGGTGTTCGGGCAGTGTAGGGGTCGTGCTGGGGCTGGTGTTTCAGGGTTTAGGGCAGTGCAGTGGTGTTCGGGCAGTGTAGGGGGTCTTGCTGGGGGTGGTGTTTCAGGGTTTAGGGCAGTGGTGTTCGGGCAGTGTAGGGGGTCTTGCTGGGGGTGGTGTTTCAGGGTTTAGGTCAGTGCAGTGGTGTTCGGGCAGTGGAGGGGGGCTTGCTGGGGGTAGTGTTTCAGGGTTTAGGGCAGTGCAGTGGTGTTCGTGCAGTGTAGGGGGTCGTGCTGGGGGTGGTGTTTCAGGGTTTAGGGCAGTGCAGTAGTGTTCGGGCAGTGTAGGGGGTCGTGCAGGGGGTGGTGTTTCAGCGTTTAGGGCAGTGCAGTGGTGTTCGGGCAGTGTAGGGGGTCGTGCTGGGGGTGGTGTTTCAGGGTTTAGGGCAGTGCAGTGGTGTTCGGGCAGTGTAGGGGGTCGTGCTGGGGGTGGTGTTTCAGGGTTTAGGGCAGTGGTGTTCGGGCAGTGTAGGGGGTCTTGCTGGGGGTGATGTTTCAGGGTTTAGGGCAGTGCAGTGGTGTTCGGGCAGTGTAGGAGGTCTTGCTGGGGGTAGTGTTTCAGGGTTTAGGGCAGTGCAGTGGTGTTCGGGCAGTGTAGGGGTCATGCTGGGGGTGGTGTTTCAGGGTTTAGGGCAGTGCAGTGGTGTTCGGGCAGTGTAGGGGGTCGTGAAGGGGGTGGTGTTTCAGGGTTTAGGGCAGTGCAGTGGTGTTCGGGCAGTGTAGGGGGTCGTGCTAGGGTATGTGTTTCAGGGTTTAGGGCAGTGCAGTGGTGTTCAGGCAGTGTAGGGGGTCGTGCAGGGGCTGGTGTTTCAGGGTTTAGGGCAGTGCAGTGGTGTTTGGGCAGTGTAGGGGGTCGTGCTGGGGGTAGTGTTTTAGGGTTTAGGGTAGTGCAGTGGTGTTTGTGTAGTGTAGGGGGTCATGTTTTAGGGTAGTGCAGTGGTTTTTGGGTAGTGTAGGGGGTCGTGCTGGGGGTATTTTTTTAGGATTTAGGTTAGTGCAGTGGTGTTTGGGTAGTGTAGGGGGTCGTGCTGGGGGTAGTGTTTTAGGGTTTAAGGTAGTGCAGTGGTGTTTGTGTAGTGTAGGGGGTCGTGCTGGGGGTAGTGTTTTAGGGTTTAGGGTAGTGCAGTGGTGTTTGTGTAGTGTAGGGGGTTGTGCTGGGGGTAGTGTTTTAGGGTTTAGGGTAGTGCAGTGGTGTTTGTGTAGTGTAGGGGGTAGTGCTGGGGTAGTGTTTTAGGGTTTAGGGTAGTGCAGTGGTGTTTGTGTAGTGTAGGGGGTAGTGCTGGGGGTAGTGTTTTAAGGTTTAGGGTAGTGCAGTGGTGTTTGGGTAGTGTAGGGGTTCATGCTGGGGGTAGTGTTTTAGGGTTTAGGGTTTGGCAGTGGTGTTTGGGTAGTGTAGGGGTCGTGCTGGGGGTCGATTTAGGGTTTAGGGTAGTGCAGTGGTGTTTGTGTTGTGAGGGGGTCGTGCTGGGGGTAGTGTTTTAGGGTTTAGAGTAATGCAGTGGTGTTTGTATAGTGTAGGGGGTTTAGGGTAGTGCAGTGGTGTTTGTGTAGTGTAGGGGGTCATGCTGGGTTTGTGTTTTAGGGTTTAGGGTAGGGCAGTGGTGTTTGTGTAGTGTGGGGGTAGTGTTTTAGGGTTTAGGGTAGTGCAGTGGTGTTTGTGTAGTGTAGGGGGTCATGCTGTGGGTAGTGTTTTACGGTTTAGGGTAGTGCAGTTGTGTTTGTGTAGTGTACAGGGTCGTGTTTTAGGGTATAGGGTAGTGCAGTGGTGTTTGGGTAGTGTAGCGGGTCGTGCTGGGGGTAGTGTTTTAGGGTTTAGGGTAGTGCAGTGGTGTTTGTGTAGTGTGGGAGGTCATGCTGGGGGTAGATTTAGGGTTTAGTGTAGTGCAGTGGTGTTTAGGTAGTGTAGGGAGTCGTGCTAGGGGTAGTGTTTTAGGGTTTAGGGTAGTCCAGTGGTGTTTGTGTAGTGTAGGGAGTCGTGCTGGGGGTAGTGTTTTAGGGTTTAGGGTAGTGCAGTGATGTTTGGGTAGTGTAGGGGGTCATGCTGGGGTAGTGTTTTAGGGTTTAGGGTAGTGCAGTGGTGTTTGTGTAGTGTAGGGGGTCATGCTGGGGGTAGTGTTTTAGGGTTTAGGGTAGTGCAATTGTGTTTGTGTAGTGTAGGGGGTAGTGTTTTAGGGTTTAGGGTAGTGCAGTGGTGTTTGTGTACTGTAGGGGGTCGTGCTGGGTTCTAGTGTTTTAGAGCACTGAATAACACAGGATCTTCTCTTTGTATCTGGCAGGAACAACAAAGTTAAAATGCCCTAGTACCAAAATGTAGAATTAGTGCTACAACGGTCTTCAAGAGGACCTGTGATGCCGCTTCTGCCTCCCGTACCCTGGAGGCGGCACATGGGTCACGCGGTACGGTCATACTGCGGTGGGACGCACACTCGTTGACCTCTCATGGCACTGCTCCACACTTCAGGGAGGACGCTTTCCATTAGCAATGTTTTCTGATGACATGTCGCGCCGGCCCCGTCCAACAACAGAACTCCTTTAGATCCAAACAGACTCTTCCACTCTCTCACCGGAAGTGAAACCAGGCCACGCGGACACTCTCACAATACAACAGCCGGGAATGCACTTTTCGGTAAACCACATTCCTTCCTCCTAATTAATCAAATAAACGTCTCACTGAAGAACAGGGGCCAGCTTCGATCGGTAAACAGCCGTTACAACGACTTTTTTACTTTGCGATACCATTACAAGGCATGCATTACCACGCATGCGTTGTACATCACGAAGTCATTACTACGCATTTTTAGAACGCATGGTCATTTACCATGCATGCCTTTACAACGAATTTTGTTGTAAAGGTATGTATGGTAAATGACCATGCGTTCTAAAAACATGTAGACGATCCATGTCGTTGTAAGGAAACAGAGGCTGTTCCGTTTCCTCACAACGACGTGCACCGCCCCTCAGAGATGACGTGAAGCAGGAACCACGAGGAGAGAGGAACCATGAGGAGTGAGAGGTAAGGGGATTGGGCATGGGGTGGGGGTTTCTTTTCTAGGGTTTAGGGTAGTGCAGTGGTGTTTGGGTGGTGTAGGGGGTCGTGCTGGGGGTAGTGTTTTAGGGTTTAGGGTAGTGCAGTGGTGTTTGGGTAGTGTAGGGGGTCATGCAGGGGGTAGTGTTTTAGGGTTTAGGGTAGTGCAGTAGTGTAGGGGGTCATGCTGGGGGTAGTGTTTTAGGGTTTAGGGTAGTGCAGTGGTGTATGGGTAGTGTAGGGGGTCGTGCTGGGGTAGTGTTTTAGGGTTTAGGGTAGTGCAGTGGTGTTTGAGTAGTGTAGGGGGTCATGCTGCTGGTAGTGTTTTAGGGTTTAGGGTAGTGCAGTGGTGTTTGTGTAGTATAGGGGGTCATGCTGGGGGTAGTGTTTTATGGTTTAGAGTAGTGCAGTGGTGTTTGGGTAGTATAGGGGGTCGTGCTGGGGATAGATTTAGGGTTTAGGGTAGTGCAGTGGTGTTTGGGTAGTGTAGGGAGTCATGCTGGGGTAGTGTTTTAGGGTTTAGGGTAGTGCAGTCGTGTTTGTGTAGTGTAGGGGGTCATGTTTTAGGGTATAGGGTAGTGCAGTGGTGTTTGGGTAGTGTAGGGGGTCATGCTGGGGTTAGTGTTTTAGGGTTTAGGGTAGTGCAGTGGTGTTTGGGTAGTGTGGGAGGTCATGCTGGGGGTATATTTAGGGTTTAGTGTAGTGCAGTGGTGTTTGGGTAGTGTAGGGGTCATGCTGGGGGTAGTGTTTTAGGGTTTAGGGTAGTGCAGTGGTGTTTGTGTAGTGTGGGAGGTCATGCTGGGGGTATATTTAGGGTTTAGTGTAGTGCAGTGGTGTTTGGGTAGTGTAGGGAGTCGTGCTGGGGGTAGTGTTTTAGGGTTTAGGGTAGTGCAGTGGTGTTTGGGTAGTGTAGGGAGTCATTCTGGTGGTAGTGTTTTAGGGTTTAGGGTAGTGCAGTTATGTTTGGGTAGTGTAGGGTGTCATGCTGGGGGTAGTGTTTTAGGGTTTAGGGTAGTGCAGTGGTGTTTGGGTAGTGGAGGGGGTAGTGTTTTAGGGTTTTGGGTAGTGCGCCCAACCAGCCACAATATCCGTGGACAAAGGGGATCCTGACTCTTTGGAACGCTCCGTCAATTGAATAATTTGGGTCAAGGGCCCTACCACGTCCAAGACCTATCAATTCCTTTCTTGGGATCCCTCATATACTTGGAGAAAAAGGTACATAGTTTCTCATCAATTTCAGGCATGTGTGCCACCTTCCCCTTCAGTGAGGGCCTGGGGCATTCTCCCCTCATCCTATTCCTGACCTCCCTTTCAAGGGGTTGATGGATTTTCCCCACCACATACTCTGGCACTTTGGCGTCAGGTGTCCACTCTGCCGACCTAGGATGGTAAATTTGGGTAGGCTCGAACATGTCCGAGTGGACCCCGTCCCCAACCGGGGACTGAGAGGAGTGGGACTCTGGACGCCAGGGACTCCCCGAGTCCTGATCCTCATCGGAGGAGAAATCATCCTCCGATACACCCTCTCCCTCTAAGGAAAACCCGCCGTCGGGGTCTACAATAGTGGTGACAGTGTCGCAATTTTCTCCGTGCCCCTCCTCCTCCCGGCAGGGTGCATGTTTTAGCATTCGCGCACTCTTGAGGAAGGTCTCCGTAAGTTTATCAAATCCTTCCAAGTGCCCCGCGTTATGCTTAACGGCCCTTTTATTCCCCATCTGGGAGCAACTTGGACCCACCACCACCAGATCTGGGTCACTGAACTCCCCAGGGATGCTTTTCGCCAGCTTATCAACCTGATCCCTAAGAGGAGCCAGCGCCCTAGAAATAGCCAGAGAGAGGGCTTGGTCCACTGCTGGAGGGAGAAGTTGGGGGGCCATTCCTCCTCCACTTCCTGGTAGGAGGAGTAAAAATGGTCTTCTGGAGAAGACATGATAGCAGAGGGTGTGAGCACAGAACACATGCCCTTAAAATCCTTAAGACAGCCCCCTCGCCGGTGCTCCAACAGCTGGGCTTTCCCCGAAGCTGTTATAAGAATAGACTGAGGCGCAATACCAATTACCACCACCAGGTGGCGCTGGTCACTAACGTGGCCGTGTGGGGAAATCACCGCGTAGCGGTAGTCAAAATAGGCGAGGGCTGGTCGGGAATCAAGCGGACACTAAAGGAGTGACCGGATTCCCAAACGCACGTAAAGACCAGCGGGAGCGCTCGACGGAGCTGCCTCGCTCGGACCAGACGCGCCTGACAGGATCTCACCGCGCGCAGAGCACACAGCGGGAGAAACTGCGAGAGGGAGAACGCGCTCGGGCAAGAGCCTGCTGCGCAGGGAATATGAAACAATACCAAGGCAATAATGCTAATAACGTGCACAAGAAACCGCTATACAAACAGCAACAACGTCAGATTAAGCCAAGAATATAAGGAATGCACTTAACTGACGAGCAGTGAAGAAAGAAGAAGCGGAAGGGACGTCACGATATTATATACGATGGACTGTGATATGATTGGACTATAGTTGCCTTGGAGACTACCCCCCTAATGGTTCATGGGTTGTGTAGTCTTTTGTTTAATGATTGTTGTGTTACGTTTTCTTTGAACTGCTAAGCAAATAAAGTGAGGAAAGAAATGCATAATCCTCGCCTCCGTCCTGCCATAGAATTCATTAAACTTTATTTGATCTGATTTAGAAACATAGATCATAAAAGTGTACATAAAAACAGTAAATCCTCTTTCCTAATACAATACAGTGAGAATTAATTAAAACCAGTAGGTAAAAGCGGGTGTTACAAAGCCCGGTTCAGAGCAACTTCAGGTTAACAGAATCGTAAAGTTCAATGTTTCGCAAGATCAATCTCATGTACTTCGTGCAAAATACGCAATAAGGGGTCCAAGTAAGATGTAACGCTCCAATACCTGACCAGTTTGCACTATATAAAACTGCAGAAAAACTAAAAATCAAAAGTGTTTTGCACACTTCTGTCATTGGGCTATATGTGGGCTACATCTGGGTGATATTTGTGCTACATTTGGGCTCTTTTTTCTCTGGTGGCCATCTTGGGAGACTTGTTATGAAGTTTCCTAATTTCGTCATTTACTGCAGTCTACTCAGTAGGAAATGCTTTCAGTTTTTTACTTTGATTCCATCAAGAAGGCATTCAGATGTGTCACACATTTGCCATAAATTCAGAATGTTAGCACTCTAGTTGTTCATTAGATCACTGTAGTAAAGCTACTGCTCACCAGGGAGTTAACTGGAAGTCTACTGCTGGTATTGAAAGTGATTGTTTCAGTCTGCATGTCAGAATTTTCTAATGAAATAGAAGAGGATTTGAGATCTCACTTAAAACATGCCCTAAATTTTCTTTCTGCAGCACTAACCATAATTTCTATGACAAAATGAACCCCCACATTTTGTTCCTTTTTAAATTAAATGTTTTAAGAGTTACCAGTTTATTCCAATCAAGATGGCTTCAGGTGTGCCATAATTTTGTCATAAGTAAGACTGTTAGCGCTCTAGTTGTTCTTTAGAACACTCTGGGAAGCTCCAGTAGAACACAAAAGCATCAACTGACAGGCTGCTCCTGTTGAAATATAACAGGAAGATATTTGAGATCTCACTTAAAACATGTCCTAATTTTTCTTTCTACAGCACTAACCATAATTTCTATGACAAAATGAACCCCCTCATTTTGTTCCTTTTTAAATTAAATGTTTTAAGAGTTACCAGTTTATTCCAATCAAGATGGCTTCAGGTATGTCATAATTTTGTCATAAGTAAGACTGTTAGCGCTCTAGTTGTTCTTTAGAACACTCTGGGAAGCTGCAGTAGAACACAAAGGCATCAACTGTCAGGCTGCTCCTGTTGAAATATAACAGGAAGATATTTGAGATCACACTTGAAACATGTCCTAATTTTTCTTTCTACAGCACTAACCATAATTTCTATGACAAAATGAACCCCATCATTTTGTTCCTTTTTAAATTAAATGTTTTAAGTGTTACCAGTATATTCCAATCAAGATGGCTTCAGGTGTGCCATACGTTTGTCATAAGTAAGGCTGTTAGCACTCTAGTTGTTCTTTAGAACACTCTGGGAAGCTGCAGTAGAACACAAAGGAATCAACTGACAGTCTCTGCCATTGTTGGATGTACATGTTTTACTGAGAATGTCAGACTTCATTCTCACATGACTGAGAAAGATAATGTGAATTTACAGAAAATATGCTCTCATTTTAGCTTCTGGAGCACCTTCCAAAACTGTATGGGACAAGCATGTGAAAATAGTTTTCTCTCAAACATGATTCATGATATCTCAGCAGAAGGTTTTTCACAGGGTAAAATCACCTTAGAACACACCACAATTCCTGAAATTAGTATGGTACCATCAACAAATGAAGTCTAATGTAACTAAAGTCTGTTATCACCCTTTATAGTTCTCCTTTTGGTAACCCTCAAAATCTTCGATTCACTACAATGCATTTCAATGGGGTACTATAATTTATATTGGTCCCAAGATGGCTGCCAGCAATTCCAGGATGAAGTGCTGACAGCCAATCAGATCTCACGATGACATGTGTGGTTAGGCTCTGCCCAGATATATATGTGTTTTCTTTTTCAAATTTCTCAGGAACTACTGAACGGATCTACACCATTTAACCAAAAGGCATGACTCTGAACCAAGGGCTACCCTTTTGCCAAAGTTGCTGTAATTCCGTTCAGCAGTTCGGGCTGTAGCTCCGATGAAAGGTTCCTATGGAAAATTGCATGGTGAAAACACGTTTTGGGACTCCCCTTTTGTCTTGGCCCCCACTTGACGAATCACCCCGAGACTGTCAGGATAGGATCGGACCGGAGCGGGCCACGAGTTTTGAAAATTTCGCGAAGATTCGTCAACCGGCGCCAAAGTTATTTCAAATAGAATGTTGTGAATTTCCTATGGAAAATAGGTCCTAACTATAACTATCTACTGGCGACCGCCAGTAGATAATATATGTGATGTGATCAAGGCCCAGGTGGGGCTGAAATGCGTTATGTTGGTGGAGATGCAGGGCAAATAAAACTTTTTGCACAAAGAACTTTGGGTCCGTGTTCGTCTGTCCTTGGAATGGGAAGTTTTAGACGAAGTCAGCGATATATATATATATATATATATATATATATGATATGTGTGGGCTCCTCAAATAATCCGGACACCATCATAAAATACCTGTTTACTATTCACTGATAATATATTTATTCAGAGATTCTGAGTCACGTTTTGTTAAGTAATTAAAAAATAATAATCATGATCATGGGCTCAATCATTCCACCTCGTGTGCCGCTGCCATTCTACTTTGTTACCTTAACTAGGTGATAAGAGATTCCCCACTCCGGAAATTTCAATTGTTCTTAAACATAATACTTCCGCTTCCAAATTGACATCTGGTTAGACACTCTAAAGAAATAAAGTACTAGAAACCAATAGGGTTATTATCTCTGGGTCTTGTAAACTAATTTTTACTTTTAATTTTGAGACCCTGTCCTTAATTAGCTTTGCTTACCAATTTTCATTCATGCTCTCCAAATATATATTTTTCATTTATGTGGAGATATGTCTTATTATCTATCTGTTAGTGTATTCTCCTCGCCAGGCTCTCTTCAGTTACCATTATGGAGTCGGCGTTAGGTGATTCCTAGTTCAAAAAGGGAAACGTATAAGATTTCAAATCCACATAATCAATATAGTGATTATTAATATACCTAGCACATTACTGAAGAATCTATGCATAAATGCAGCTGCCCCAAAGTTCCATACGGTCACCATGCATCGCATTAATGCTCTGTTGTATCTAAGTTGACATGCTAATTCAATTCTGGCAGCATGAAAATTCCCTTACCTTACATTAGATCAAAAAATGAAAATACTCTTTGGGTTTTGACTTCAACAACCTATCGTCGGGCCACTGCTCTATCTTAGCGGATTTCAACCAAACACCTCGTTTTTTTATATATGAAAAAAGGGAATTATCCTACTTCAACATATCCATCCCATAACTTTGAGGGTCCTCTCTTCCTTCGTACTGACTTTCACACAATACCAAGTCCCGTCTGTACGGTCGGGCGTCTATCTCCTGTTTAGCGAGGTACGGGGCACGCCATCCGGCCTCTTTATATTCTATTATGTGCGTGTGCGTAGCTCTTTTTTCTTTTTTTCAAAAACGGTCACGTACGTCAATAAGACTTTATTAACACACACGTTTACTCTACAGCTGAATGGTCTTTAAAAGCCACTGCTTAATAATAGCACTATGATTCCCCTCACCAAGGAACCTATAACTTAATGTGTAGACCGCAATATGTTGCTGAAAATATATTACACGTTTTACTAAGGGGCCTTTAGTTGAATGCAAACATGCGTTACCTATTATTAATCCTGCAGAATTATCATGCCAGTATATCTATATTAATCATCCCTCGACATCTAAAAAAAATGTTTTGTTTATTTATTAATGCCAGCAATACATATATTGCCATATAATCAATTCAATGTATTGTATATTACACAAATACACTACTTGGAATGTTGCTGATATGCTAACACAGCGTTATCAACAAAACTTTATTGACAAGGTTATATTATTCAAAAGAAGTGGTTTATTATTCATTGTAGATTTCTACAATCCTACAATCATAATATAAATACTGTGCAAATGCTATAAATACGCATGTAGCCCCCATTCTGGTCCCTTTAATTTGGCGAAAATATTCGCCGTTAAACAGGAAAATATTATTACTCAAAACCAACTCAACGCATTCCCAAATAAATTTAGCATGAGGGGTCATATATCCCTCATTATCCTTGAGCAATTTACCTATCATATCTATAGTGTCCTCCTGGGGGATATTTGTATACAAGGCTTCAATGTCTAATGACACAAGCCAATCTGTTTGCACATTGAATCCTATCCCTTCTACTTTTTTTATCATATCGGTTGTATCTTTTATGTATGATGGTTGTTTCGAGACAAGCGGTCTCAAAAAACAATCCGCATACTTGCTCAAGGGTTCTGTCAGGGAGTTAAGGCTTGAAACAATCGGTCTCATGGGGTGGTCTGTAATGTTCTTGTGGACTTTTGGTAGTCCATAAAGTGCTGGTACTATAGGATGTTCATTATACAGAGAATCATATTCCTGTTGGCATATAATGCCATCTTCTCTAGCAAATCTTAGAAGCCTCATGATCCTCTCGCCCAACTCTATCCATTCTCTAACATTAGATTTTCTATAATGAGCTTCTACCTTTAGGAGAGAGAACATCCTCCTATTGTAATCCTCAGTACCCATAACTACGATGCTACCCCCCTTGTCTCTAGGTTTGATGGTTATATTTTCACTTATAGCCAACTCTTTCAGGGCTAATCTTTGAGCTTTTGGGAGATTGTTAGTTGTCTTGGTGTTTTTGGTAAATAAATCTTCCACCCCTTTCTCCACTATTCTCTCAAACATCTCTACCTCTTTCCCCACTAATTGTCTTTGGGGTGTCCCCGTCGAACGTGGTTTAAGTCCTGATTTATTTTCAAGAACTGGTGCCTCTTTCCATACAAAGAATCTTTTTAATCGAATCTTTCTGAAAAGATCATTAAGATCCTTTTCTATTCCGTACTTACTTGGTTCAGCAGTGGGAGCAAATCCTAAACCTCTCTCTAATATCTGGATTTCAGCTGGACTTAAAACTCTAGAGGATAAATTAATTAGAGGGGGCTTATCCTCCTCCCTTATTCCCATTCCTCATTCCTCCTTGTCCTCATATATTGACTTCTCTGTCCATTCGTGTGGGATTGGTACATGCCTCGACCCCTCCCTCGAGGAGTTTGGTTGTATCTCCTTTGATGTTGTTCTAAAAAGAGGAGGCATCTGTGTTGTCTCTACTAGATCCCATACCACCATCTCTATTCTCTTTGTTGTACCTTTGATTTCCTGATGTTTCTACATCTGAGTCTGTACTGGCATATGAGGTATCAGAGAAACTCACATGCTTTTTTAAAAATTGCCTATTATTAGGATGCCGCTTTCTGAATTGACCTACTTCATTCCATGACTTTTCATAATAGTCTTTTTGGACTTATGGGTACACTCTTTCAGTATTGTATCTATTTATATCTTTTCTCAGTTTACTCGTTTTTTTATGTATTAGATATTCTCTGTACCCCGTTATATCCTCTTGAATTTCACTTAATTTTCTTTTTGCATCCGCCAATGCTGTAGTCTCTTTTAGTTGGAATTCTATGGTTTCTATCTCTTTTTTTCTCTAGTATTATTATCTCCTGGGCTGTCTCAATAATTAATAACATCCAGGCTCGGCTGTATCTATTTTCTATTAAAGTCCAGTGCTCCTTAAATTTTTCATTTCTTAGAAAAAGACCAGGTCATTTTTTACTTGTAGTCCGATGGGTATGATTCCCTTATTACAGTATTCAATTAGAAATTCGGAGTGCAACTCTGTTCGTATTACCTTCTTTTTCAAGTTCCAAAGCGTATTCCATTTATCATTATCATCTTTGGTTAGAGTTAAGGTACTAATATTCTTTGAGTTGCCTCCTATGATTTTATTGAACTGATCTTCAGTGAAGCTAAATGTTTTTATTGTTTCCATCAGATTACCGATATAGCTTAGATCTTTAACCAATAGGTCTGAATTTCTACACACTGTCTCTCCAGCTAACAAGCTGTGCTGAAAAACTCCACAAAAATGGGAGAGGTACCCTCTCACATTTTTGAGGGTCAATAAGCAAAAAATAGAGATGGTGTCCCCCATGTGACAATATGTATTCTTGCACATCAAACACTCCTTGCTCATACATTTACCACACAAACCTAGATAACTGAACTCAATTATATGTAATAATGTAACACTTTGTTGTCATAGCAGTTTACAAATATTAAAAACAATACGCATTATAAAATCACAGCCTAGCAAATTCTAGTACTTAATCACAAATTGATCTCTTAATATATGCAAAGGCACAATTTATACATAAATGTACATAGGTTAAAAAACACAACGGCCTGGAATATGGCTCTCAACATCCACCGACCCAAACACAGAAACAGCCTCTCCAAAGCATGAATGGAGAATGAGCCATGATAATGCAGACATAAACACATTTAAATCTGCCCAGAGTCGCTACCACTAAATGATCTGAATCACCAAATGCACCACTCTGGTGAACTGTATCAATGCCAGCACTAACAGAAGCAAAGAAATCTTCGTCATAGCGGATTAGTTCACTTCATTAGGGGAAGCCTCAAACTTGATCAGCCCCTCCCAGGACCTCTGCAATAATCTCTCTCAGTTCTTTAGCAACAAAATCTGCCATTTATAGCAAAATCAACCCGCAACCGAACCCGACATGCCTCACCAAACACCTTCAAAACTTATCCAAAGAACCAATGCTAACCACAAGGCCCCTTATCACACCAGAAGAAACTGCTGCCACCATAAAGTCCATCCATTCGGGGGCTCCATCGGACCTCTGTCCCACCTACACCTACTCCAGAGGACTGCAACCCATCAGCACCATGCTCACACCATTCTGAGTGCCTTCACCTCTTCTGCAACCTTCCCAAATGCTTGGAAACATACAACTGTCCTCCCATTGCTAAAGAAACCCTCTGTGGACACTTCAACGGTCACTAACTACAGACCGATCTCCCGGCTTCCATTTCCGGCAAAGGTTTTAGAGAAAATCATCAACAGATGCCTCATTGAATACATTAATAACCACCAACTCCTCAATACAACTCAGTCTGGTTTCAGACTCAACCACAGCAAGGAAACTGCCTTCTTCGTCACCACAGATGACATTCCAATACTCTGGACAAAGGAAACATGGCGGTCCTCATTCTCCTGGATCTCTCCGTAGCATTTGACCCGGTCTCCCGCCCCATTCTCAGTCAACGCCTACATGACATCGGAATCCAAGCAGACACACACTAATGGATTTGCTTCTTCCTGACTGGAAGGACCTAGTCAGTCAGCCTGACACCATACACTTCGGACACCCATAACCTTATCTGCGGAATTCCGCAAGGATCCCCCTGAACCAGACCCTCTTCAGCACATATATCATCCCTCTAGCCAGAATTAACCGCTCTCACAACATCAACGTTCTCTCCTACACAACTGCATATGCGACATGCAACTGATTCCCTCCCTCACAGACAAGATGCCCAGTACCCTGATCAAGTTCAATGCCTGCATCACTGAAATTGCCCACTGGATGAAGAGTAACTGTATGAAGCTGAAGACAACCAAGACCACAATCATGATCTTAGGGAAGAGTACTTCACCATGGGACTCAAACTGGCAGGCAACAGAGCTAGGACCAACACCCACCCAAACTACCAATGCCAAGAACCTCAGTCTCTTCATTGACAGCAAACTTGACATGACCGCCAATTTCAAAGTTGTCACTGCCTCATGCTTCCATATCCTGGAGAGCTGAGGAAGATTTTTAAATGGCTCTCAATCAGCACCTGGAAAACCATCACATGTCCTCGTCATAAGCAAACTGGACTACAGGAACACCCTCTATGCCAGGATCACCAAAAACTCACCATAAGGCTGCAGACCATTCAGCACTCAGCAGTCAGAATCACTCTCAGCCTCCCACACTGCACTCACATCAACACACCACACCTGGAGGAGTTTCACTGGCTCCCCATCCACAAATGTGCACAATTCAAACTCCTCACCTACACTTTCAAGGCAATAAATATCACAGGCCCTGCATACTGTATCAATTGCATCTGCTTTCACAAACCTTCCAGACACCTCTGCTCATCTGGACTCCTACTTGCACACATCCCATGCATTCAGAAAACCAGATCCAGCAATCGAGCCTTCTCCAACATCGCTCCTAAAGTGTAAAACAACCCGCCGCTACACATAAGAACCTCCTACTCACTTTTTGACTTTCACAAGAAACCGAAGACCTGGCTTTATGCATAGTCCCACTAGGCCCCAGGTTTGGCTAGACTTGCACCCTCTCAATGCCAGGATACCCTGCAGGGTTATAATGCACTTTAAAATCTATATAACATAACAACATAACAGGACAAGCCTGACTGCAGGGCTGCCATGTGCAGCTCAGTGGTGCTGGTTTAAACTGCAAATTCGACCTGTCAAATTGACCCCTTTGACAAGCATAAACCCTCTTTTTAAATATGAAAGCCATCCCTAAGTTGGCTTTAAATGCCCATTAGGCAGAATGCATGGTGTATGAAAGTAGGACATATAAAACATTTTAATGTTAAGCATGTCCTTACAGTGAAAAAGTCTTAAATGCTACTTATACAGGGTTGGCTGTTTTCTAGGTAAGCACTGGGATTAAATATCATTTTTTTAGACATTTCTTTATTTGTATTTCAAAATAGTCACAATCAGTATCAGATAACAGCATGATTCAAATACAGGAAAAATAAAATGTTAGACTTGGCATCTTTTGGCGTGTTTCCCCTGAGTTTTTGCTTTCTGACCTCCCGGTTTTGGCTCTGTTTTTGCTGGCTTAGTGTCTCTGCGCACTTTCTCACTGCTGATCAGTGTTAAAGTGCAAGTGCTCCTGTTGTAAACTGTGTTATGGATTGGTGTTTCCATGATTGGCATATTTGATTTACTTGTCAGTCCCTAGTAAAGTGCACTGAGTGTGCCAGGGCCTGTAAATCAAATGCTGTTAGTGGGCTGCAGCACTGGATTGTGCCACCCAAGCAAACAGCCTGTAAATGTAACTCTGGCCTGCCATTGCAGAGCCTGTGTGCAGTCTGGGACTGCCATGTCGACTTGGCAAGTGTACCCACTTGCCAGGCCCTAACCTTCCCTTTTCTTACATGCCAGTCACACCTAAGGTAGGCCCAAGGTACCCCTGTGGGCAGGGTGCAGTGTATGTGAAAGGTAGGACATGCCCTGGTGTGTGTGGCATGTCCTGATAGTGAATTACTGCCAACTTCGTTTTTCACTATTGCAAGGCTACCTGTTCCCATAGGACAGAATGGGGAGTTTGTTTGTAACATCTTATAAACATAACTGGCCCTGGGAACTTGGTAGAGAAATGAAGTTTAGTATGCCTGAACTCAGAATCTAAAGATGCATCTTTTAGTGAAGGTGATTTTTACATTCTGTGTTTGAAAATACCACTTTTAGAAAGTAGGTATTTTCTTGCTCAGCCATCCAGTAGGCTTCTGCTGGGTTTGTGGATTGACTGTCTGGGTTTTGGATGACAGGGGCTGGGGTGGAGCAGTGGCTCCAGATAGTCTAGGTGGGTCAGGAAAGGGCTGAATAGATCTGGGCTGCATTTAGAGTAGGGGGAGGAGATTTCCTTTCACCTGAATGGGCCTGGTCTGCCTCTGACAATGCCGTCTCCACCTCCTGCCAGGAAGCTACACCAGAGAGGACAGAACTGGTTCTGGCTGGGCACAGACACTCTCTGCCTGAGAGGACAAAGGATTTTGGGCTATAAAAGTGGGGCCCAAACCCCTGAACTTTAGAACTCTTTTGGACCAAGAAGACTGCCAAGAAGAAGAGCTGGAGAAGCTGTGAGGAGGAACTACCACTTTGCTGAGTGCTTTGCTGTGTTGGCCTGCAGGGACTGCTTCTGTCTTGGGCAGAGAAAGGACTGGACTGAACTTTCTGCAACTTCTTTCTTTGAATATCTCCAAGGACTTGAGGTAGAGCTTGCCCCCTGTACAAGAAATGTCAGGAACAGCAAAGACTTCAAGTTCTTCTGCCCTCAGCACTGGGGACTGTGTGTTTTGTGCTGCAACAGAAGAAAAAGCAACCCGATGCCGTCTACGACGCCGCAGCCGACTCCGTGTCCTGAAGGCACCGCAGAGGGCACCGCCGCAAAGAGACCCTGGTCTCTCCGACAACGCCATCTGACGCTGCCACCGAGCCGCTGCTCGCACTGTGACCTGTGGGCATCGCACTCCGCACCGCCTCGCTTCACGACGCCGCCTTGGTATCCCCGACGACGCCGCATCACGCCGACATCGACGCCGTTGCTTGCACCATGGTTCGAGGGCACCGCTCATGAAGTTACACTACTCACCGCCCTCATCCCGCACCGCAGCCTTGGCCTACTGATGCCGGCGGCATCGACTCCAGTTCGTCAGCCGACGACAGCGCTTCAGCAACGACACCGCTGCTGCTTGCACTGTGACCTGCCAGCACCGCGACGAGCACCGCATCACTTCGCACCACGACCCTCGTCTCACCAATGACGCCATCTGATGCCGCCACTGAGCCGCTGCTCGCACCACGACCTGAGGGCATTGCACGCCGCACCGCTGCACTTCGCACCGCAGCACCCAACGCCTGCCAACGCCAGCGCTCCTGACTTCAACCGTGAGGAGTTTGATCTGCAACGCGTGTGACTTCAAGGGCCCGACGACTCTTGCACCGACCTCCGGAACCGACGCCTGCGGACGCCGTGCTTTCGGAGCTCAACGAAAGGCCGCCGACACCCTGCATTTCTAAAGGTACTGTTTTGCTGGTCTTCCCAACACCGTAGTTGGACCGCGATGCCGCGGTCAGCCAGAACTTTTTGGATTTGTTTGTTCACGAGGCCGTGATAGCCCCGGACGGAGCTATCGACTTCAAGGAATTGTATTTCAAGGTTATTTTGATAACTGAAGATTTCTAAGTACTGTATTGTGGATTTTTATCGTTTTTGGTCTTGTCTTAAGTATATAAAAATATTGGATATTTTTCTAAACTGGTGTGGTGTCTCTTTGTAGTGCTTACACTGTATTACTGTTGGTTATGTGCAAATGCTTTACACACTGCCTCTAAGATAAGCCTGACTGCTCGAGCCAATCTACCAAGGGGGTGAGCAGGGGTTATTTTAAGAGTGTAACTACCTTACCCTGACTAGGAAGAAGGGTCCCTATTTGGACAAAGGTACCTACCTCTGCCAACTAGAGACCCCCATTTCTAACATTGGTTGTCAGCGGTGAGGATAGGACCTGTGTTTGCACTTGACTTACAGAGATTGGTGTGCACTACTACCATATCGCAGACCATAACGTGGCACATACTGTTTTCTTTGGTCTATTTTTGTGATCCTATCGTTTTGGAACTTTAACTTCCTACTGCATCATGCCTGACACAGCAGCATCATCACTTGCATCCATAGAGGTGGCCTTTGAGGAGGACAGGTTGGAAGCCTACAGCGTCAAGGAGTTGAAGGCTATTTGTAAAAACCTAAAGGTCCAAGTCAGAGGCTTCACCAGGAAGGAGGAGCTACATAAGACGCTGAGGGCCTGGGTAGCAGCCAGACATGCCAGCGAGCAGTCTGGAGACCTTAGTGGGGGGGGGCGGAGGAGCCCACTCCTAGGGAAGATGTGCTGTTGGGAGGTGGGGGGGGTCCCTCCAGGCCAGGTAGCAGTGGTTTGTCCCCAGAGGAGCTGGAGGACAGGAGGGTAGCTAGGAGACATGAGATAGAGCTTGAGAGGGTCAAGATGGAGTCACAAAGGATGGTATTAGACCATGAGCGTGGGCTCAAGGAGCTGGAATTGAGCAAATCCAGCACGGATGGTGGCAGCAACTCTTCAGTACAGGCAGATAGGATTGTGCACATCCCCAAGAATATAGGTAAAGAGTACAAGAAGGGGGATGACATACAGAGGTGGTTTCAAGGGTACGAGTCGTCCATTCACATGAATGGGGTCCCTGAAAGGAATGGGGGGGCAGCGTTATGGCCTCTCTTTCCAGAGGAAGCAAGGGACACCCTGATAGCTTTGGGTAAGGGGCAGAACCTCACCTACGCTGACATGAAGGACGCTCTCCTCACTAAGGGGCTGATTACGATGGCGGGCGGAAAAGTACCTGGACCGCCATGGTAGCGGGAATCAACCGTCGGCATGTACCGCGGGCAAACCGGCGGTCCGATTAGAATCAACCGTCACAAAAATCAGACCGCGGCGGAACGATGCCAGGAAAGACCGCCGGTAGCGTGCGGAGCAGGTGAAAATCCGTCCGCGGCGGTCGGATTTGCGGCGGAGAAAGCCAGAACCGCTGCACGGCCAGCGGATTGACCGCACGTAGAATTACGATACCATTGAGGTGACAGCGGAATGATCCGCTGTTTCCGACCGCCGCGATCGCAACCAGTGATGAATGGGAGAGCCGGCGGAAGGGCGGTCGTATACCCACCGCCCGGCCGCTCCGGAAAAATCATAGCGGCCGACCAAAAAAAACAGACAACATGCCCACCAAGTGTACCCAGCAACTTGGCTCAGCCCCAAAAAAAACCTAATACACCCCAATGACACATCCCCATGGCAAGTTAAAAAACCACAAATCCCAGGTCAACCCACACAACACACCTGACATCAATACACCATTTTGACACACCCACATAGCTGAGTATAAAACCAGCCCCTTCCCTGACCACAATCCTTAGCAATACTCCACCACTGGAGGAACCAAGCCTACAGCACAAAGGAGAGGTGTAAGAAACTGGCTCTATATATACTGCACCAAAGTGAGGTACAGTGTGTATAGAGTCCAAGAGTCCCCAAAGGTAGGCAGAGGTTAAAGTTAGATAGAACCTTACTCTCTAATAGTGGTAGCTTGGTCGAGCAGTAAGGCAGTATCAGAGGACAGTGTTAAGCATTTGATGTACACACTCAGTCAGCAAATGAATTCACACACTCAAGAACTGAACTCTAGGCCAATTGTTTTTGTATAAAAATATACTGTTGTTTTATTTTAGAACCAAGCAAGCCTGGCACAGGTAAGCATAAAATACTTTGTAGTAATAAGTTACTGAATGTCAAACAGTTTGAAAATGCAATGGAAATTGTACTTTGTTTAATTTACAGGGGAGCAGTAGTATGCAACACTTAGCAAATGCAGTACATTGGAATGAATAGGCTTTTTTAATAAATTGCAGGTAAGTTACTTTTACGTTACTTTTTCTAACTCAGTGCTGGATGCCTGGATTCAGCACTAGGACATTCCTGGAAACAGGTGAGTAAATGCGTTTTTGTTATTCGTGCGATTTTTAAAGAATATTTTCACATTTCAAAACTCCACACTTAGAAACTTTTTGGAGCAGTACATTGAAATGAATGGGCTGTTTCAACAAATTGCAGGTAAGTTACTTTTACGTTACTTTTTCTAACTCAGTGCTGGATGCCTAGATTCAGCACTGGGACATGTCCTGCAAACAGGTAAGAAAACACGTTTTGGTTAATTGTACGATTTTTAAAGAATATCTTTAGTTTTCAAATCTCCACAGTCGTTTTTGGAAGAAAAATTGTCAATGTTATCCTATGGAGGAAAAACAGGTTATCGGTTTGCAGGTAAGTAAACGACTGTGGGAGTTAAGGTTCTGCGGTTAGAACAAGGGTTCCCCCAGGGTCAGTGATGCACTGTTGTTGCACCCTCAGCGGCACTAGGGCGGCCTGGTGCAGAGTGTTGAGGCCCAATGTTATCCTAAGGAGGATAGGGGGTCTCCGGTTGGTGGCTGCTGGCCAGCAGGCCACTGGGTTGTGGGAGAAAAGCTCCTAGGGTTTAGGTCAGGGCAAATGGGGAAACAAGTAGGCACAAAAGGTGCACCCTCAGCGGGACTGGGGCGGCCGGGTGCAGAGTGCTGTTTCGACATCGGACGCCCTGTTGTTTTCTATGGAGAGCCTCCGGTTTGAAGAAGCACTGCAGGCTCGGGGACGAGGACCTTCTGGGTGCGACCACCACTTCGAGGGGTAGGTTGGGATGTCTTGGGTTGGTTAGGCACCATTGGTTTGGGCACACAAGGCCGTGGGGTGTCAGGTGCAGGGGTGCCTTTTAGGGTCAGATTTTCTTACCCGCTCTGGTCGCGGTAGAGGGGGGCCTCTGGATTGAGGCTGCATGCGTCGTCTTGAGGCTTGAGGCAGGTCAGGAATCGCCGGATCTCAGATCAGGATCGCCGGGGTGACCTCCTCGTGGTGTTTTTCCACTCGAGCTCGGGCCGGGTTCGGCGGGTGCAGAGTGGGCTGGATTCGCGGTGTCTGGCCGGAGCCAGAAGCTGCAGTTTAAACACGAACGGTGTTCACTGGAGAAAACAGTCTTGGAAGTGAAGGCAGGCAGGTCCTCCGTGGTTTGTGAGGTTGCTGGCTGCTGGACACGCCGTGATTTCGCAGGAGCAAGTTCGAGGGGAGACAGGCCTGTAGGGCTGGGGCCAAGTCAGTGGGCGTCGTCCTCTTGTTAGCTCTGCACGGCTCTTCATCCTTCTTCTTCTTTTCTTCTTGTTTGTAGGCTGGTTCTGAGGAAGTAAGGTTCAGGGTGCCCCCTAAATACTGAATTTAGGGGCGTTACAGGTAGGTAAAGGGCAGGGACCAATGGGTCCCTTCCCTGGGGTGGGTACATCCCCTATTCTGCCACTCTCCAGTGGGAGGGGGTAGGAGCCTGTCCCTGGTTGGCTGGGTCCCCCATCCTCAAGATGGCGGGGACTCGAGGTTGTGCTTCACCTCGCTTCCCCCACCTGAGGGGTGGAGTTGGCAGAGGTGGGCACAACTCCCTTCCTCACTTGTTTTTCCCGCCGGTTCTCCCGCCCAAAGTGGGGGTAGAACCAGTGGGGACCAGTTGCTGAAAGCAGCAAATGGTCTGGAGAGGCTCAAAAGGCGGCATGCCTTTGAAGCTTCTCCTTCGTGAACCCTGCCCATCCTGGGGGAGGAGGCTTGGCACCTCGTCCCAGGATGTGCATTGTTTCAGGCCCCGAGAGCAGCAGGCTCTCGACCCAGGGGTCCAGAAACATGTCTGGTGGTGGCAGCCTAAGCAGCCACTCAGTCAGGTCACTAGAAGTTGGTCGAGTTTCAGGGGGCATCTCTAAGATGCCCTCTGGTGTGCATTTTACATTAAATCCCACACTGGCATCAGTGTGGGTTTAATGTGTTGAGAAGTTTGATACCATACTTCCCAGTCTTCAGTGTAGCCATCATGGTGCTGTGGAGTTCGTAATGACAAACTCCCAGCACCATATACTCTTAATGGCAGCACTTCAATTACAGTGCCCAGGAATGGACTTGGGCACTGTAGGGGTACAGGGCTCATGCACCTGTACCCTCACCACTGGCATAGTGCACCCAGCTAGAGGGGTGACTGATGTATGCCAGGGCAGTGGTTTGTGGGCATGGCACACAGGGATGTGTGCCATGTCGACTCTTCACTTTGTTCTGCACCAAGACACGCAGCCTGCAAAGGCAGTGTGTGAGTGTCAGGGTACAGGACCCCTAAGGGTGGCACAATAAGTGTTGCAGCCCTTAGAGGCCTTCTCTGGTCACAGTGCCCTGGGTACCTGTGGTACCATTTACCAGGGGCTGACATGTGGCCAGAGATGCCAATTGGGTTTAGGCTCCAATGCAGTTTTAGGGAAGGAACATAGGCCCTGGGCACCTGATTAGCAGGAGCCCAGGGCACACTCAGTCAAAGAACATCAGCAATTCAGCAAAAGGGGGGCATACCATGCAGAAAGAGGGCACTTTCTCACACAACCCCCCAAGCGAAAGATGATGAGACTAATCTTTCCCTAGAGAGTCTTCATTGTCTAAGTGGAAGAACCTGGAAAGTCCATCTGCATTGGCATGGGCAGTCCCAGGTCTGTGTTCCACTTCAAAGTCCATTCCCTGTAGGGAGATGGACCACCTCAACAGTTTAGGATTTTCCCCTTTCATTTGCATTAGCCAACTAAGAGGTCTGTGATCAGTTTGAACTAGGAAGTGAGTACCAAACAAGTATGGTCTCAACTTCTTCAGGGACCAAACCACAGCAAATGCCTCCCTCTCAATGGCACTCCAACTCTGCTCCCTGGGGAGAAGCCTTCTGCTTATAAAAGCAACAGGTTGGTCTTGGCCTTCATCATTGGTCTGGGATAGGACCGCTCCTATCCCTAGCTCAGAGGCATCAGTCTGCACTATGAACTGCTTGGCATAATCTGGAGCCTTCAGAATTGGTGCTGAGCACATTGCTTCTTTCAGGGTGTCAAAAGCCTTTTAGCAACTAACTGTCCAGTTAACCTTCTTGGGCATCTTCTTGGAGGTGAGTTCTGTGAGGGGAGTCACAATGGACCCATATCCCTTCACAAACCTCCTGTAGTACCCAGTAAAGCCAAGGAATGCCCTGACTTGGGTCTGGGTTGTTGGAGCTGCCCAGTCCAGGATGGCCTGGACCTTGGGCTGTAAGGGCTGTACCTGGCCTCCACCAACAAGGTGGCCCAAGTACACCACAGTGCCCTGCCCTATCTGGCATTTGGATGCCTTGATAGTTAGACCTGCAGTTTGCAGTGCTTTTAAAACCTTCCCAAGGTGGATCAGGTGATCCTGCCAGGTGGAGCTAAAGACAGCAATATCATCAAGATAAGCTGCACTAAAGGACTCCAACCCAGCAAGGACTTGATTCACCAACCTCTGGAAGGTGGCAGGGGCATTCTTTAAACCAAAGGGCATAACAGTGAACTGATAGTGCCCATCAGGTGTGGAGAATGCTGTTTTATCTTTTGCTCCTGGTGCCATGCCAATCTGCCAGTACCCTGCAGTTAAGTCAAAGGTACTTCAGAATTTGACTGCACCCAATTTGTCTATCAACTCATCTGCTCTTGGGATAGGGTGAGCATCTGTCTTGGTGACATAGTTGAGCCCTCTGTAATCCACATAAAACCTCATTTCTCTCTTTCCATCCTGTGGGTGAGGTTTGGGGACCAGAACCACTGGGCTAGCCCAGGGGCTCTCAGAGGGTTCAATAACCCCTAACTCCAGCATCTTGCTGACCTCAGCTCTGATGCTTTCCTTGACTTGGTCTGACTGTCGATAGATCTTGTTTTTGACAGGTGCACTGTCACCAGTGTCCACATCATGGGTACACCAGTTTGTCAGACCAGGGGACAAGGAAAAGAGCTTAGCATACTGTTGCAAGACTTGCTTGCAGTCAGTCTGCTGTTGGGCAGAGAGGGTGTCTGAAAAGACAACTCCATCAACTGACCCATCTTTTGGGCTGTATGAGAGGAGGTCAGGGAGCGGTTCACTCTCTGCTTCCTGCTCCTCATCAGTCACCATCAGCATGGTGATGTCAGCCCTGTCATTGTAGAGCTTTAGGCGGTTCACATGGATAACCCTTTTGGGTGTCCTGCTTGTGCCCAGGTCAACTAAGTAGGTGACCTCACTCTTTTTCTACAGGATAGGGTAAGGGCCACTCCATCTGTCCTGGAGTGCCCTTGGTGCCACTGGCTCCAAAACCCACACCTGTTGCCCAGGTTGAAATTCAACCAGTGCAGCTTTTTGGTCATACCAGTGCTTCTGAAGCTCCTGGCTGGCCTCAAGATTCTTGGATGCCTTTTCCATGTACTCAGCCATTCTGGACCTTAGGCCAAGCACATAGTCCACAATATCTTGTTTGGGTTCTTGGAGAGGCTTCTCCCAGCCCTCTTTTACAAGACAGAGTGGTCCCCTCACAGGATGGCCAAACAGAAGTTCAATGGGTGAAAAACCTACTCCCTTCTGTGGCACTTCTCTGTAAGCGAAAAGCAGACATGGTAAGAGGACATCCCATCTCCTTTTGAGTTTTTCAGGGAGCCCCATAATCATGCCTTTCAATGTCTTGTTAAATCTCTCAACAAGGCCATTGGTTTGTGGGTGATAGGGTGTAGTAAACTTGTACTGCACTCCACACTCTTTCCACATGTGTTTCAGGTAAGCAGACATGAAGTTAGAACCTCTGTCTGAAACCACCTCCTTAGGAAATCCTACCCTGGTG
Source organism: Calotriton arnoldi (assembly GCA_963921515.1). Lineage (NCBI taxonomy): Eukaryota > Metazoa > Chordata > Amphibia > Caudata > Salamandridae > Calotriton > Calotriton arnoldi. The sequence continues at coordinate 326,320 of CAWUFW010015297.1, read as the reverse complement.
AAGACACCAATGAGGTCCTTGGCTACTGCAGGAGCTGTAGTAGTCCTAAGTGGAATTGCTTCAGGGTATCTAGTGGCATGATCCACTACCACTAGTATGAATTTGTTCCCTGAGGCTGTGGGAGGTTCAAGTGGACCCACTATGTCCACACCTACCCTCTCAAAGGGAACCCCCACCACAGGCAGTGGTATCAGGGGGGCCTTTGGGTGACCACCTGTCTTGCCACTGGCTTGACAGGTAACACAGGAGCTGACAAACTCCTTCACCTTTTGGTGCATATGGGGCCAGTAAAAGTGGCTAACTAGCCTTTCCCAAGTCTTGGTTTGGCCCTGATGCCCAACTAGGGGGATGTCATGAGCTAAAGTTAGGAGGAACTCCCTGTGCCTCTGTGGCACTACCACTCTCCTGGTGGTTCCAGGATTGGGGTCTTTTGCCTCAGTGTACAGTAATCCCTCTTCCCAATAGACTCTGTGGGTGCCACTGACATCTCCCTTGGCTTCTGAAACAGCTTGCTGCCTCAGGCTTTCAAGAGTGGGACAGTCTTGCTGCCCCTGGCACAGCTCTTCCCTAGAGGGTCCCCCTGGGCCCAAGAGTTCAACCTGGTAAGGGTCAAGCGACATAGGCTCAGTTCCCTCTGGGGTGTCCAAGTCCTCTCCCTGAGGAGAGGGGTCCTGATCCTTGTGCTGAACAGAAGCTGGTTCCCCAGTCTTCTTACCTTTTCTCTTGGTAGGTTGGGCCATACTTTCAGGCTCCAACACTTTTTCACCCTGCCTTTTGCTCTGTGCTCTTGTTTTTACACACACCAATTCAGGGATATCCAGCATTGCTGCATGGGTTTTTAGTTCAACCTCAGCCCAGGTTGAGGTTTCCAGGTCATTGCCAAGCAGACATGCAGCTGGTAGCTTTGGAGAGACCACTATCTGTTTCAGGCCAGTAGCCCCCCCAGTCTAATGTCACCATAGCCATTGCATGATTAGTGGTAACACTGTCAGCGTTGGTGACTGGGTAAGTACGCCCAATCAAATATTGCTCAGGGGAAACCAGTGTGTCTCTCATCATAGTGACACTGGCACCTGTATCCCTCAGAGCCTCTATCCTAGTTCCATTGATCCAAGGGTATTGTAAGTATTTCTTTAAGTTGGGTGGCCACACAGCTACAGTGGCAAACTCAACTCCCCCCTCTGAAACTAGAACTGCTTCAGTGTGCAACCTGATTTGCTCTGGGCACACTGCTGATCCCATCTGGAGACTGGCTACACCAGTAGTAGCTGTAGCTGTAGGACTAGGTGCCTTCTTGCTAGGGCAAGCCTTGTCTCCAGTTAAGTGTCCCAACTTCTTACAGTTGTTACACCAGGCCTTTGCAGGATCAAAGTTCTTCCCCCTATAGGGCTGTGGAGTATAGGGAGTATTTTGGGACCCACCCCCTGTGCAGGTTTTGGGGCCTTTTAGAAGACTCAGACTTTTTATCTTGGGGATTCTCACCACCTTTCCCCTGGGGAGGTTTTGTAACCCCTTTCTTTTGGTCACCCCCAGTGGATGTCTTAGTCACCCTAGTCTTGACCCAGTGGTCTGCCTTCTTTCCCAATTCTTGGGGAGAAATTAGACCTAGGTCTACCAAATGCTGATGTAACTTTTCATTCGTGCAATTACTTAATATATGCTTCTTCATAAACAAATTGTAAAGTCCAGTAAAGTCATGCACATTGTGTCCAGTTAACCAACCATCTAGTGTCTTTACTGAGTAGTCTACAAAATCAATCCAGGACTGGTTCTGGGTTTTGTGAGCCCCCCTGAATCTAATTCTGTACTCCTCAGTGGTGAGTCCAAATCCCTCAATCAGAGTTCTCTTCATGAGGTCATAGGACCCAGCATCAGGCCCAGAGAGGGTCAGAAGCCTGTCTCTGCAGTTACCAGAGAACAGTTCCCACAGGAGAGCCCCCCCAGAGAGGTTTCTTCACCTTTCTCATGTCACAAGCCCTCTCAAAGGCTGTGAACCATTTGGTGATGTCATCACCCTCCTCAAATTTAGGGACAATCCCTTTGGGGATTTTAGGATCATAAGATTGCTCTTTATCCTTTTTAAGATTGCTGCCACCATTGATGGGTGCTAAACCCATCTCCTTTCTTTCTTTCTCTAGAGCCAGGAGTCTGGACTATAGATCCAGTCTTTTGGCCAGCCTTGCTAAAAGGCTGTCCTCCTCATTGAGGCTGTCATCAATGTCCCCAACAGAGCCTGAGCCACCTGTGTGGCCTCTAGGTCCCCAGAGGTTAACTCTTGGAAATAAGGGTGCAGGGACCCTTTCTTCCCTAGGAAGTGGTGGAGGTGGGTTCCTATCTCCATCCTCCTCACTCCTTTCTTCCTCTGACCGGTCATCACCATTTTCAGAGGGGTGGGCCTTTGAATACTCAGCCAATAGCTCCTGGAGCTTTTGTTTGGTTGGATGAGGGCCCATTGCTATGTTTTTGAGTTTACACAAGGACCTTACTTCCTTGACAGACAAGTGAAGGTAAGGGGGAGGTCGAGCTCCTCAACCATGTCCTGCATGTCATTATTATCTTCACTAATAGTTGGGTTCTTTTCTTGAGACATTCTAACAAAGAGTTCTAACCCCTCTACCCTTGACTATAGTGACTTTTTATTTTCTAAAATTCTAAAGGGACTAAAGCAAGGCCCTAACAAGACTTTTAGTAGTTTGGTAAAAATGCCAATTTGAGAAAATCAGAATTCTATAGGCAATCTCAGAGTTCTGTCGTGTGATCAGGTGGTAACCAAGTAGTCCAACAAATGCAAGTTGTATATCCCACCGCTGATCCACCAATGTAAGAAACTGGCTCTATATATACTGCACCAAAGAGAGGTACAGTGTGTATAGAGTCCAAGAGTCCCCAAAGGTAGGCAGAGGTTAAAGTTAGATAGAACCTTACTCTCTAATAGTGGTAGCTTGGTCGAGCAGTAAGGCAGTATCAGAGGACAGTGTTGAGCATTTGATGTACACACTCAGTCAGCAAATTAATTCACACACTCAAGAACTGAACTCTAGGCCAATTGTTTTTGTATAAAAATATACTGTTGTTTTATTTTAGAACCAAGCAAGGCTGGCACAGGTAAGCATAAAATACTTTGTAGTAATAAGTTACTGAATTTCGAACAGTTTGAAAATGCAATGGAAATTGTACTTTGTTTGATTTACAGGGGAGCAGTAGTATGCAACACTTAGCAAATGCAGTACATTGGAATGAATAAGCTTTTTCAATAAATTGCAGGTAAGTTACTTTTACGTTACTTTTTCTAACTCAGTGCTGGATGCCTGGATTCAGCACTGGGACATTTCCTGGAAACAGGTGAGTAACTGCCTTTTTGTTATTCGTGCGATTTTTAAAGAATATTTTCACATTTCAAAACTCCACACTTAGAAACTTTTTGGAGCAGTACATTGAAATGAATGGGCTGTTTCAACAAATTGCAGGTAAGTTACTTTTACGTTACTTTTTCTAACTCAGTGCTGGATGCCTAGATTCAGCACTGGGACATGTCCTGCAAACAGGTAAGAAAACACGTTTTGGTTAATGGTACGATTTTTAAAGCATATCTTTAGTTTTCAAAACTCCACAGTCGTTTTTGGAAGAAAAATTGTCAATGTTATCCTATGGAGGAAAAACAGGTTATCGGTTTGCAGGTAAGTAAGCGACTGTGGGAGTTAAGGTTCTGGGGTTAGAACAAGGGTTCCCCCAGGGTCAGTGATGCACTGTTGTTGCACCCTCAGCGGCACTAGGGCGGCCGGGTGCAGAGTGTTGAGGCCCAATGTTATCCTATGGAGGATAGGGGGTCTCCGGTTGGTGGCTGCTGGCCAGCAGGCCACTGGGTTGTGGGAGCAAAGCTCCTAGGGTTTAGGTCAGGGCAAATGGGGAAACAAGTAGGCACAAAAGGTGCACCCTCAGTGGCACTGGGGCGGCCGGGTGCAGAGTGCCGTTTCGACGTCGGACGCCCTGTTGTTTTCTATGGAGAGCCTCCGGTTTGAAGAAGCACTGCAGGCTTGGGGATAGGGACATTCTGGGTGTGACCACCACTTCGAGGGGTAAGTTGGGATGTCTTGGGTTGGTTAGGCATGGTTGGTTTGGGCACACAAGGCCGTGGGGGGTCGGATGCAGGGGTGCCTTTTAGGGTCAGATTCTCTTACCCGCTCTGGTCGCGGTAGAGGGCGGCCTCTGGATTAAGGCTGAGGCGTCGTCTGGAGGCTTGAGGCAGGTCAGGAGTCGCCGGATCTCGGGTCAGGATCGCCGGGGTGACCTCCTCGTGGTGTTTTTCCACTCGAGCTCGGGCCGGGTTCGGCGAGTGCAGAGTGGGCTGGATTTGCGGTGTCTGGCTGGAGCCAGAAGCTGCAGTTTAAACACGACCGGTGTTCACGGGAGAAAACAGTCTTGGAAATGAAGGCAGGCAGGTTCTCCGGGGTTTGTGAGGTTGCTGGCTGCTGGACACGCCGGGATTTCGCAGGAGCAGGTCTGAGGGGAGACAAGCCTGTAGGGCTGGGGCCAAGTCAGTGGGCGTCGTCCTCTTGTTAGATCTGCACGGCTCTTTGTCCTTCTTCTTTTCTTCTTGTTTGTAGGCTGGTTCTGAGGATGTAAGGTTCAGGGTGCCCCCTAAATACTGAATTTAGGGGCGTTACAGGTAGGTAAAAGGCAGGGACCAATGGGACCCTTCCCTGGGGTGGGTACACCCCCTATTCTGCCACTCTTCAGTGGGAGGAGGGTAGGAGCCTGTCCCTGGTTGGCTGGGTCCCCCCATCCTCAAGATGGCAGGGACTCGAGGTTGTGCTTCACCTCGCCTCCCCCACCTGAGGGGTGGAGTTGGCAGAGGTGGGCACACCTCCCTTCCTCACTTGTTTTTCCCGCCGGTTCTCCCGCACAAAGTGGGGGGTAGAACCAGTGGGGACCAGTTGCTGAAAGCAGCAAATGGTCTGGAGAGGCTCACAAAGGCGGCATGCCTTTGAAGCTTCTCCTTCGTGAACCCTGCCCATCCTGGGGGAGGAGGCTTGGCACCTCGTCCCAGGATGAGCATTGTTTCAGGTCCCCGAGAGCAGCAGGCTCTCGACCCAGGGGTCCAGAAACATCTCTGGTGGTGGCAGCCTAAGCAGCCACTCAGTCAGGTCACTAGAAGTTGGTCGAGTTTCAGGGGGCATCTCTAAGATGCCCTCTGGTGTGCATTTTACATTAAATCCCACACTGGCATCAGTGTGGGTTTAATGTGCTGAGAAGTTTGATACCAAACTTCCCAGTCTTCAGTGTAGCCATCATGGTGCTGTGGAGTTCGTAATGACAAACTCCCAGCACCATATACTCTTAATGGCAGCACTGCACTTACAGTGCCCAGGAATGGACTTGGGCACTGTAGGGGTACAGGGCTCATGCATCTGTACCCTCACCACTGGCATAGTGCACCCAGCTAGAGGGGTGACTGATGTATGCCAGGGCAGTGGTTTGTGGGCATGGCACACAGGGATGTGTGCCATGTCGACTCTTCACTTTGTTCTACACCAAGACACGCAGCCTGCAAAGGCAGTGTGTGAGTGTCAGGGTACAGAACCCCTAAGGGTGACACAATAAGTGCTGCAGCCCTTAGAGGCCTTCTCTGGTCACAGTGCCCTGGGTACCTGTGGTACCATTTACCAGGGGCTGACATGTGGCCAGAGATGCCAATTGGGTTTAGGCTTCAATGCAGTTTTAGGGAAGGAACATAGGCCCTGGACACCTGATTAGCAGGAGCCCAGGGCACACTCAGTCAAAGAACATCAGCAATTCAGCAAAAAGGGGGGGCATACCATGCAGAAAGAGGGCACTTTCTCACAAGAGGCAAACCACGCACAACTCACCAGCACAACAACACACACACACACACCACTTACATCACCACCACCACTCTCACACCTGCACTTTCAACCCCTTTGCACACCACACACCATGGCACAGAAGAAAATGCCCAAATTCACTGACAATGAGTTGTCAGTCATGGTAGATGAGGTAATCAGAGTAGAACCACAATTGTTTGGAAGCATGGTCCAACAGACACCATTAGCCACCAAAACACTAATGTGGGAAATGATAGTCCGCAAGGTCAATGCAGTAGGGACTGTCCCACGCACCAAGAATGAGATCGTGAAGCGGTGGCATGACCTCAAGAAAAAGGTGAAAGAGAGGAACAACAAGAACCGTGAGCTGGCTCAGAGGACTGGCGGTGGCCCTCCCATTCCACCAAGAACATTCTCCACATGGGAGGAGAAGGTGCTTGCCATACTGCATCCAGAGAGTCTCACAGGAATACCCGGGGGAGTGGAGGCTGGCAAGTAACAACAAATGTCCACCATCACACTGCTATGTACTGTCTTGCACAACCACAAAGCTACACCTCCTAGGCCCAAATGCATCCATGTGCCCCACAGACTCCCCAACACATGTCTCACAGATCTAACATTCACTCCCTCTGAATCACCCCAAAGGTAGCTAGCAACATGCCCAGGGTTGCATGTGTACAGGTAGCCAGCACTACAACTCCCACCAGGCCCCCTTGTCCCACAGCTGAGCATGATGGAGCACTCCCCCACACCCAGAAGCATGTGGCAGCCATTGCATCGATCACCTCCACCTAACAGGTAGGTAGCCATCTTAACAGGGAGGGGTGTTTGTGGGTGGAAAGCCAGCACTACAAATCCCACCAGGCCCCCTTGTCCCACAGCACAGCAAGATGGAGCACTCCCCCACACCCAGATGCATGTGGCAGCCATTGCATTGATCAGCTCCACCTGACAGGTAGGTAGCCATCTTAAAAGGGAGGGGTGTTTGTGGGTGGAAAGCCAGTACTACAAATCCTACCAGACCCCCTTGTCCCACAGCACAGCAAGATGGAGCACTCCCCCACACCCAGAAGCATGTGGCAGCCATTGCATTGATCACCTCCACCTAACAGGTAGGTAGCCATATTAACAGGGAGGAGTGTTTGTGGGTGGAAAGCCAGCACTACAAATCCCACCAGCCCCCCTTGTCCCACAGCACAGCAATATGGAACACTTCCCCACACCCAGAAGCATGTGGCAGCCATTGCATTGATCACCTCCACGTAACAGGTAGGTAGCCATCTTAACAGGGGGGGGTGTTTGTGGGTGGAAAGCCAGCACTACAACTCCCACCAGGCCCCCTTGTACCACAGCTCAGCAAGATGGAGCACTCCCCCACACCCAGAAGCATGTGGCAGCCATTGCATTGATCACCTCCACCTAACAGGTAGGTAGCCATCTTAACAGGGAGTGGTGTTTGTGGGTGGAAAGCCGGCACTACAACTCCCACCAGGCCCCCTTGTCCCACAGCTCAGCAAGATGGAGCACTTCCCCACACCCAGAAGCATGTGGCAGCCATTGCATTGATCACCTCCACCTAACAGGTAGGTAGCCATCTTAACAGGGAGGGGTGTTTGTGGGTGGAAAGCCAGCACTACAACTCCCACCAGGCCCCCTTGTCCCACAGCTCAGCAAGATGGAACACTCCCCCACACCCAGAAGCATGTGGCAGCCATTGCATTAATCACCTCCACCTAACAGGTAGGTAACCATCTTAACAGGGAGGAGTGTTTGTGGGTGGAAAGCCAGCACTACAACTCCCACCAATCCCCCTTGTCCCACAGCTCAGCAAGATGGAGCACTCCCCCACACCCAGAAGCATGTGGCAGTCATTGCATTGATCACCTCCACCTAACAGGTAGGTAGCCATCTTAACAGGGAGGGGTGTTTGTGGGTGTAAAGCCAGCACTACAACTCCCACCAGGCCCTCTTGTCCCACAGCTCAGCAAGATGGAGCACTCCCCCACACCCAGAAGCATGTGGCAGCCATTGCATTGATCACCTCCACCTAACAAGTGGTAGCCATCTTAACAGGGAGGGGTGTTTGTGGGTGGAAAGCCAGCACTACAAATCCCACCAGGCCCCCTTGTCCCACAGCAAGATGGAGCACTCCCCCACACCCAGAAGCATGTGGCAGCCATTGCATTGATCACCTCCACCTAACAGGTAGGTAGCCATCTTAACAGGGAGGGATGTTTGTGGGTGGAAAGCCAGCACTACAACTCCCACCAGGCCCCCTTGTCCCACAGCACAGCAAGATGGAGCACTCCCCCACACCCAGAAACATGTGTCAGCAATTCCCCTCAACTGTGTCACAGAACAAGTAGGTAGACAGTGCATGCACCCTGCCATTCCTCTCAAAAAGCATGGAGCCATATGACCACACCAGCCCTCACATCCCACCCAACTTGGCATAGATACAATAGCCACTTCTAGTGTGCAGACAGCTTAGCGTATGTAACTGTCACAGAAATTAAAGTTTGACTCACCAAATCACATGTAATTCAGGGCACAATCATGCACAGCAGTGAATGCTATGTGTAAGTGCCATGGTGGCAGAGCATCAAGGCCCATATGAAAACAAAACAAGCATGCTCATTTTCAAAAATAAAGCAAAGAACATGATAAGACAGAGAGATGCATGAGACAACAATGGCTAGTACATGCCCAGAATGAATGTCTTCCATGCACAGCAAACAACAAAGATGCTTCACAAAAAGTTGTTGTGCTGCTAGTTGTTAGATGACGACATGTCCTTGTAATCACACAATCTGTACGTGGAGCATGGTATCTAGTGACATGTCACACCATGGACAAGTAATGTAGGTACCTACACATCATGTCATGATGCTCAGTACCGTGCAGCCATACAAAGTGATCTCAATGTAAACTGTGTGGTGTATAACATGTAACATCCAAACATCTAACACCAAGCTTGTGGGGTGCACTTCAATGACCATTCCTTCTCTGTTCTACAGGTGACCAAGAATTGACTGCTGCAGATGACAACACCAACCTGCAGAGCCAGTCTCCCCCCCCCCGGAACATGGAGGCCCGGATGCAGACTCCCTAAATTCCTCGGATGCGGACACAGAAGCTGGCCCATCTGGCCTGCCAGGGCGCAGCAGGTCCCAGGCCCCCACTATCCTCACCACCACCACCTCAGCAACAACAACTGCGCTGACCACTGCTGTAACGACCTGTGCGGCCTCCACCACCACCACCAGTGCTGCCTGCAACACTGTCCCTGCCTCAGAGGATACCCACACCACCCCACAATCTGAGGAGGGCAGGGAGAGTCAGCGGGTGTGTCGAGTGGTGATGCCACAGGTCCGGGACAGCAGGGCAGGTGGGAGGGCAATTAGGCGACAAAATCAACAGGACACTGGGACCGAAGCCCTGGCCAACATCGCCAGAGTCCTTGGGGCATACGAACAAGCCCAGGGACACACGGGCCAGGCTCTGGAAGAATCGCGTGAGCTCCGCCTGCTGCTGAGGTCCATAGACACGCGCATGGGCCAAATCGGGACCTCTTGGGCCAGCTTGTGGGTGTCCTGAGGGACCGGCCTGCGGCCCAAGGACAGCTCAACCTCCCTCCAGTGGCCCGCAGGATGACAGTCCCACCTCCTCACCTGCGGCCACAGAGACGTGTGAGCTGGAACAGGATGTGTCCTCAGACACCTCTGATCCCGCAGCAGAGACCGCCCTGCCAAACGCTCAAGGGGCCGTCTGAGGAAAAACAAGGGAGGATCTCGTGGCAAAGCACCAGCCAAACGCCAGTCAAAGAGCCAGCCATGATGGCACCTCTCTTCACCTTCCTATTGACTTTGTTGACTATCCTTACCCACACTGCCATGTTTATGTCAGGCGTCTGTTGGACTGTGTCACCACATCAATGTGGTGACTACTCTATTGTCTCGTCTACCATCACTGACAACTCATTGATTCACTTACCACCTGTCACATGTACTTATTGTAAATAAACACTCTTTGCACACCTATCTTTTCGTGTCAGCTCCATGTTTATCAGAGGATGTACAATCTTGACTCAGATTACAATGTACCAGGTGCACTGATTATTGCGAGGCATTGAGAGGCTGAAGGGACCTAGGAAACCACAAGAGAACAACATTCACTTGTCAGTTGATGGCATCACACCCATTACACAACACTTGTCATCAAGGTACTCAAACCTGCACACATTACAATGAGCAACGATATCGACATAGACATCATGTAGCTGTGCATAACTACCCTGTCCCAGAAACATCAGCCCTCAGCACAGAGCCAACAACAGGCAGCTGTCACATAGCTCCCCTAGGCATTTCCTACAACTACAAAAACAGCATACAATGGCACCGTTGTACAATGTCACTCGCCTTCAAAGGGAAGTAGCGGTTGCTGAGCTGGTGATGCAGGTCGACACCTTCCTCCTCTCCACTTTCCTCGTCACTGGACATGTGTGGGTTTGCAGGCGGGGGCATCTGCTGCTCATCATCATCCAGGATCAGGGGGATCTCTTTGCGCAGGGCAAGGTTGTGGAGCATGCAGCATGCTACCACGATCTGACACATCTTTTGGGGAGAGTACATCAGTGCACCTCCGGTCCTGTCCAGGCACCGAAATCGAGACTTGAGAAGTCCAAAAGTCCGCTCCACCACACGACGTGTCCTCCCATTGGCCTCATTGTAGCGGACTTCACCCGGGGTCCTGGGATTCCGCAGTGGGATCAGCAACCAGGGCCGGTTGGGATATGCAGAGTCACCTAGGTGCCAGATACACAGAACAATTTAGTAAAAATGACTGTAGCTGCGGACAGCATGTCACACATACAGCACAATACTTGACTCAGCTAACTCACCTACAAGCCACGCAAGGTCAGGATGCAGATTTGCCATCATCTGTGGTACGATGCTGTTACGCAGGATGTAGCAGTCGTGGGCTGAGCCAGGGAATCTGGCACAGACATGTGAGATGATCATATCTGCCTGGCATACAACCTGCATATTAATGGAATGGGAATGCTTCCTATTCCTGTAGATGTGCTCCCGTGCCTGTGGCGGAAGCAGTCCAACATGGGTGCAGTCAATGGCACCAACTACATTAGGGATGTGGGCAACGTCATAGAAATCAGCCTTCAGAGCTGGCAATTCCTGTCTCCGTGGAAATATACCATCATAGCTGACAGGACATCCCGTAGCACCATGCTGAACATTGCCTGCGACATCCCACCTGCGCTGGCCACCGTGTACTGGAGCAGACCAGTTGCGAAGAAATGCAGGGCCGCCATCACCTTACATGTTGGTGACACAGCAGTTGGATATGTCCTGCGAGGCCTCAGATGGGGCTCCAACTGAGCACATAGGTCTTGAAGGTTTTGCCGATCCAACCGGAACTTACGGATGATGTCCACATCCTCCATGTCCGCCAGCAAGGTGAATGGCCGGTGCACATTTGGTCGCCTCCTATATGAGATAAAAGGGGACACTTGTCAATTCAATTCATCCATGAGATGTGTCCAACATCTGACATTTTGACTGACACAGCGCCAACGATGACTGGCCTGACACACCAGCTTACAGCACAAGTCACATGCAGAGACAACTTGACCCAGAGTAGTTGTACACGTGATCAGTATGTACGAACTGAGTGCACCCGAGACAGATTCAGACTATGTGAATGAGAAATGGGACATTCCGACATCTTGTGTCACCAGCCCTGAGAGTACTTGACACAGCACATGTCTGAAACACCAACACTGCTGGCTCCTACGTAGCTGCTGTACCTGCCACACCTTCTTGCGTGAGTCGGACAGGGCACACATGAACGACACAATGAGTACAGTGTGTGCATGAAGATCAAGTATCAACATGAGTTCAGCAATCTACACAGTGAAGTAGGCACATTGAGTAGTCGGTGCATCATCACTGTGTGTTGCTTAGCCATCTCACACATTGACATGTCTCCATATTTGAGAGTCCATCACACAACAGATCTGTGTACATGCACAACAACATCATCAGTGACATGTGAGGGACTACATGCCAATGCATGTACTCCAGTGCACTGACATGGCATGTGTAGACATCAGTGAGTAGAATGTCACACTAGCATTCAATTTAACAATCTGGTGTTATGACTCATTGTAAGTGTGGAGTGTTCAATAATGAGAACTGCCCATTGCCATTGCTACAGCATGATGTGTCCATAGGTGCCCTAAGCGTGCACCGCCACCGCAATCACAGTCATTGGCACCAATGTAAAGATGCCAAATCGCGGTAGCGACCGCCTGGGCCCCACGGTGTGACACCGCCATTGCCCATGCCCATTCAGTCAATGGGAAACGCAATCGCGCTAGTGGAATGCACTTTTGAAAATCGCGGTAGGCGTGCTCCGCTACCGCGGGGCCGGTCATTGGACAATTGTAAGATGCACGATTGCGGTTTCAACCACCTGGGCCCGCGGTGTGACACCGCCATTGCCCATGCCCATTCAGCCAATGGGAACCGCAATCGCGCTAGTGGAATGCACTTTTGAAAATCGCGGTAGGCGTGCTCCGCTACCGCAGGGCTGGTCATTGGATACAATTGTAAAATGCATGATTGTGGTAGCGACCGCCTGGGCCCCGCGGAGTGACACCGCCATTGCCCATGCCCATTCAGCCAATGGGAACCGCAATCGCGCTAGTGGAATGCACTTTTGAAAATCACGGTAGGCGTGCTCCGCTACCGCCGGGCCGGTCATTGGATACAATTGTAAGATGCACGATTGCGGTAGCGACCGCCTGGGCCCCGCGGTGTGACACCGCCATTGCCCATGCCCATTCAGCCAATGGGAACCGCAATCGCGCTAGTGGAATGCACTTTTGAAAATCGCGGTAGGCGTGCTCCGCTACCGCGGGGCCGGTTATTAGTTGCATTTGAAAAATAGCTGACCTGGAACACCAATTGCAGCAGTTGAGTACCATTGAAACAACCCCAGGGGCTATATATGTCTGTGAGAGAGCCACACATTTCCACTGCATCCAGACACTGCTGCCTGCCATTCTTCATCCCCAACTGCTGCTGTTCCTGTCTCCTGGACCCAGTGATGGCGAGAACTGAGAACATCAGGGCCCGTCCCTTCACCACAGAGGAGCTGGAGGTCCTGGTGGACGAGGTGCTTACACACTACGGGAGGCTATATGGTGCTCCTGATGTAATGGTAAGTGTCTCAGAGTGAAATTTGGAGAGTGCAAAGAGTGCTCACATGATGTTGCTCTGCAGTAATATGTGCCTGTGAGTGCAAGTTTGTGTGATACACTGCCTGGCATGCTGACTTCATGGCAATGGGGTGTGTAGCCTTATTACCACAGATCCATGGCTGCATTGAAGGATGGGAGGGACGTGCAGTGTCTTTGCAGCCATACAGTGACACTGCTGGTTTGGAAAGTGGAAGTCAGAACAAACATTGCCTGTGCTAATAGATGTGAGAGTCCATTCGCTCTTTACATGCTCATTTGGGACATCACAAGTGTGTTTCGTCCAGAGGGTACTGAAGGATGTGTGTACACTTTTCATATCGTCACCATGGATATGTGAGCATTATGCACAACATTGAAATGCCTGAGGGTGACACTCCTGGTGGAAAATTGCATATGACACATCAGAGTGATGTACTTCTGAAACATCCTCCTTCCATTGATTTAATAATGTGTGCTGACTTGCATGTGTAGGCACTGTTTGACCTCTCATATTGTACATGCATGTGATTGTTCAGATGGGCCAGGTTTAACCTCAGTGTGAGTCCCCCTGGCCTGCACAGATTCTGCCCAATTTGACACGGACCCATCAGTAAATGGACAGTGTGAGATATATGTGTTGTCTGCCACCCTGATTCTCAATGAGCTATCTGAGGCCTGATGATTGCACAAGACAGACCTTGTGAGAAGGGTGTGAGAATGTAAGATCATGTCCCTAGATGTGACATCCACGACACAGTGAGCCACTCACAGGCCAAGGACATTGAGAGGTGTGTAGTGTTGGACACAGTGAGTCTTCCCCAAAACATAATTTGCAACATGATGTATGTCTTGCTCCCTCACATGCTGCATCACAGATGAGGGCCTTCTTCACATTGCTTTGTGTGCTGCCATTCTGCATGTGTGTGAGATGGCCAGGTCCTGTGTCCACCCTCATACCTAAATGCATTTCAATCCGATTATCTGATGCAAATGTACTACATGTCCTGTTGTATGGCCTCTGATCAAGCTTTCTGTACAGCTGTGCTAAGTGTTTGCATGCACCTGTCCTGAGACACAGTGGAACATGGCCCAGTGTCCCTGAAACTGCCTCTTCTTGTCTCCCATGCCTGCAGCTCAAAGTCCGCCAGCGTAAGGCCTTATGGAGGGCCATTGCACGCAAGGTGCGGGCTCTGGGTGTCTGCAACCAACGGCACACACACTGTCACAAGAGGTGGGATGACATCTGCCGGATGAGCAAAAACGTGGCAGAGATGATGCTGGGGCTACTCCCACGGACTGGAAGGTTGTCGCGCAGGAGCATGACACCACTAATGGCCCGCATCTTGGCTGTGACACAGCCAGAGCTGGATGGACGTTTGAGGGCCCATTAGCAGCAAGTTGGGGGTGAGTATTCTGTGAAGGGTGACTTTGGGTGTGAGTGACTGCAGGTATCCTAACCCTGCGCCAGTGTTGAGCTCTGTGATGTTTCCAGAGTGATGCAATGGCTTGTAAGTGGCCTCTGTGTTGAGTGCAGCTGACATGCATTTTTGCTACATGTACTTTCCCATGTGTTCAAAAGAATGGCCCGTGACATTGCAAGATAAGATGTGGCCTCATGCCATCTGCTGCATTATGGGTGTCATAGACATCACCGGGGAGTGAACAGCTGTGTTCCTCATCTGAGTGTGCTTACGTCGATGTGTGCAGTGTCTGACTTTGGAATTGTGAGAACTACACATCTGCCGACAGCAAGGGTTGTTGCGCTTCAAAGCACAACATGGTGGACATCAGTAGCTCATGACCATGGTATGAGGACATCCTGAAGTCAGTATCTGTATTGTCCCCTTAAAGTGACTCCATATGTGACTGTGACAACATGTTGAGATGTACATCTATCTCACCTACAGGCACGTAGGTATGCTTACAGGAATCAGGATGTCAGGTAACTGGGAGGCACGGGCCAGCTATTTGGCAGTGTGAACGTCACATGGGTCATTGATGCCAACTATGCATGTTTCCATGCATTTTCTGACTTTTGCATGAGGCTTGCACATGCAGACCGCACAGGGTGGTGTGCTACATGGGGGTATCATGTTCGAGTTGTTTGCTTTGGTTGCATATGATGTTTGTGAGTATGGCACAAAACTGAACCTACGTCTCTGTCTCTTGCAGCATCTACAGAGGGCACAGAAGGACAGGGTACAGACACCGGGAATGAGGCATCTTGCTCGACGGCAACACATGAGCTCACTGACACTGATGTGACCAGCGCCTCTGAGGGGGACCGGAGTGCCCTTGAAGAATCATGCCCGGAAACACCAACCTCAACATCATCTGACGCCAGCGGTGACTCCTCGATGTTGGCGGACACAGGGAGTGGGAAATCTGCCTCTTCTTCCACCACACATCGTCCAGTGCCCACCCTCCCGGCTAGTTCCACTAGTGCTGCCCGTGCCCGTAGCAGTCAGAAGGGTAGAGTGTCCTTCCCCCAGGCACCACTGCCCCTGCCCCTGTCTCACCTGCTGCCCTCAGTGTTGAGGCGGTGGAGCTCTTGCGCCAGCTGTGTGTGGGTCAGACTACTTTACTGAATGCCTTCCTTGATCATGACAAGAAGTTGGCACAGGTAGTTGCCTTCATTGGGGGCATTCATTCTGACGTGGTTGGGCTGTACAGGACTGTCCAGTCTTTGTCCTCCACAGTGATGGCAGCCATTCAGCTGGCACAGGCTCAGGGTCCAGCTCCTGTCCCTTCGGCAACCACCCTGCCAGTGGCCACATCTGACGAGAGTGACCACACACCACAGCCCTCAGGCTCAAAGTACTCCACACGAAGCACAACACAGCAGCACTCCAAGCGGGCCAGAGCGCAGACACCATCCCCCCCCGAGAAAAGAAGTCACACAGGAACGCAAAGCCAAAAGCCCTTCGGGTGACACTCAGGGGCATCAAGCCAAGAAGCAGGCCTCAGGCTCACATGCATCCAAATCAGTCCAATCCAAGGACACTTCCGTCCCAAAACCTGTTCCCACAGACAGGCAAAAAGTTGCTGTGCCTGCTGTGAAGCTGGTGCCTGCAAAGAGTCCGCAGAAACGGATCTCTGAGGCAGGGTCACCCACAATCTCAACTCCCACCCACACCCCTGTGAAGCTGGGACAGGAGGGCACTGTGGGGGGTTCACCTGGTCAACAGGGGATGGAGGGGAAAAGGCAAGGCCAGGCCAAGCGTACCACCAGACCTAGCAGTTCACAAGAGGGAGGGCCAACACCTGCACCTGAAGCACATTTGGTGGGTAGTGAGGCTGTTGTGCCCACCCCACTTCACACTCCTACCAAGACAATATTTCAGTACCGAATCCCCAAGAAGTGGAAAGGCAGCCCTCCACATTCTCCCTCACACACTGTGTCTCACAGCAGCACTTCTCCGCCTCCCCCTGCCACCATGCCACCAGGTCCAAGCAGCCCTCCGGCTCACAAAGCCACTGATGCCTCTACCTCAGCTGCTCCTCCCTCTCCCAGGTCTGGTCCCCCAACGGTCCCCGACAATCAGCCACCTCCCAGTTCTACTGACAGCCAAGTCTGAGGCAAAGTCTCCCTCCCAAAGCTGTCTCTCCCACAGCGGTGCCTGGACTGCCCATCTGTATCCTCAGAGCTGTGGTGATTCCCATGCCAGTGTACGGTGTCACACATTCCCTGTGCAGGTTCTCATGCACACATGTACCTACTTTGAACTATGGAGTGGCCACTGGCCTTGCTGTTGTCTACTTTTGATGCCTATCTTGATGATATGTAATAAAGACAGTTACTCCTGTTGTCTGCTTTGTCAGTGTCCTTGCTAAATGTAAGTGTTTTCGGTATGTGTATGGTTGCATGTGACAGATGCTCTGTATGCCACCTTCACATTGCCAATTGCTTCTTTTACTT
The DNA here is from genome assembly GCA_963921515.1 of Calotriton arnoldi. Taxonomy (NCBI): domain Eukaryota; kingdom Metazoa; phylum Chordata; class Amphibia; order Caudata; family Salamandridae; genus Calotriton; species Calotriton arnoldi. The sequence goes on along the minus strand of CAWUFW010015297.1, from coordinate 309,294 downwards.
TTTCTGGGTTTGGCAGTGGTGAGGGGCACTTTAGTTCTTATTTCTTCTGAGGTTTGAGGGTGCAATGATGGGTGTTTGTGATGATCTACGATTATCATACTCATCATATGGTCAGGTTTGCTAAATTGTCCACATGTCATGTTATGATGCAATTCCAGAACAGAGGTGTATTCTATCCACAGGATTACTTGAGGGCTGGCCAGGGTCCTTCATATCTGTGTGATCTTTCTTGATGTGTGAGCAGCAGTGTTGATGTATGGTCATCTTGTGATGGCCTGTCTTCCTAGTCACATGGGTACATTTGGATGTGTGCACTTGAGAAATGAAATGAAAAACAGACTTATAAAGCGCAAAACATTCACCCAAAGGTATCAAGGCGCTAGCTCAGCACAAAACAGACAAGACCAATAGAGACCGCCTCAAAGATTAAAAAGCCACGTCTTTAATGCCTTCCTAAATGGCAGCAGGTGAGTTTCTTCCTTAAGCCGCACCGGAAGTGTGTTCCAGGGTCTGGTCGTTCTGACCAGAAAACTCCTTCACCCCCAGGTGCACTTTTTAAACCTGGGAACTACCAGGTTATGAGAGCGTGCCGAGCGGAGCTGGCGGGCAGGAACATAAGGCTGCAAATTCTTTTTAAAAAATGCTGGCCCAATATCGTGAGTGGCTTTGAACGCAATGCAGAGAGCCTTAAACTCTATCCGCCTTTTCACTGGCAACCAGTGAAGATTTTTGAGCGCCGTAGAGGCCGATTTATGTTTTGGGATATTCAACAAGAGGCGCGCTGCAGCATTTTGCACAATCTGCAACTTATTGAGGCAATATTTGCGGAGGTTCATAAAGAGCCCGTTACAATAGTCGGCTCTGGATAAAACAAGTGCCGAAACCACTAATTTCCTCAAGTCAGCTGGAATGAATGGGAGAATCCTTCTCAGTATTTTTAAAGTATAGAAGGAGGCGGAAGTGACCTGATTAACATGTCCTTCAAAGGAGAGCATAGAGTCAAACGTAACACCCAAGTTGTTGACCTTATTTTTTGGGTTGGGGAGCAGACCAAACTCTGAGGGCCACAGAGCGGGGGCCCAGAAGTTGGTATGGTTGCCGAAAAGTAAGACTTCAGTCTTACTAGCATTCAGCTTCAAACAGTTAGCGGACATCCAGTCCCCCACCTGGCGAAGACAGGTGTGGAACTGTGCCGCTGTTTCGTCTGGAGAGCCTGTCACTGAAACCACAATCTGGGTATCATCTGCATACGAAATAGCAGAGAAACCCAAGGATCTAATTAGCCTTGCCAGTGGGGCAACATAGATATTAAAAAGGGTAGGGCTCAATGACGAGCCCTGTGGTACTCCACATGGCAGTGTGAAATTCAGTGACTTGTACTCACCAAGAGCCACAAACTGTTCCCGACCTGACAAGAATTATTTTAGTAGAGCAAGCGCTTTTCCTGGTGCGGTCATGAAGTGTGTAGGGGTGGTTTGGTTGTCAGTGTTGATGTGTGTGTGCCCCTGCAATGCCAACTGCACATATGTATGACACAGAAGCTGAGTGCCTGTTTGTTTCAATACTCTGCCATGTGTTTCAGATTGTGGGCACATGTGGGAGTTGTAGGTTGGTAAGAAACAAAAAAGGGAGATACCCTAATATTATTAATAGGGACAGGGTGAGTATGGATAGAAACATAAAAGTCCCTACACAAATAACTATTATACTTAAGTATTTATACCCAAAATCAGTGTCAAAGAGAGAGACTCAACGAACCATATATTTATACAATTAATTAAACAACAGATATTCAGTGCAACACAGGGAATGAATAACAAACTAAATATAAAATCAATATAAGATTTATTCAATGATAATATACAAATAAAATCATAATACGTCATTCAAAGTTAAAAACATTTCATTATTAAAATACACAGTTACAGGATCATTAGAAAACAGGAAAGTCGACGCCGCGTTTCGGTGAATCGTACATATATCACCTTCTTCAGGACAGTTTTCTAAATAATAGAAACATTTAGTTATTAATCATCTCAAGTGTTGCTACTACCAATATTATATACCATATCCAAGTTCCAAAAGAATAACTGGGTAAAACAAACATATTTCATGTTTCATATTAATCTGTAATTTCACAAACGCGATAATATTTTACTAAACTAGACAATCTAGAGTCTCATGACACTTAACACACTACATAGCTTTCTAACATTTTATTAAATAAACATCACAAAAATATAAAAACATACCTAAACATTTAGGATGATGATTAAACTTTAATTTGTAGAAGAGATCTTCTTACAGTAAAGGGCTGGAAATGTGCCACTCAGTAAAAACCTCTAGATTAAAGAGAACCAGATCATAAAAGATTATATATCAAAAATAACTCCAAAAATAATAAATCTATAAATATACACACCTCATCCGAAATAATTCTCAATACCTATTAAATAAGAGACCACTTTGAGGAGATTGTGTTTGTTGTGGCCACCATATTAATCTTCTTCAGTAATATCCAAAGACTCTGTAAGAGATATAAAATTTACACTAATTCTATAATAATAAAATAGACCAATAAGGTTACTAAAAAGTAACTAAAAAGTAATGGGCTCACCAGAGATCGAAGGTGTAGATGTGCCAATGGCTGATCAACCGTGATAAAGGGCACTATATCTACACTCCAAACCTTCGCCGTTTGCATTTATAAGTTTTATTCCGACGGAGATATTCTGATTATATCACCGTCAAGGTCATTGAGTAAATTAAAAACCTATGAAGAGAAATACATGTTTCACTGGTAAGCCTCAAAGTACTATTATATAATCTATTATTGTAAGAGTACTACGGGTTTTTGTTCCAATAGAATAATAAATAACTTTAAAACCTGAAAGGAATCATATGTAGATAATAAGATTTATGTATATCTTTTTATGGATCATAATCCGATATCAAGGATCACTGATCAGATATTACTTAATCGACATTTTATCTGATTATTATGGAGGTTGTGATGAAAATTTATCGTAATCCACAACCACTTAAATGCGTCTCGAATAGTAATTTCTTGCTATATAATTTAGCAGTCCATAGGGAAAAAAATGCAAACAAAATGCAAATAAATACACCTCTGTAAATGGGGAAGTATAATAACAAGTGGTGTCCTACCTCCTAGAACTAACTTTAAGATTTCAATAGGTACGATGAGGTCCCAAAGTTAATATCAGAGCCTAGCTACCGCTTACCTAAAAAAGGCAGAATGGCCTCCTCGCCAACAACAGAAACAGCAACTTCCGGGTCAGGATACGCATTTGCCCATGAACCGGAGTTTCTTTTATGTTGCTGTTGGCGGTCACGTGATATATATATAATTAGCAAGTTTCTCGCTGTTTCTTATATCGATGAAAAAACCTTATATTCAAATCAAATATTATATTGAACTACTGTATCGTTTTCCTTATATCAGAAATCAAAACAAAATTTATGTTTAAAAGTGTTTATATAAGAGAAAAAACCGTCAGAGTGTCGGCCATCTTGGAACAGGTTCTAAAATGGGTAAATGCATACCGAATTGGTTATCATCTCTAAGTTGCTTCCCTTTCTTTAAAGTGACTAATCAATGTAATTTATCTATGACTGAAAGCGTCATAGTATATAATAAATTATACATATCCACTAGAACATGAAACTAACAAATAGTTTTATTGGCCATATTGGAGCGGGATCATAAAAATAAATCCCAAATGCTCTAACGTGCCATCCAAATGGATATAACTACAACCACTAAACAGAACCTAAACACAATAAGTATAATCTGGTTAAAAACCATCATTATTTAAGGGAGCTATTCTTGATACAGTGGACTATATTAAATTACATCTATACTTTTGTTATATCAAGGTTCCGGACGATGTAAAAACAAGCGTCTCTTGCAAGGCGAGAACTATTGTTTAAATAAGCCTCTCCCAGTCTTCTTTACTGTTGAGTCCTTTTCTAAAGGTATTAAAACGGGACATGTGGAACTGTTCTCGCTTTTTCTTTTAAGAGTTGAATCTCCACCTCTAATATTCATATGAATTGTTTCTAAACCGCACCATTTCAAATCGTCAATTTTATGCTGAGCAGTATGCCAATGTTCTACTAACGGGGCAGTTCTTTTATTGGTTCTAATTGAGGACTTATGTTCATTTATTCTAGTCCTAATTTCTCTTGAGGTCTCTCCAACATAGCCCAAAAGACATGGGCACATAATGAAGTATACCAAATTCTTTGTGCGGCAATTCATAAAAGTATTAAATTTGTGGGTCACATCATTATGTACCAACATAGGTCCCTTGATGATGTTATCACAATTATTACACCCACTACATGCAAAAGTACCCATTGGTAATGGGGCATTGAATAAACAGGGTTGTTTGTGTTCATTGGTATCTCTATAAGTATGGATCAGACAATTGCTGATAGTTCGATTACGTCTAAAAGAAAACATAGGTTTAGGAAGGATCTCTTTCTTCTGGTTAGTAATGAGATGCCAGTTTCTATTAATGATATTTTTGATTTTGACACTAAAATTGCTGTAGTTAGTAACAAAAATCATAGGTGTAGCTCCTGGAGTCATTTTTTCTGGCTTATTCTCAAAAAAGGAACATCTATTATAATATTTGGCTCTTTTGTATGCATGTCTTACTATTCTTTTAGGATAACCTCTGTTGAGGAATTTTTTGGTCAAAATATCTGCATGTTTATCATAATCTTTAATGGTTGTGCAATTGCGTTTTAACCGTAAAAATTGTCCAAAAGGAATATTGTCCTTTTGACAAGCAGGGTGATTACTGTTGTAGTGGAGCATAGTATTACGATCAGTTGGTTTTGTAAATAATTCCACATTAAGTAGCCCATCTACATGCTTTATTTTGATGACTAGAAACTCACAATCATAGAGTTGTAGGTTGGGCAGTGTGCAGTGTGTTGTTGTGTCCTTGCACTCCTGGGGGACACCTAATTGTTGTTGCTGCCTGTTGTGAGTATGCAGAGTGTGTGACAGGCAAGTCTGTGTTGTGTTTTGTTGATCAGCCATGTGTCTTGTTACTGTTTGTGCACACTATACAGAACTGCTCAGCCACTCTGAAAATATTTGTGAGTTTTCTCATGCATTGCTGTCACTTGACCCATTTTTGGCTCCAGTATGGTATGTGGTATGTGGAGTCATGCCATCCCCCATATGTGCTTCTGATGCCTACACATTGTGAGTGACTCCTCTATGTGTTTGTGTACTGTACACTGCTCACCTTTCCACTACTGCAGTACACACCACTTCAGTCTCATGTCTTCCACCCCATGGCTTGCCAGTGTGTGAGCCTCCCCACCACTTCATAGTGTGACACTATGCTGTGTGAGGCTGATCTGTGTCCAGGACCAATGTGCTACTCAGGACAGTTTGCAAATTAGTTATGTGTTATTTCCTTGTACTTGTTTGCTGTCATGGTTGCTCATGTGCAGTGCAGATATTTGGGCAGCACAGTCCTCTGGTCATGTTGTTTGCACCTGGATGTCCCTGAGTTGTGCATCTGTGGGTGATGGCTAAGCTGTATGTGTGTTTGCTGAGGTAGTGCTACAATTCCTGAGTGTGATGTTATGTTTGTGCTGTGGGAGTTCATGGTGTGGCACTCAGATGTGTGTGCTACTGTTTTGGTTGTTGTGCACACACTGCTCGGTGTGCATGCAGTGTTGTCGGTGTATGTTGGCTTGTACTTGCTTGTTGTGCATCCCCCTGATGTGCAGCTGAGTTTGCATTGTGATGGATTGGTCTGTGCATCTGTTGTATTTTTGTTGTGGATGTATGCAGTGTTTGGCCTGTGTTGGCTCTTTGTACTGACTGATGCTATGTGTGTGTGATATTCTATTTGCATGACGTTGGGTGTGAGTGGTTGTTTTAGCTGTGTGATACATTCAGATGTGTGTTGCAGGTGTGGTGTGCATTACTTGTGTGTCTGTCACATGCAGCAAGGGGATTCTTGTTGCTGGGCTTGTTTTCAGTGCACATTGGTGGTTAGTCCTCCTATTTTTGACCTGTCACTTTTCAGGGTTGTGCATGTGCATGCTTCTGGTACAATATGGCACCTTGTCCACTTCATGGGTGGTGAGGTGTCTGTGTCTGTGTTAGCTGATTGTCCCATTGATCGCAGTTGGTGTTCATGGTAGATTTTTGATGATACACCTCTTGTTTGTGTTGAGGTATGGTGTCTGTGCATTGGTCCTGAGTGACAATGTTGTGTATTCCTGTTCTGTCTAGGGTCACATTGCCTTTCCACTGTTTTCCTGCACATGTGTGGGCTTGTTGTACCTCTGTGTATGTTGTTTGTGAGCTTTGTGTTTGGCTATTGTTTTGATGTCTGCATTGGTTCAGGCATCCCTGTGTGTTAGTGTGATGTTTGTTGGTGCACCACAGGGAGTGTGTTTGGTTGTCATTGAACTCACAGGACACCATTTTGGCCTTTATGTGTGCTTCTCACAGGTGTTGAGTGCTGCAGGTATGAGGTGGGTAGAGAATGGGTATGTGTGTAGGTCCTAGTTGTGTTTTACAATCAAGGAGTGTGACAATGGGCCATGTGTGTTGTACTGATGATGTGGACATGTCAAGTCAGTTGAGACAGATGTGTGGCTGCTCACTGTATGACTTCAGACACTTCCTATCATTCCTGTGACTATGCATGGCTTGCCTTGATGTGTCCCTGAGTTGTTGCACAGAGGTCAGTTTGGTTTAATTTCACTCACTGTGCCACCCATGTCTGATTTGATGACCTAAGGGTGTTGTGATATGTTCCTTCTCTTGCATGTGATGTGCAGATGCTATGTGTCTTGCTCCATGGTTTTCCAGCACTGTCCACTTCACTTTTGGCTGGCCCATTGATTGTCCTACATTGCTGCTGGCCTATGGTGTGTGTATGTGGCTGTGTGTCAGTGTGGGGTGTTTGTGAGTGACTTGACAGGCAGTGTGGACAGTTCAGTGGATGTTCTTATGCAGTGTGAGTCTTCATTTTATAGTTAGACTCAGTTTGCTTCACATGAGTGGGAGATAGGTGTGAGGAGGAGGGTTGTCCAGCCCCTGAGCTTCTGTGCAGGGTGTTCCTCTTCACCCCCACCTTCTAAGACAGGCACCCTGGTCCTTTGGTGTGTGAGGTGCAAGGTCTGGCTACACCTGGGAGATGAATTGTGCACGGGAGGCACAGGGGGAGAACACAGCATGTGCCCCAAATGGGTGTGGGAAGCGTAGTGTGGGAAAGGTGGAGGTGGAGCCCTGTGAATCTTTGTGGACTGCCCATGCCTGGCGCCGGCCCTGCCTACTACATTTTGCGCATGTTTTTCCACGTCTTCACCGCTGCGGTGACGTGACCGGGACATTGCAGTGATTTCGCGGTTGATTGGTGACCCGGATGCGGAGGGGTGATTTCCTGACAGGTGGGACATGTGTGGGTACACTTTGGGAGGTGTTCCTGTCCCCATCAGAGTGTCTGATGTGGACAGGAATCGTATATCAGCACAGGAGTTGTGTGTTGTGGTTGTGTGCGGAGTTGTGTCATTGTGTACCTGCGGCGTTGTCCGCGACGGTCCATTATTTGCTGGTAGTGGAGGAGGTACAGCACCGGAATGGCTTGAAGGGCTGGATCCATTGCGGGCCGGACCGGGTAGAGGGGTCTGTGAGTCTGGTTTCGTGCTCCGCTGTCGTGTTTCCGCCGTCTCTGGGTTGGTGGATTCTCCGCTGCGGTATGATGGGCTGTTTGCGGCATCGTGATTTGTACGGCGGACGGAACGTCATTCCGCACGGCGGTGAGTCCCTATTGGCTCACTCCGCCGTGGTGGCGGGCGCAAAAATCTGGCGGTTCTCCTGGCTACGCAGCGGACGGGAAATGGGCTATGTTTGCCCATCGTAATATGGCGGGCCGGAGGACCGCTGCTGGAGTGCGGAAAAGGGAATTTTCCGCCCCCGCCAGCACCGCGGATGTGCTTCCGCCCGCCATCCTAATGACCCCCTAGGTATGGACTCACTCCTGAAAAGTACAGGGATCAGTTTAGGTCCAGTAAAAAGTCTGAGGCCAACACTTGGTTGGAATGTATAGATTCATTCTGCAGGTCACTGGATGGCTGGGTGAAGGGCAGTAATGTAACTGACTTTCAGGGGCTCTACAATTTTATTGCATGGGAGCACTTGTCTAGTCTATGTTTTGCAGATCTGCGCCAGCACTTGGTTGATAGTAAGCTAACTGACCCCAGGAAGCTTGCTATGGAGGTAGACCGCTGGGTGAGTACCTGGGTCCACAAGAAAGCATTTGGGGGAGACTCAGCCAAAGGTGGGCAGGGTCCCCAGCAGAAAAGTGGGAGGGACATGGGTAAAGAACAGGAGTTCTCTAAAGGGCCCCAAACTAACACCCAGGGTAAAGGTTCCCATCCCCCAGGAGATAAGAAAGCAGTGGTCTCTTCAGGAAAGCCTGCTGAGACTGGCCCCCGCAAGTGTTTTGCATGTGATCAGGTGGGTCACTTGAAGGAGGACCCCAAGTGTCCGAAAGGGCCCAGCCACCCACTGGTGGGCAGTCCAAGGTGTTGGCTAGTGTAGCACTTGGGGAGGAGGGGTACCCACAGGAGGGTGGGGATCCCGCAGAAATGACCCTCGTCTCACTAGGGGACAGTGAGATGGTTCCAGGAAACCAGGTGCCCCCTAACACAAAGAAATACAGCACCTGGGTGACCATCAATGGGAAAAGGGTAGAGGCTCTCAGAGATACTGGAGCCAGTGTGACCTCAGTCCGGTGTCACCTGGTCTCTGAAGAGCAGGTAGTCCCAGGGGCATTCCACCAAGTAGTTGCGGTGGACAACTCAGAGCGCCAGTGTATGGTGGCGCAGGTTCCCTTTGAATGGGGGGGGGGTCTCAGGTCCCTTGAGGCTGGTTGTGAGCCCTACCATGCCTGTAGATTGTCTGCTAGGTAATGACCTGGAGCAGTCCTTGTGGAAGGATGTTGAGCTCAGGTCTCACTTGGAGATGCCTGGGTTGCCAGAGTGGGCATGCGTGTCCACTCGGTCAATGGCGGCCAGAAAGGGTGATCAGAAGGACCTGGAGCCTGAAACAGTGGCGCAGGTCCCTGCCAAGAGAAAGGGCGGGGGCACGGGAAACCGGCCCCTGAAGTTCCCACGGACTGGGAGGAGGCTGACCTTGAGGGGGACACCCCGGTGCCTACAGGGAAGCAGGTAGCTGAACTGGGGGACATCTCTGAGCTGACACATTGGCAGCAAGAAGGGGGTCCCACCAGGGAAGAATTCTGCAGGGAGCAGAAAGAGTGCCCTTCTCTGGAGGGTCTGCGGCGGCAGGCTGCAGACCAGGCAGCTGGTGATCAGTCTGGATCACATTAGATCTACTGGGAGAATGGTCTCTGGTATAGCGAGCCTAAGGTCGCTGAGCCTGGGTCAGCCCGTGTGCTGGTGGTACCCCAGCGCTTCAGGACCTTCCTACTGGGTGTGGCTCATGACGTGCCTTTGGCAGGACATTCGGGGCGGGACGAGACCTTTGACAGGCTTGTCACCCACTTCTTCTGGCCCCAAATGCGAAGTCAGTCGGATGGACATTGTAGGTCTTGCCAAACTTGCCAGGCAAGTGGTAAGAGTGGGAGGAAGGTCAAAGCTCCTCTCCAACCTTTTCCAGTTGTTGGAACACCCTTTGAAAGGGTAGGGATGGACATTGTGGGGCCACTGGATCCCAAGACAGCCATGGGCAACAGGTACATCCTGGTCTTGGTGGACCATGCCACCCGGTAACCGGAGGCAATCCCTCTCAGAACAACGACGGCACCAGTGGTGGGCCGGGTGTTAATGGGGATCTTTTCCCGCGTGGGGTTACCCAGAGAGGTGGTTTCTGACAGGGGGGCCAATTTCATATCCAAGTATATGACATCCCTGTGGAAGGAGTGTGGTGTAACCTACAAGTTCACCACTCCTTACCACCCACAAGGTAACGGTCTGGTGGAGAGATTCAACCAGACCTTGAAGGGCATGATTAAGGGTCTAACAGAACCCATGAGGTGTAAGTGGGACGTCCTCTTGCCATGCCTTCTCTTTGCATACAGGGAGGTGCCACAGAAGTCTCTTGGGTTCAGTCCCTTAGAGCTTCTGTATGGTCACCCTCTGAGAGGACCTCTGAGTCTGGTGAAGGAAGGCTGGGAGGCAGCTCCCAGGAAAACTCCTGAGGATGTGTTCAGTTACATGCTGGCCTTCAGAAACCAAACTGCCCGCTTCAGGAAACTCGCTCAGGCGAACCTAGAAGCAAGCCAGGAAGAAATGAAGAAGTGGTAGGACCAGAATGCCACTATGGTCGAATTTCAACCTGGGCAAAAAGTGTGGGTCATGGCCCCAGTGGAACCTTGTGCCTTGCAGGACAAGTGGACTGGGCCGTTTGAGGTGGTGGAGCGCAAAAGTGATGTCACCTACCTGATGGATTTGCGGACTCCAAGGAACCCTTTGAGGGTCCTGCACGTGAACCGCCTCAAGCCCCACTTCGAGAGGTCACAAGTGAGCATGCTCTTGGGGACAGATGATGGGGTGGAAGAGGAGAGTGAACCTCTCCCTGACATCCTGTCCACCAAGGAGCATGATGGGTCAGTGGAAGGTGTGATCCTCTCCCCTACACTGACCCCAGAGCAGCAGAGCGACTGTCACCAGTTGTTGGGACAGTTTGCCCCACTGTTCTCTCTGACCCCAGGTGTTACTCACTGGTGTACCCATGATGTGGACACTGGTGACAGCCCTCCTGTAAAACACAAGAATTACAGGTTGACTGACCGGGTCAGGGCCAGCATCAAAGAGGAGGTCTCTAAGATGTTGGCGGTAGGGGTGATCGAGCCCTCCAACAGCCCTTGGACCAGCCCAGTGGTCTTGGTCCCAAAGGCTGCTGCACCCAGTGCCACTCCAAAACTGCAATTTTGTATGGACTACCAAGGGGCTCAATGCCGTCACCAGGACTGACCCACACCCCATCCTCAGAGCTGATGAGCTCATTGATTGGTTGGGAGCTGCCAAGTTCCTCAGCACGTTTGATTTAACGTCTGGGTACTGTCAGATTGCCTTAACCGATGGGGCCAAGGAGAGGTCAGCATTCTCAACCCCAGAAGGACATTGCCAGTTTCGGGTGATGCCCTTTGGGTTGAAGAATGCCCCTGCCACCTTCCAGAGGTTGGTCAACCAGGTGTTGGCTAGACTGGAGGATTTCAGTGCCGCCTACCTGGATGACATTGCAGTGTTCAGTTCCAGCTGGGAAGAACACTTGCAGCACCTCGGTGAAGTGTTGAGGCTCTGCAGAGGGCAGGCCTCACGATCAAGGCCAGTAAGTGCCAGATCGGGCAGGGTTCTGTGGTGTACTTGGGACACCAGGTAGGCATCGGCCAGTTGGCACCCCTACAGCCCAAGATTGACACAATTCTGGCTTGGGAGCCCCCCAAGACCCAGACAGAGGTGAGAGCCTTTTTAGGTCTCTCCGGTTACTACAGGAGGTTTGTTAAGGGCTATGGCACTATTGTTGCCCCCTTAACAGAGCTGACTTCCAAGAAGCAGCCCAAGAAGGTGATCTGGACTGATTCCTACCAGAAAGCTTTTGATGCCTTGAAGGCCGCCATGTGCACGGCGCCCGTGCTCAAGGCACCTGACTTTTCCAAGGAATTAGTCATGCAGACTGACGCTTCAGAGCATGGTGTGGGAGCGGTGCTCTCACAGCTAAACAAAGAGGGCCTAGACCAGCCTGTAGTCTTCCTTAGCAGGAGACTACTCCCCAGGGAACAGAGGTGGAGTGCCACAGAAAGGGAAGATTTTGCTGTGGTCTGGGCACTGAAGAAGCTGAGACCCTACCTGTTTGGGTCTCACTTCCGGGTTCAGACGGACCACATGCCCCTCAGATGGTTGATGCAAATGAGGGGTGAGAATCCAAAGCTGTTGAGGTGGTCCATCTCCCTACAGGGAAGAGACTTTACGGTGGAACACCGCCCGGGCACAGAACACGCCAACGCAGATGGTCTGTCCAGGTTCTTCCGCCTTAGTGAAGAGAACTCCCAGGAGGTTGGGTAGTTCTCCCTACTTTCAGCTGGAGGGGACATGTGTTAGACTTGGCATCTTTTGACGTGTTTCCCCTGAGTTTTTGCTTTCTGACCTCCCGGTTTTGACTCTGTTTTTGCTGGCTTAGTGTCTCTGCACACTTTCTCACTGCTGATCAGTGTTAAAGTGCAAGTGCTCCTGTTGTAAACTGTGTTTTGGATTGGTGTTTCCATGATTGGCATATTTGATTTACTTGTCAGTCCCTAGTAAAGTGCACTGAGTGTGCCAGGGTCTGTAAATCAAGTGCTGTTAGTGGGCTGCAGCACTGGATTGTGCCACCCACGCAAACAGCCTGTAAATGTAACTCTGGCCTGCCATTGCAGAGCCTGTGTTCAGTCTGGGACTGCCATGTCGACTTGGCAAGTGTACCCACTTGCCAGGCCCGAACCTTCCCTTTTCTTACATGTCAGTCAAACCTAAGGTAGGCCCAAGGTACCCCTGTGGGCAGGGTGCAGTGTATGTGAAAGGTAGGACATGCCCTCGTGTGTGTGGCATGTCCTGATAGTGAATTACTGCCAACTTCGTTTTTCACTATTGCAAGGCTACCTGTTCCCATAGGACAGAATGGGGAGTTTGTTTATAACATCTTATAAACATAACTGGCCCTGGGAACTAGGTAGAGAAATGAAGTTTAGTATGCCTGAACTCAGAATCTAAAGATACATCTTTTAGTGAAGGTGATTTTTACATTCTGTGTTTGAAAATACCACTTTTAGAAAGTAGGTATTTTCTTGCTCAGCCATCCAGTAGGCTTCTGCTGGGTTTGTGGATTGACTGTCTGGGTTTTGGATGACAGGGGCTAGGGTGGAGCAGTGGCTCCAGATAGTCTAGGTGGGTCAGGAAAGGGCTGAATAGACCTGGGCTGCATTTAGAGTAGGGGGAGGAGATTTCCTTTCACCTGAATGGGCCTGGTCTGCCTCTGACAATGCCGTCTCCACCTCCTACCAGGAAGCTACACCAGAGAGGACAGAACTGGTTCTGGCTGGGCACAGACCCTCTCTGCCTGAGAGGACAAAGGATTTGGGGCTATAAAAGTGGGGCCCAAACCCCTGAACTTTAGAACTCTTTTGGACCAAGAAGACTGCCAAGAAGAAGAGCTGGAGAAGCTGTGAGGAGGAACTGCCACTTTGCTGAGTGCTTTGCTGTGTTGGCCTGCAGGGGCTGCTTCTGTCTCCGGTATACTGGGTGTGACAAATGCATGTCTATCATTGTAGATAAATAACAAACATCAATGAGTGGGGGAAGTGACATGGGTTAAGAGAGAAGGACGGACAGAACACCATATCACATCAATGCATTAGAGGTCTTGAAGGCGTAAGAAAGGACCCCAGGTTGCCTCAATTTACAGCAGTTGATCATTGAGTTTGTATATGCGTCTCTTGTAAGTGGCCAAGGGGTATAGTTCTGTGAGCCATTCTTGGCGTGTGGGTAGGTGTGGAGAGTTCCAGTATCGTGTAATTCACAACTTCACCACCATCAGGGCTGTCAATACCCATCTATGCCAATGACAGGTGGTATCATCCAAATCTGTGTAGTCGTGCAAAATGTCCAATTTGAGTCTGTAAAGGGTATAAAGTAGTGTTGTGTAACGTTCTCTATATAGACCACCAGTAGGATGTCAGATTTTGACAAGACCATAGTATACGATAAAGATCACAGTCATCAGTCTGACAAGTCTAGCACTTGCCATTCGGGATCATTTGCGCCTAAACAATTTGCAGGGGGGCCAGTACCAGTTATGTAACACTTTGAAGTAAGAGCATTTTAGACGTGCTTCTCGGAGTGAACATTCATGGTATTCCATAATCTCCTTCCAGTCATCATCCGAGAAGACAATACCCAGTTGCCAGTAGGTTTTAGAGGACTGTAGAGTAGCGTTAGAGTAGGTGTTGCCAATAAGGATCTGATATAGGTTCGATACAATACCCCTTGAAAGTCCCCATGTCCTAAGATACATACAAATGAAGGAGTCTGTGAGGAGTAATGGATCTTGCCCTAGTCTGCCTCATAAACAATATCTCAATTGCCAATACCTCCAATGTTGGGATTGGGGTAAGAAGAAACCAGTTTGAGGTAGTGCAAACGTATGGAAGGGATGCCCGCTAAGAAGATCTCTAATTGTAATGATTCCCCTAGTCACCCATGTAGACCAGTTAACCGGCTTGAGGCCTATTCGTATGCCCTCATTCAACCAGAGTTAAGTTTCCTTGTGGACCATACTGTTAATTCCTACCCACCAATGGGCATTTTTCCAGGCCAACCACATAGCCCGCAGCTTGGGGGGGGGGGGGGGCAATGAAAAGATCGGGAGAGAGAAGTGTCGTAAAGAAGACCTAAGCCTGCAGGAGTTTGAGTCAGCGTACATTCCTACATTACGCACCGAGGTTGATTATCGGTGGGCACCAGTAAGTAGGCCAACTGACATAAATGGTGGGCCAGGTAGTACATATACATATTGGGGAGCCGAAGGCCACTCGCAATAGTGTCCGCATTTAGCCACATAGACTTAAATCAGCGTTTTCTGCCTGCCCATATGAACTGTTTAATGCGCTTATTGATATGGAGTTTTGTATACATCAGATTTACTTTTTTGACCATTCATCATTGATGTCAACTAGAAGCCTAAATTACAGATCAGACGCAGAGTCGTGGATTGCACCAGCGTGCACCGTTAATGGGTGCACCCACAGTAGAACATTTATAGAACAAGCATTGGCAAAGCTAATAGGTCTCGCCTATGCAAGAGATATAGGCTTAGCCAATGTGTTTTAGCCATGTTGTACACCAGCGTGGATGTTGTTCAGCACAGTTAAAAATCAGTGGCATAGAGGAGAGTGGCATGGAGTGGAGTGTCATAGAGTGGAGTGGAGTAGAGTGGAGTGGCATGGAGTGTCCTGGAGTATCATGTTGTAGCATAGAGTGCTGTGGAATGGAGTAGAGTGGCATGGACTGGACTGGTGTAGAGAAGAATAGAGTATAGTGGAGTGTCGTGGAGAGTCTGGAATGTCGTGGAGTGTCATGGAGTGGCGTGGAGTGGCGTAGAGTGGCATGCCAAAGCATAATTGAAGTGTGGCACTGTAACCATTTTCATCATCTGGATTCTACCCCAGAAGGATATTGTAAGGTGGACCAGCGTGTAAACTCTAGATCCATCTTAGATATCAGGGGTCAGAAATTTTTAAGAACCATGCCTTCAACGCCTCTGTTAAGTGGGACTCCTAGATTTTTCAATCCAGAGGTTTTACATCTAAAACCGTAAGAACCGAGCATAGGGTCACGGTTGTGAGGTGTCAAGAGGAGTGCTTCACTTTTCGTTTAATTTATCTTATAGCCGGAGAAAACAGAAAAAGAATCTATCAGGGAAATAAAATGTGGGATACAGGATCCCAGGTCACTCAAAGTTAACAATATATTGTCTGCGTAGAGGAAAATTGTCCAGTCACCCGCTGGCATGTCAATGCTTTGTATAAGAGGGGAGTGATAAATAGTGGCTGCCAAGGGTTCCAGTGCTGACAAAAACAGTAGGTGGCTAAGGGGCAACCCTGTCTCATTCCCAGATATATCTGAAATGTCTGTGAGACATGACCGCCACAGTCAGTGTGCGCTACAGGAGTGAGGTAGAGCCACAGAACTTTCTGTAAAAAGGAGGGGCCTAGTCCCACTTTACCCATCGTGCGTAATAGGTAACCTCAAACGAATAGCAAGAGTTTATCGTCAGAGTCATTGCGGACTTGCCAAATGATGCTTTTCAGTAGGCACATATAGTTACGGGAAGAGAGTCTCGGTACAAACCCAACCTATGTTTCATGTATCAGGCTTGGTATGATCCGTCGTAATAAGGTAGCAAAAACGTTTGCACGTATTTTCATGTCCGTAGTGATAACTGATATCAGACGATATCTCACACAATTTGTGGAGTCCTTTTCCAGTTTCAAAATAAAACTAATGACTGCCTTATTGAATTCATGTCGCAATGCATGAATGGAGTCAAGTTCTTTAAACAAATTGTAGAGTAGGGGGTATCATTAGTTCTCGGTTTATGTTATAAAATTCAGCCAGAAACCTGTCTTCTCCCAAAGCTTTATTGTTAGACAAAGAAGTAATAGCCTCAAAGATCTTGTCACCAGTTATCTCTCCCTAAAGGAGTTGCCGACCCGCCTCTTATAGTGTAGGCAACTGAAGGTTTGCGAACAGGGCCTTTTTCTGGGTAAGGTCAGTAAGCGCCTCCGATCTGTAGAGGGCACCCCAGAAGTCTGTGATAACATTGACAATCTCCACAGGATGGGTTACCAACCTCTGAGAAAGGTTCTGTATCCCCGGGATAGCAGAACTAGCTTCCCGGTGGCGTAATTGCACAACTAGAAGTCTTCCCCCCTCCCATTCATAATAGCGGTAAAGGTTTAAGCCATATTTCAGATGTTGCAGATGATGTAGAAGGTCTTGTGTTGGTTGATGTGAATAACTCTGGGTGAGAGTACAAATCTCAGCCTCCAACTGAGCTTGGGTTTCTCGGGCTACGCATTTCTGGACTGCCGAGTCACGCATAAGGGCACCCCGTAGAGCAGCCTTCCCAGTACCCCAATGAACCTGTGGGGAGGAAGTGGAGGCTTACTTGTCACGCAAATATTGCCGTAAGTGAGTCGTAAAGTTACCTTTGTCCTCCGGCCACCGAAAGTGGGAGAAGTTCAGTGTCCAGTGTTTTGGGGTAGGGGCACTATAGCCAAGAACTAGTTGAAGGCCAAGGGGGGCATCATCCAAGATTCCGCCAGCCTCTATCACACGTATGAACAAAGGCTAAAGATGAGTGGGTCACGAGGAAAAAGTCTGTTATTGAAGAGGTACCATGTACTCATGATATGAAGGGGTATTCCCTGTCTTGGGGGTGTGTTAAGTGCCATGGGTCATGCTAAGTATAGTCCTGTATTACGTACAGTAGTTTTGCACTATCCCTAGCATTCGGCCTATCTAGAGGCCCTGTTCTGTTAAGAAGGGGGGTCTAACGTCAAGTTCCAATCGCCTCCCATAATTACATTACTGTTGCAAAATTCTGTCAAAAGTCTGGAGATAGAGGAGAAAAATGGCCCTATCCTAATTAGGGGCATATAACAGATCCTAAAATCAGGACCCAGTCCAACATTTTGAACTTCACAGAAACATAGCAGCCTAACTGGTCCATCCATGGTTTTATAATGGTGTGTGGGACAGTTTTTTTAAACAGGATGGCAACTCCAAACCTTTTCAGAGCTTTCCTTTGGGAGCAGGGGCCGCATCAGGAGTAGAAAAGAGACTTCTGCTTATAACTTTGCCCACCCAATCTCTTCTTAAATTGCTGGACTCGAGGGTAGATACGTGTGTTTCCTATAACAGGACTAGGTCAGGGACTTTTGATGCAAGGTATTTGAGTGTCTTTTGGTGTTTAATGTAATGGGTGAGGCCATTGACATTGAGAGAGATGATGCAAAGGTGTTTGGAGCACAAGCGAGTGGGAAGGGGTCATTGGTCTAGGCGCGGAGAAGTGGGGAAGAGCCAGTGAGTGGGGGTGGAATAGTAGACATTAATGGTGTCAAGAGAATTATGTGAAGCAGCAGGTATAGTAAGCACTATCACAATAAGGAAAATATATTTTTCTGTAGACTAATATGAAAGTTTTGTAAACAAAATATTTGTAAAATGTATATCTAATATTTTTGTAACTGAAACAAAAGGAAATGATGAGACACAAACAATTATCCTAATTATGCTAGTGAATACATTGCATTTTCTTTTTCTAGTTTGTTATGTGTTCAAACACCCATTTGGTAGCAAGTAGCATGTATGCCCCAACTGCCTGTTATTTGTAAATATTAAATTAATTGCTAGTTGTTTGCTAACTATTATGCTTGCACTGAGATAGAGAATATGCAATGCAATAGGTGTTCTCACACTGCTTTAGAAAGAACTTTTGCGTGCAAAACAGAAAATTAGTGAATAAAAGGCACTATAATACAGATAACTAGTACAGTCTCACTCGCCTGCCAGAACGGATCGCTCAAAAGACCGTGTTGGATTGTGTTGTGAAGAGCTTGTCTTCCGCCAGTAAACAAGGCTCTCCATCCTGCTACTTTTTTGTTTTTGGGTTGACTGTATTGTGACTGGGCCATTGTTTCCGGAGCATCGGTGAGGCGTTTTCCGGTGAAGCATTAGGGGCGGGCTTTTCCGCTGTTGTAGCTTGCTTCGGAGATGGGTGGGCTGTGGCTATCGGGGCGGGTCATTCTTTTATAACCAATCACAAACCTTAATGGGAAGGACAGCTACAAAGACCCTCCTACTACCGGTTCTTGCCATGTCAGTCACTTTAAAGCTAGCTCTCTGAAAACCTTCTCTAGTTTTTTTGGGCATATTAAAGTTGTTTACTGTCAGAAACAAAGTAAAGGCATTTCGATGTTTGAGATCTTCTGTCGGGAGACGGGAGGTAAGGTTGCACGTTTGGAAATCTTCTTTTTCACTCGAAAGGATATTCATGTAAGCATTATCAATAACATTGTGCTTCTAGTATTTAACAGAATCATAGGTATTACATTTTCCCCTATTGCCTAATATGCACATTTCTTTGAGCGGATAACAAATGCTCCTTACGGAGTGCACAGAGGAATGTAAACACGGAGAAGAGTTAAACACATAGCAAAAATAACATTTTAAAAAGCACCGATTCTACTATGAGTGATCGTTTGTGCACTATTTTAGTGTTAAAAAAATTATACTGAGGCTCGTCATCACACCACCTTCTTCAAATATGCCCCCATCGGGGTGGTTACGTGTGAATAGCCTATGTTATCTCTACTTCTCATAACAGAAAAGCTGATTTTGGACCTGGTTGATTTGATGTCACTCTGAAACGAGAGGAGCGGGGGCGAGGGCGAGCGAGCGCGGCAGCCTGCTCAGCTGACCAGACGCTCGTAAGTCATGGCCTTTTGCCGGCATGTTTTTCCAATTATCGCGCACGCGTCTGGGCACGATAATTGGAAACACATGTCTGCCGCGCGTACCCATTCCAAAAAGGCCAGCCACGACGCACGAGCGTTTGGACTGCTTCTGAAAGTCACTTACTTAAAGTCTTCGCCTAGCAGCGCTTGCGCGCTACTCGAGGCTCGACCTAAAAAAGAAGTGGTGCTGTGGCAGAGCAATAAATATTATCCCAATAAAGGAACAAATAGAACTCTTATACAACAAATGTTATGAAAATGTAGAGAGAAAACCTACTTTATACAGGCAAGTGATCTTCCCAGCCCGCACCCCACCTGGTGCTCCTAGTTGCACAGATGTCCAGCTAAGTAGCCAGTCCCAGCACAATTGTAAGAGGCTACAGAAATAAACACCAGAGCATGCAGGCAGAACACAAGGCCTGAGGCAGCAGAAGTATGCACTCATCAAGAGGGAGCACCACAAAATAGTCTTAGTGTAACAATAGTCACTCCTAACCATTCAATACTAGATAAAGTGATCCGGAAAGCATGCATGGCATAGGAAGTATCGGTTGGGTCTTACTAAGTAAGTCCATTGGGTGAAATCCAAAGTGATCCGAAAAAGGCCAGCAAGGCTAACATGTTCAGGGTTTGATGGAAAAGTGGGACTAATTCTGACCTCTGGCAGCCGTGTAGTTTCCATCTCGGGGCACTCCTTCTTACCATTGTTTAAGCACAGTGTTTAACCTTTGGTTATCCAGAGAGGTAGTATCGTAGGTAGGTTTGTGATGTGGAGGCGGTCAATAGCCATCCATGACGTGAAGTTCCATAGTTGGGTGTGAGATATCCATGGCAGTTCCAGTTAAAGAAGACAAATATTGTTTGAGATCTTCTGGTTCCTCAAAGTCCCTGTGTTTGCCATCAACAGGGATGAGCATGGTTGCTGGTTCCAAGAGGCCATAGCAGATATTGAGGGTTGGTCTGAGTGCAAGGAACTTCTTTCTCCTCACCACTGTGTCAAAAGAAAAGACAGCCTCAATGTAAATTCTAGCATCTGTGTACAGGAATGTTCTGTTATGACGTTTAGCTGCCAGGATCAGTTGTTGGGCCTCCAGATAGCACAGAAAACAAGCAATGAGTGGCCCAGGAGTGTTGCACTATGTATCCCTCTTGGTGCCGATTCTGTGGGCCTGTTGAAACTCAAGTGTGGGGGTAAATGTAAAAGCTTATAAGTTCCAGAATAAATTTAGTCAAAAAGCCATCCACATCCATCCCCTCAAGTACCTCCAAGGCCAAGACCCACACATAAAGGGTTGCGTCCAACAGGGATGAGCTTAACGTATCACTGATGTGGCTCTGAGGTGGCGAGGTAGTGCAGTGCAGACGAGGATCACTGCCGCAGGCCTAGTGAGTTCCGATGGCCATGAGGAGTCTGGGCCGGAGGATACATGCAAATATCATTCAGGGGGCTGCTGGTAGTCAAACAACCATTCCAAAGGCAGCAATCAACCCCAAATGCCTTCTGACTGCACAACCTGGTGAATGGAGCAATGTGGCACTCTGGGCCAGTGGGAATTCAGAGGGGGGCGCTGGGCAGTCAGGAAGCATTAACGGGAGCTGGCCATTTTGGTTAGGGCCAGACTTCACCCCCCCAAAATTTAATATTTGCTATCTCTGCTTAGGAAACAGCCACAGAGTTTATTTTTGGACTTACTAAAATATTTATTAAAAGCCCAATGTGTTGGTAAAGACAGATTTGTAATAAATATTTTAGAACAGGTGCTTTTGGAAAGTTACCTGTAAGCCTATCTAAAGCATCTAAGGCCTTTCCTTACCTTCCAATTGTCACTTGGCTGCTGATGGTGAGGTGTGAATTGCTCTCAGGACAGGGACAAAGGGCCTTGGGTGTGGGGAGGTGTTCTATTTCTCTGGCAGAGTGACCATATGGGCTTTTTGCTGGAACTTAACCAACTTCACAGAGGCCTACCCTGTCACAGGCAGATGTAGCTAACACCTGGGCCTACCATCTTCCTTTGTCCACCCAGTCTGTCAGGTACCAGACTCAGTGGGGGAGAAGCCGCCTCCAGAACTGGTTTTGAGTGACCACAGAGGAGGGGTTAAACATTTCCTGGGCCACACATCAAGGGTGGGCAGAGAGGCTCTGCAGAGGGGAAGAAAGGTTCACTTGTGTTGGTTTTGTGCAGAGAGGGGCACTGTGGGATTGATTACAGTAAAACCCACAGGACTACTTACTTACTGCCCATTACACTGACTGGCATGTAGGGCTGCAACAAAGGTCCTCCACTTCTGTCTGTCTTGGGCAAATTTCTGTACGGTGCCCCAGCTGTGGTTCAGGGTCTTCTATTCTGTTTCCAGAAGTTCTTTGGACTGCATTTTTTCTGTCTGCTTTCTTGGGTCCAGTCAAGAACTGTTCTTGTGATGGAGTCTTGTTCTCTTCTGATCACGTGTCCTATCCATCGCCATCTTTTTCTCATAATGATTATGTCCATGCACTCTTGTTTGCATCTGGTGAGCAGTTCCTGGTTGGAGGTTCGCAGCTAGAAAACATGCAAGATTCTTCTCAGGTTACTGGTGTGGAAGGTTGACAGTTTGGTGATGTCACTTTTTGTCATACGCCAACATTCTAATCCATACAAGACTGGTGACAGAACGCAGCTCTGATAAAGCCACAGTTTGGTGTTAGTGCTGTACTGAGATGACCTCCACACATTGTACAGCGTCCTGAAGGCATTCCTAGCCTTGTTCAGTCTGCTCTGGATGTCACTGCCTGCCCCTCCATCATGTCTGATAGTACTGCCTAAGTAGGTGAACTGTTCAGTTATGGCTAGGTCCTCTCCATCCACCTTGATTGGTGAAAGATTGGGGATGTTGAGTGGCATGACTTCTGATATCTTCGTGTTGATCTTCAGGCGCACTTGCTGTGCATAGATGTTGAGGTGAGATGTCTTTTCTTGCATCTGCTGGTGTGTGCAAGAGAGCAAGGCTAGGTCATAGCATAGCCAAGGTCTTCCAGTGTAAAGAATAAGGTCCATCTGATGCCTTTGTCTTCTGTCGTGCGTCCCATAACCCAGTTGATGACTAGGTTAAAGACCAATGCTGCTGTCACACATCCCTGTCTTACACTGGTCTTGACTTCGAAGTTGTACTCACTATCTCCCACCTTGCAGGTAAAGTCATAGAAGCTCTTGATGAGGAGACTGAACCTGCTTCACTTGTACCCAGGACAGGTCATAAGACTAACCTCCTGTTTGACCTGCAGACACAAAAAGCTTCAAGAGGTATTTTCCCTGCATACCTAACTGACCAGTTTTTACTGCACCGGCCCTACATTCGCCTGCTGGACTCTGTTAGAGTGAGTCTAAACCCCAAGTGCTGTCCCCAATGTCCTGACCCTTGGTTGGTGTCAGAATGTACTCCTATGCAAAATGTGGGACTTAAAAACTTTCTCTGAACTTTGTCCCTGAAAAACTATCAGGATACCAGACCCAACCTGCCAAACTGATCCGATAGGGGTGCATTGCCGCTGTGCCTAACTTCGCTGTCGCTCACGCTACCTTCTAAACTCAACATCCGAATTGGTTGATGCTGATACCGCTTCGACTCTATCCAGCAGTTCTCTTGACGCCATCATCGGCGAGGATCTGATTGGTGCTAAAGAACTCTGGTGCACGGAAATTTGACCTTCTCAGCCAGAGGTTTTCTCAGTGAAAATCAAGGGTTCTGGCCAGGCTCGATAAAGCCGAAGTATGTTGACGTCATAGTTGACGCTTACTTCTTTTTGGGGCACTTTTTGAATTCAAACTTTAAAAATTCATATCTCTAGTTCTTTTTATTGAATTTTGTCATTCTAGTACTAATTTTATTTATTAAAAGGTACTCTATTTTTCATAATTGTTTTCAAAGTTTGTTTGTATTGTGTTTTGACTTTATTAATGTTAGAGTAATGCATAAATGCTTTACACATTGCCTCTAAGTTAAGTCTACCTGTTCTGTGGCATAGCTACGAAGGGGTTGAGCTCAAATTAATTGAGTGACTTTTAGTGGTTCGCCCTGACAAAGATTGTGGTTATTGTATGAGGTGGGTTCTTAACGCCCTCAACTAATACCCCAATTTCTTACACTAGGGGATCACTGTTCATCTCCCACAATAATTGGGATTGATAATACATATATCGGACCATAAGCTAACCTCTCCAAAGGCTAGCAACGCAGGGCACATAGCCCCATGAAACAGAGCCAAAATGTGGGGGCGTGTGCTTTTCCACCTCAAAACCACCAGAACATACTCACACTCCATATTGGTCATAAAGGGTAAAAAGCAGGCATCGTATATTTTTTGCGACCTTGAGAATGTGTTGATACTGTCAATGTTGATGCCCCTACTTAGCTGCTGTCCTTGGCACTACTGAGCCAATCAGCTCTAAATGATGATAGGCGGGTACCACATCGTTTGGACCGAAAGAAAGGATTTGTATCTGCAGACGTAATAGAAGGCTAAAGCACGGTGGCGTTAGTGACGTCACTGCATCGCGTTGACGTCATACAGGCCAATGCGACGCCATAAGGATAGATACTGTAGTGCAGTCCCACTTCCCACAAACCCCTCCCCCACCAACACAAAATGAAAATTCCCCCTGCTAGGGAGACCATACAGAGTGTGTTTTTCCCTTTTGGTTTGTCCACTTCAAGTAAATGTTGAAAACGTTTCCAGGTTCGCCCCTCTTTCGCTGTGTCTATAAATATCATGTCCGAACAGCTTCTAGCATGTTAGCGTATTAGTTTAAATCCTGCTTGTCTTTTTAAATAAAGGTACACAGACACTTGAGATCCTGTCGAATTTTCGTTCAATGAGTGAAACTCTTTGGAGAAAAAAACTTGTGAAGACATGCTTCTACTTCGAGAAATAACCTTCTACTATTGACTTGACAGTCTTATCTTAGTTCCCCTTCCCTCCTCCTACCATAAAAGCCTCTGCGATGAAAGGAATTTCCTCTGGCTTTCAGGAACAGACCAATTTCGTTCAGATGTCGGGCAGGCAAGTAAAGTAGGAATGTGCGTTTAGTTTCTTTAAAGTACCAAATGACATCTGCCTGCAGGCCTGACGCCCACAATTGTCAGGCACGTTTGTGCAACGTAAAACAACTGTCTGCACATTGGGAAAGCAAGTCATGAAATGGCGGCCCGCTTTACCTTCCACTGGAATGTTGCATGAGGCAATCCCGCCATCTGTCCGGAGCAACACAAAACAATTCCTTAAAAACCTGACACTGCCCGTCCTAACTAAGGCGTATTGGTGCAGTTGTTGCTAACAAGAATTCTTTTCATACCAGTAACATTTTGCAGCAACGCAATCATAGCTTTCTAATCAGAGCACGTAGAAAATCTGACTTGCTTTTTAAAGAGTGGACAGCTGGGCTTAAATCCTTAGCAAATGTTTGGAGAAAATGAACAGCTCATGCTGGGTTGATCTGTTTATGCTTTCTCACCGGACGGAGTGACATAGGGCCCGATTCACAGAACTAATCTGAGACAAAATCCTAAACTTACTACTTTTGGTATTCACAGAAGGCATTTAGTAGTAGTAAAGTTAGGATTTTGTCTTAAGTTTGTCTTAAGTCTGTCTTAAGTCGGTCTTAAGTTTGTCTTAAGTAAAATTTAGGACAAAATCCTAACTTTACTACTACTAAATGCCTTCTGTGAATACCGAAAGTAGTAAATTTAGGATTTTGTCTCAGATTAGTTCTGTGAATCAGGCCCTAAATCATGCCACATCTAGGTAAATATTTTTTTATGCTAGAAGCGATCCAGCAAATGCATATCCATGTATACTCTTAAATTCAAATCTGGAAAAAATGGCAAAAATCTCCAAAAATCAGCGTGCTGCATATTTAACTAGTGAGAGCACGTTTACAATTTTTGCATCCCTTTCTTCCGGGTGTATCCTAGATTAATGTTGTTAATGTTTAATCTGCCGCGGGGCTATGGGGCCGGTTGCAGAAATGCTAGTACAATATTGCACAGACCTTTCCAGATTATATAGAGTGCACTGGTGACAATGCGGTTCTGTACTAGTTTTTTCAATGCCTGACCAGACAACATCGATACTTGAACAGTCTGATAAGTGGGCGGACAAGTTGCTTCCATTGGTCAATCCAAATGTCGGACAAAAATATGCCTGCTTACCATTACCTAAGTTAGTGGAAAGTCCCAGGATCTTATGGAGAGGAGCAGTGGCGTAGAAGGGCTCCATGGATCCTAATGCAAGCAAGGAAAAGAACCCCACTCTCTCGTTTGGTAGTAAAACAAACTGCTATAAATGGGGAGCAATGGTACCCTTACTCTCCTATTCTCTGTCGATTGATACGCCCCCTTGCGAGGAGGGTGGACAGAACATCTAAACACCTATATCCTGCATCCAACAGAAAACATTTGGCAGAACACCTATCACGCCACAGCACAGTGCATATACACACCACATAGGTGTGTATCACTGCTCTGTCGAAAGCACTATCCTCATAATAACAAAAAAACTCAACAGAGCTCATTAAACAGTACCCTGCACATCCAGCTAACATAGCTCACAAATTCCCTATAGTTGGGTACCGAAAAACTCACAACAGGACACACAATAATAAACAAAACATACACCTACAAACACTTGAGAGTAAAGAGCCATGCAGATGCAACCACTACACAGAAGTCACTGAAAACACAAGAGTACATTCCACTCAGTGGTGGCTGGCAAAACATAAATATGGCAGGGCGCGATGCACCCAACACACCACAAATGATGCTCCCGCCCAGTGCGGCACTGCTCTCCCGGAGATGGTGGTGTCCATGAGCAGGAAAGGGAAGGACTTCACTTCCTGCCTAGTGGAACGCGAATTCTGACCAGTCCTGGAGCTGCTGTCAGCATGAGAGCAGCTCCAGGACTGGTGGGAGCAGACTAACCTAGCGCTCATTTTGAGGGTGGGGGACTGTGCCAGCAATCTCCCGGCTGTTTCACAGTCCGGGGATTGCTGGGTCTACAGTGCGCATGTCGGGCTGTCCGTAATCAGCCAGCTGGCCAACCCGGCATATGACCAGTGGGTTCTGCAGTAGATGGTGGCTAGTTATCTGAAGCAGGATCGAAAAAACTGTGCACCAGTATTTCACCATCTGTGGGCACTCCCAGGCGACATGGAGGAATGAGGACTGTGGGGCTGCGCAGCGCAGGCAGAGCGCATCATCGACTAGCCCCCTGTGAAGCAGTTGCACCGGGGTACGGTACAGCTGGTGCAGGAAATTTAAGTTAATGAGTCGTAATCTATAGTTGGGGTGAGAGGGCTGCAGTTTGTCCACAACATTATGTCCATTGTGTGTCAGTGATGGGGGGGGGTCAGTGTCAAGTTCCCAGGCAGCGTGGGCTGCTGGGGCTCATACTGGCCCCTTATCCTGCATCACAGTATACAATTGGGAAACTAATTTGCAAGGGGAAGGGTTTGTTAATGTGTTCAAGCGCATGTAACACAGGGGAGGTGTAGGGAACCTGTCATGTAATGCACAGCAGGTGGCTTGGAGCTTGTGGTACAGAAGGACATCTAGCGCAGTGGGGCGGGGGTGCTTGTCTGCTGCAAATAGGAGGAGAATGTGACCGTCAGGATATATGTCTGCAGATTTCACCTGTGGGCTCTTGCCCTAGCGCCATTATCCTGCAATGGTGGCAGCATGGGTTTGTTTGCGCAAGGGGGATGGAGGGAGCTTAGATGCAATGTAACTGGGCGCCACATCGCAAGCCGTCCCATGCCCATCAAGCGCACTCGATGAGCATATTAATTTCTGCACACAATGGTTTGTAGGGCTGATAGATCTCTGTGGCCAAGGGACAAGGAGCAAACTGATCCGCCTCCACCGTGGCATGGGGCTGAAAGCATGTAGGATAAACCAGAAATGAATATATTGGGCCTGCCCCCATAATGCGTATAGCACCATGTCAGGTGTGTTAAGACTCCCCATGCTGAAACGGCAGGGTGAGCATCTCCCATGCAATCCTCTATTGCTTTACGGCCCAGCCCTGGGCTACTAGGTTGGAGCGCAAGTGCCAGAGGAAATGTGAGGTGAGCGGGATCGGGAGGTTAAGAAAGAGGTATAAGAATTTGGGTAAGACCACCATTTTTGCAATAGCGATCCGCCCTGTTACAGACAAGGGCAGCCGAGTCCAGGTTGGGATCCGCTCCTCTAACCATGTTATGACCCTGCCATAGTTGACCCTCCAAAGTTCATTTATGTTGCGGCTGAGCCAAATGCCCAGGTAGCATACCGGATCAGAGGCCCATTACAGTGGGTACTCAGATTTGAACAACTGCATGTCTGTGGGGAGGGGGAACAGAATAGATTTAGCCCAGTTTATATGGATGCCCGAATAGCCACCAAATCTGATGACTTCATGAATGACAGGGGCCAGGTTTGTTTGAGGATCTCAGACATACAGTGTGACATCATCAGCGTGCATGGAAACTAATAGCTTTTGAGCTATGAAGATGAATCTCCTGTGGGCTTGGTGCTGCTGGAGCCGGGTGGCCAGCGGTTCCACAGACACAGTAAATAGGACCAGGGATAGTGAACAACCTTGTCAAGTTCCATGTGTGAGAGGGAATGGGTCAGAGAGCATCACACTGAGGTGAAATCAGGCCGTCGGGGAGGTGTACAGGAGCCAAATCAGGCTCACAAAGCGCGGACTAAGTCCAATGCGCAAGTGTAAGCGGAACAAGTGCAACCACTCCAAGCAGTCAAATGCCTTGGTGGCATCCAACAGACCTGCAACAATAACAAGGTGAGGGTCTATAGCATGCAGGATGTTGAACATTGTGTGCAAATTGTGTGCTGTGGACCAGCCTGGCACAAATCCCGACTGATCTGGGGGTGGACAATGTTGGGCAGCAAAAGAAGATGGTTCGTGAGGAGCTTGGTGAATATTTTAATATCAACATTTATCATTGAAAGCAGCCGATACGAGTCACAACGATTAGCAGGCTTGTCTGGCTTGAGTATCGTGACAATAACTGCCTCACGCATGGACGGCCTCCACTCCAGGCACCAGGGAGTCCTCACACATCGCCAGGAGATGCGGGACCAAAAGAGCTGCGTATTCCTTGTAGAAGGAGGTGGTTAGCCTTGTTACTGGGAAGGCCCAATATAACCTGGATCACTTCCTCCACCATAAAGGGGGAGTCCAGGTAAAGACAGTGGGTTGAATGGTGTTTAGATAAGCTGGCACTGTAGAGCTGGGAGTGAAAGGAGAACATTGTTTGAAGCAGTCTAACAGTGGTGGTCTGCCTCTCTTGATAGTCATCAATAAGCTCCACAACATAGGCCAAAACCCATGGCCTGCAAAGCAAGTTAGCAAGCATCTTCCCAGGATGTTCCTCTTCCCCATAGCGATGCGCAGTCGCCTCCTGATGTAGATAGCAGGTTTCTTTCATAGCCTCCTCAACGTTCTCTGAGAGTTTCGCGTGAATGGGCGCCAGGGTGGAGGCGCTTTCCGTGGCGTAGAATTCCAGTTCGAGGGATCGGAGGTTCCGCTCAATCGCAGCTAGCTGCACTTGTATCGCCTTGAGGATGCCTGACTGTTTTGCAATGCAAATGCCAACGATGATAATTTTAAAAGCCTCCTATTGTGTTGACAGTTAAGTGACCGACCCCTTGTTATTAACAAAATAGTCAATGATCACAGTTCGGACCTCGTCTATAAAGACCATGCCAAGTAGGGCTTTGGGAGCCAAGCACCAAGTGAAGGCGCGCAGGGTTGACAGTGGTGGGGCGAGTTTCAGCAGTACAGGGGCATGGTCTGAGAGGGTACAAGGGAAATGTGTTGCAGTGGTGGCCCAGGTAAGGGCATCTCGAGTGAGCAACCAGTAATGTATTCTTGACCACGCGCTGCTGTAATGCAGGTGTCTCCTACGCTGTTCATGTGCATCAGCCGCCAGCCATCAGTCAGGCATTTGTCACTCATAATTGTGTGGAGTTGTGCTGCTGTGTTGGGGTTAGGCCGCTGAGAGGTGCCAAAGCGGTCTGCAGCATGGTCAATGACCACATTAAAATTGTCCCCCCCCCCCGAAATGTCAGCTCCTGGTCACAAGCTGGCAATCAGGCACCACACTTTGGTGAAGAACTTGGGCTGTCTATGTTGGGGCCATAGATCGAAGACTAGAATGACTGAGTGTCTACGAAGTGTGCCAGCAACAAGGACATATCGCCCCTCAGCATCACAGATGGCCTGTCGCAGATGCCAGGGCAAGCCCTTACGCAGGAGGATGGCGGTCCCCCTAGCGTAATTGGAATAGAGCAACGTATTTGTCTCAGCACACTATCCCGTACGTAGGTAGGAGGCGGTCGCCTGAGTCAGATAGAGTACTTGGAGAAAGCAAATGTCTATGCAGTGACTGTTGAGGTAAGCATGTACTAACATGGCCTTCTGCTGGTCGTTCAACCCACGGACGTTCCAGGTCCAGCATCTGGCAGTGATCAGCACACTGCTAGAGGGGGGGCAGCGTGCAATAGTGGTGCCTTGCCAAATGTGATGTGTGTTGGGAGAGAACCAGGAAATACAAACAAGTAAATAAAACCACCCCCACCCACTTGCTCCCTAAACTTGGTTGAGAGTCCACATCCCACCCCAACACCAAACTGCACCCCAAATCAATCATACACATTGGGAATCATCCCTTGAAGCAGGCAGCAGAAAGCCATGCGAACTGCCCAGTCAGGAATTAACTGAGTGGCCGATGGGGTGCAGATGCACCCAAGATGGAGTCCGTGTGGGCACGTAGAACATACAGTCAGCATTTTAAAAGAATAAAAGCAGGATGTTGGCGACCACCCATAACCTGGGCAAGGTATCAAGTGGCTGGGCAGCCACAGTCAAAGCATAATTGTAGAAACAGAGCACAGCACCGGAGGTTCAATAGCGCAAGCGACTCCATAGGGCATTATTCATTGTCACTGAGGTAGCCATCATCTTGATGAGTAGGGGATGCTCGGGGAGTGACTTTCTGAGACAAATCCTGTCGAGAAAACATCAATGCGGCTTTGACTTTGGTAAAGTAGTGGGGCGTCCCATCGAGGTGTATCTGCACCTTGAAAGGGTAGAGTAGGGAGTAGGTAATATCCGCCTTCTGAAGAAGTAATTTAGCCAGAAATAACTTACGTTGGGCCCCTATACTGCCAGAGTGAAGTCAGGATAGAAGACGATACTGTTCCCCTGATACTGAATGGAGCGACACTCTCAAGTGAGCCGGAGTATCACATCTCGAACTCTGTAATTAAGGAGTCCACCGACAATGGATCTGGATGGAGCACCGTGGGGGAGGGCGCAGACTAAGTGATCTGTGGGCCCGTTCCACAATGAAGGAAGCTGACAGAGTGTCCGCAAATAATGATCGCAGCATGTTCTCCACAAAGTCTTCCATTTTGTTGATTGCTGTGGACTCCGGAATTCCAATGATGCAGAGGGTGCTGCGGCGGGATCACGCTTCTAGATTGTCACTCTTGAGTTTGATGACCTCTAGTACTCTATCCATGTGGAACAGATATTCACCAGATGCCATCTGTGTGTCCTCTACCTCAGATGCATGGGCTTCAAGGTGATTCAGCCAGTCCTCAGTCCATGCGCTCTTTCATGCAGTCAATGCGGCTAATGAGAAGGTCGATATTTGCATCAATGGCACACAGACTGCTCTTGACATCCACCAATATTTACTTTAAGTCTGGGTCCTGCAAGGCAGTGCACTGGGACCGCTCAGGGGGTCCGCCATAACTCTATCACACTCAGTGTGTCGTGTCTGCTGTTTGCCCTCAAAGGCCAGTTTTGACTGGCACGCTTCCAGTTTCCGTATGACTCGCAGGCCAGTGGGGCAGGTAAGTGCCGGGCAGCATTTCTCATAGTTGGTCTTGCCACTCGGGGGAGCTAGGGGCACAGATAGACATGCAGACCAGGGCGTCCACTGAGAAGCTCACAGTTTCAAATGGGGATGGGCTTGAGGGCGACGCTTCCATGTCATCAGCAAGTTGAATTGCGGTACGATGCAGGAGCTTCACATATGACCAGCAGAATGCCCAGGCCCCACCACACCCCAGCAACAGCATGGTCTCAGTGGGGGAATGAGCAGGCCAATGTCGCAGGGTCGGGACTCAGGCCAGGAGGGCCCTTACCAAGTGTAGGCACTTCAAAGATGACCAGACCCCCAAAAAATCAGGGCCTGTGGCGGACTCTCCATCCCTAAGGCAGAAAATGTCAAGAGCAGGACTGGCTCAGCTGCGCAATCCGGCCCACTCTCGCAAAGATGCAGGACTGTGGGGCTGGGGCACTGCAGGGGTTCCTCCCCTGTCTTCAAATAACGAGGCATCCCCCCGTGGGCATCAAAGTTCTTTGGTCCCTGGGGCAGGATCAAGAGTCAGCTCACCAAGGGTCGCAGGGCCTATCTGCAGTGTCCATGTGAGCAGCAGCTAGTCCTCAGGCTGCCCCTCCTCCTCATCTCAAGCCATAACTTCAGCCCACCGAGCTCTCATCTAAGGCCAGAGCAGAACGCGGCCAGCACTATGAGCGACTTTGCGATGGGCCACTCATGATCAGCGTGTATCCACTAACCCATCACAGGGACACCGTCTGGGTCCAAGGACTCCCACTGCACCACGGGGCACCGGCCCCCGCTCCTACACCATGTGAAGGTGCCTAGTGCACCTCAGGCCGCCTGCCCGTAGCACCAACGCTCACCAACAGGTGGCCAGGCTCGCCTCCATGAGGCTGGCTGCCCCGCAGCCTGTCAGGATCATCCACGTGCCACGCGGGCAGCAAAGTCGAGCCTCCGGGGGCTCTCCCCAGTGTGCAAGGTGCCGCCATCCACTTGCCCCTGTGCACACGGCCCTCGTGCACCAAGCCATTGTGCAGGCTGCAGTACAGCCTGGCATTTGCTCGACTCCGTATATTTTAGGGTTTAATCGGTTGCACCTTCTCGTATAGCAGGCTCACAGAGCAAAATCAGCTAGTTTCAAGCCCAAAGACTGCAGATAAATGCTGGATTATGACATCAGCCGGCAGAACCTTGCTGAGAACCTTGCTGAGCAGTGGCCCCCTGCTGCCGGGCACACTCTCTTGCCCCATGATACTTGTATGTAAGTAGGCCACAAATCGGTAAAATGAGATACAGCATTCTAAGAAAGTGCCTCTTTTTGTATGATTACCCCTCAAATTTTTGGACTGATCATGCTGGTTTTCTTTAGTCGGTATTGCACT
Source organism: Calotriton arnoldi (assembly GCA_963921515.1). Classification (NCBI taxonomy): domain Eukaryota; kingdom Metazoa; phylum Chordata; class Amphibia; order Caudata; family Salamandridae; genus Calotriton; species Calotriton arnoldi. Next base: position 276,936 of record CAWUFW010015297.1, on the reverse strand, counting down.
AGGGCCTGTTGACCAGGTCCCAGTGCATGTGTTCTGACCCCTCAAAGTGTAAGTACAATTGGCAAATCCCTGATTGGCATCTTTAACTTACTTAGGTCCCTAGTATATGGCACAAAGTGTACCCAGGGCCAGTAAGTTAAAGGTCACCAGTGGGCTGCAGCAATTATTGCGTCACCACTGCTGTGGCAAAGTGAAGCATGGCTCTAGGTCAGCCGTTGCAGCCTAGTCGGGCAGCTTTTACACTGCCAACTTGACAAGGTAAAATAACCTTTTGCCAAGTAAAAGCTTCCTTTTTAATATTTATAAGTCACCCCTAAGGTAGGGCTTAGTAGCCCATATGGCAGGGTGCCAGATATTAAAAAGAAGTCCTGAGAGTGAAAACTCAAAATTATCGTTTTTACTGTAATAAGGGTGGTAATTACATTGTGGTTTCACTAGCCCACGTGCTAAGTGCTAACTTCAATTTGGGATTTCCGAATATAGTTCTTCAAGGTATCAAATTGGTTGTAACATCAAACCCAACGTATTGCTGAAGTCGGACTTAAAGTAACCTTTAATGCATAAGTGACTTCAGAAAGTCACCTATTTCTTGCCTGAAGCTTATAGTAGCTGCTTCTGGTTGACTACAGCAGGTAATTACACTGATGCCCTCCTGCTGGGGTGGCATGGTGAGCAAAAGAATGATGGATTTAACCCAGATCTCTTGACTGGGGGTTAATGTTTTGATTTGTTCTGCATTCCGTCTATCAATTGTGTATCTTTTGCTTTCTCGCCCTAAGTGCGCCAGGTACGCCCAGACATGGGTCCCGGGCTCACTGTGCCACTGGATTCAAGCTAGCCTGGCTGATGAGGGGTGAAACCCCGAAACCGGTCCCAGGATGCTTGTTTCCGGTCCAGGGAGGACCTGGTTTGGCAATTCAGGCTGGACTGTTCCCATGAGGCACAGGGTCAAGACTGATTTGCATATGGCCAAGTTTAAGCTGGGGTGGCATGGTGAGCAAAAGAATGATGGATTTAACCCAGATCTCTTGACTGGGGGTGAATGTTTTGATTTGTTCTGCATTCCGTCCATCAATTGTGTATCTTTTGCTCCTGCTAAGAAGAGCACTCCCAGGAACAAAGGGTCTGCTGGAAGGAGGAGGTGTGAACTCACCCTGTCAGGATGGCACCCTTCGATGGTGGCCACAGATGGCACAGCCTCTGAGAAGCAAATGTGGGTCACACCTTAGCTTGCCCGCTCCTTTGTGTAGGTGGACAGGCTGGCTGCTCTTCTGGAGGAGGAAAACCCATTGCTGAACAGGCTTTTTCGGAAGGGATGGTTAATTATACTGTTCACACCTCCGGGGTGCACCCATTGTTTTGTCCCAGGGAAGAAGGGTCCTGACATCTTGGGTTTGGTCAAAGAGATGCACTGTGGGATTGTTTAGTGCCAACCTCACAGGAAATTATGTGAAAGTGGGAAGGGTTTCCCCATGGGAATTGTAGCCACTTGGTTAGTGAGTCCTCCCCACCCACAAACTCAAAATTGGCATAAAAGTTGCACCCTTGGCTTCCAGCCTCAGAACACCACTGGACTCGTAAAGAACAGAAGAACTGCAGCTGCTGAATCTGTGGACCTCAGAAAGAAGGGATGCACCAAGGAAGACTGCACCTGGTGCACATATGAAGTCAAGGCAGGACTTCAGAAAGAGAATGGCTGCTCCTGCTGTTAACCCTAAAAGAGAATTCCCAAGGGCTGGACCAGCTCCCACTCTTGCCAAGGACCAGTGAGTGCACTCCAAGGATAGTTCTTTAGCCTTCTGTTAAGCTTCAGGGACATAAAAGCTAAAGGAGTCCTTCACCTGCAAAGTGCCCAGCTGACCAGTAGCCATCGGACTTGCCCAGGATTCCACTGGTGAAGCTGAGAAATTGAGTCCCAGGTCCCTCTCAGGTCCTGAGCCCTTGGCTAGTGCTGCAACATGTAAGCCAATGTCAAAGATAATGGTTTCTGAGCATAGAGTCTAAGGCCTATAGACTACCACCACTTGCCTGTTCGTTGGTAGCCTCGCATGCCATGGAGGACCAAGGCTTCACCAAACCCCTGGACTTTGCCGATCTGTCAAACCTAAGGCTAGAATCAGGAGCAGAGGACCCCTCCGACCTCATTGTCGATGAGAGAAAGAATCAGAAAAGTTTTTAAGTGTGAAGGTAAAATCTTGGCCAGGACAGACCCAGTGCCCTCATCCAACCCTGACTTCCATTGCAGTCAGCCTGAAACTTTGACTTTGCTCCTGACCCTTGCATTTGAGACTCATAGACTACTGCTAAGAGTAAGAAGCAGTGATCTACACAACTTTTTGAAACTTAAAACTTTTTAAAGTGAAAAGCAGTGCTTTATTAAAATCTTACAAAAAATTATAACGCAGGTTCCCTTCATCTGATTTTTTGCATTTTGGTGTCTAATTAAAGATAAAAATATATTCTATTTTTAGAAATTGGAGTGGGATTTTTATTGTGTTGTTTCTTTATTGATTGTTTTGGTACTGATAAATGCTTTACTCTTGTTTTACTTTGAGTTAGGCCTGACTGCTTTGTACTACAACTACCAAGGACTGAGCTAAGGTTTGATTCAAAGAACCCTAATTGGACCTGACACGTAATAGTGACATTATTACTTGGTGAGGTCTCACAACCACCCCAACTAATAATTCACTTTTCTCACATGGATCTTCCCCGGCAACCTGTCGGTTTTCTTACCCTGGCCCAATTGCTAGGGTCTTTTATGCCCTTTACTTGCAGAAGGGTTAATGGAGCAGGAGTGAGCTTCTCAAACTGGAATCGTGCATTTGTTACACAACACAGAAAACAATTCTCCTGTGTCTTTATTAGAGAGCATGGAGAAGCTACTGTGTTGTATATTTTTGATTCTGCTGCCACAGAATGCATTCAAGGTCAACCTGCAAGCAGATTTCTAGCTACCAGGAAATGGTGCAGAATTGGAAAAATCATTCTCCGGCTATTACAAATTGGGCAGAAAACATATGTGACATTTTAATGCATACATTTTCTGTATGCCTAAGTTAATGAAATTCAAAATCTTTGGCCTTATGTGATACACTGCAATCCATTCAGTGCACAAATTAGGACCATGTTAGCAGGCAATAAAGCCTGTGACACATGTAGCATTACTAACACATAATAAAGTGCCACACACAACAGCATAGAGATGTTTTCCTGGCACTATACCAGTAAAGACACACGTTGGGCATGCTGCTCTGGCGGAAACAACTTCCGACCCTCTAATGTGTCCTGCTTAGTGACCAACTGTACTAGTTTTAGTCCTCCCATGATTTACATGCTTGGTGGCAGGACCAAGTTGTGTAGGGCTAGCATGGGGAAGCAGGATGCCTGTTGAATGGCACTGCACTCTGGATTGTTGTGTTCTCTCAAACATATTTTTAGAGCTACATGATCTGTGGATTTACATGTAATACTGAAGACATGGTATTTAGTTGCTGAGTTGTAGACTAAGAAAGCCAACTGCCAAAAAAGGGTTGTTTTTCAGAGTCTATTATAAAATAAACGTCATTTCTAATATTGGAAGGCATTTGCAGTTATATTTCTTTGGAGTATGAATGAGGTTGGTTCTTTCTCTGCCTTTTACAAACATTTTGGGGCCAATGCACAAAGGCATTTTTACATGTGTAAATGTACTCACGTGTAAATCTACTCCTGCACATAAGAGTAAATCTACAATATTGTGCTTTTTCGAGCCTAGATTATCACCTATGTGTAGCTATACATGTTTCTTCCCCCTCAGTTCAAGGGGTGGAGATATCTAAAACCGAGTTTATTAATGTAAAGTTACTACTAGTAACTTTTCACTTGGAGGTGGAGATCTCCACCACCACACTATGGGAAAGAATAAGGAAAATGTATAAAGTTATTACATATTTGGAAAAAATATTTAAAATATTTAAATGTAAAATATAGTTTCAAAATAAAAAAAAATCATTATTTGAAACTAGAACTAATAAAATAAAATTCTGCAGCACAGTAACTTCAAAATACATGTTTATTAAATAATTTTAATACATTATTTTATTTTACAAATATGAATTATTAAGCACAACAATCACCATTTTCCGACCATTTGGCTGGGCTCTCCCATTTTTACATCTAAATTGAATATTTACCTGTGCAAACCTCTCTGCTAAGTTAGCAGAGATCACTGCATAGACAATATAGGAAAGGCGGAAGCAGAGGTCTCAGCATGTAGGTTTGTGAATAGCATTTTGCAGTACCTGAGTAATACTACTATAGTACTACTCAGGTACTGCAAAATGCAGTTTGTGAGTAGGTCCCTCTCTGTGAACATGGCAGGCACTGTTACTTACAATAAGGATCAATAATTCCCTGTGGGTTTGTTATAAGAGTGAAGAGGAGCATTGCCAGTCCATAGGGAGGTTGTCCCAAAGAATTAGATACTGCCCCAAAAACGGACAAACGTACATAGTTTTTGCTGCTCTGCCAGCAGTTACACTAGCCCTGGAGCTGCCATTATGTATATATGTGCTCAGCAACCACACCTGGGGGTATATTTACAAGAATTGCCGCTAACCAGTGTTTGCGTTAATTAGCGGCGATTTTCTTAACGCTGTCTATCGCCGCGATCTATCGCCCTGTTATAGACGTATTTACAATACGTCGCTACATGGCAATAGTATCAGCTAGCCGCGGTGAAAACTGTCGCTAACACTAGCATCAAGGCGATAAAAAATTTGACATTAGCAAGAGAAATGTGACAAAAGGCCAATTAGCTGCAAAAAAATTCACGTTAGTCAGCCCAGCGTCACTTTTCAGCCTCTAGAGGCAAAAAAGCCCATAAATACACCATTAATGAAAAAAAGAAAATAAAAACAATGGAATGCTGAATGGAGCAGCCAGGGCCAAGTTCAGCACAGGTCATCAACCCCACCAAACCCAGGGGAAGAGGAAATGCAGAATCAGGGCCTCATTTATGAAAAGAGGCGCATCGCTGGGGTTAAACAGTGATGCAGCACTTTGCATATTGCCATCCTTCCGGCATCATGGCAGCCGATGCCTGGAAGCGTGGACAGTCTCCGGGGCCCAGAGGCCTCGCTGGGCCTGCGTCTGAGACCCGGAGTGGGAGGCGGCAGTGCTGTGGAGTCACGGCGGCCAGTCGGTGGAGGCGGGCCTCATCAGGCACAAGCCTGTGGGCTGTGGCGGTAAACATTGAGGCGTCGGCAATCGCCCTTACCTGGTGGCGAAGTCTGGCAGGTCACGTTGCTGACCTGTGTGAGAAGACCGCCTAGCGCCCCTTGGAGCTGTGATCGGTAGAGGCACTCCTGCGCACCAAAGTAAGGAGGTCTGCATAGCATAACACGTGCCACCACTACACCTGGGTGTACGGAGGAGATTGCCAATGGTGAGTCGCACCTCTCTACATCACTGGCCGGAGGATGTGGCTCTGCCCGGACACTGTGGAGGGTGAGGCCCCTGAGCTGAGAAAAATTTGTGTGGTGGGAGCACTGCAGCCTCCCGCCTAAGGGGGCCCTGTTGCATCACCTGCATCGGAAGGTTCCCCAGCTGACTTGGCGGCGACTGCTGTACCCAGTCTTGTGAAATCCTGCCTGGCTGACGCTACTGCTATCTGAGTCACAGATTCGGAGATAGCATGGCGGTTTGAGCCCTGATTTTGATGTACATGTGAGGAGAAGGTGGGACGCAGAGCGGAGGAGGCACAGGAGTCCAGTTGGGCCCAGGCCTAGTGCCTGTGGGTGGTGCACACCGTGCCCTGAGCAATCCCTGCGCTACGGCTGACATACCTTGCCGAGGGCACTGCACAAGACTGGTGAGGAACACCACTAACTGGCTCTAGTTGCTGTTATCAGCTGTTGGTGGATGCGGGTGCCAGGAGCACAGGGGTTGTTTTAGGCCCAGGCCCTTGAGTGCATAGCTTGATCTCCTGTCATTCACAAGGGCACATAGGACCACAGAATCGGTCACCTCTGTTAGATGGGAGGAGGCAACCGTGTGGTGCTGCCTTTCCTCACCCCCTGGTAGTGAGCTCTTGGGTGTATGGGGGATTTCCATTGGGGCCGCCTGAATGAAAATTCCTGGCTAGCATACACCTGACTGGAGGAGAGGAGCCGGCTGGCCACACTGCACTACACTGCATATCATACATAGTGCATGGGCGTCTGGCGCAGTGATGGCCCACCTGTAGACGAGGGTGGCGTCAACATTTGGCCCCTCCTCTGTGTCGGTGAACCGAGCAGCTGGTGATCGCTGGCCGCTAGGGTGGTGGATAGTGGACAGCCTGGACTCCAAACTAGACTCTGTACTCGCAGTGGGTACCTCCCTCGAACAAATGGGCACTTTCTTTGAGGGCCGCATAGACAAAATCACAGTTGACTTCATTCAGAAGCGCACAGATCATCACAAGCTGACTTACAAGGTACACAACATTGAGCAAGAACTGGCCAAAGTCCCCCCGCGTACCCTGAGCGCAGCATTGGAGGTGTAGCAGCTAATGGCACATGTGAAGTCACTGGCAAAAACAGCCGAGGATGTGGAGGGCCACTCCCAATGTAACAACGTGAGGGTGTTGAGTCTGCCTGAGGGAGCAGAAGGGGCTGATGCAGTGGCATATACTGAGACATGGTTGCGTGACCTACTGCCAGCAGGTGCACTCTCCCCATTTCTTGTTGTGGAGCAGGTCCATCGAGTGCCGTTGAGCCACCTGCTGCCAGGGACAGGTCCTAGACCCTTTCTCTTCTGCCTCCTACAGGGATCGTGACACTGTCCTGAGGGAGCTACACAAGTTGGGGGAGGTGAAAGTGGATAAAGCTACAGTCCTTTTCTTCCATGACTATGCCATGGGGTGCAGAGGCAGAGGGGCTTGTCTCTAGTGGTTAAGCAATGCCTCCGAGAGTTGGGCATCAAATACTCCCTCCTCTACCCGCAAAGGCTGCGAGTGATCTCAGTTGTTGACACGCAAATCATTGACACCGCTGAACAGGTCTGGACCTGGCTGCAATCAACTGGTCGCCAGGTGCTGCGGAAAGAGAGTGAAGGGTCTGAGCAAGAAGCTGTCATTTGTGGAGCCAGTCATACTGGGAGGTGTAGGAGAAGCATGTGTCCCCACCACAACAACAAGCCACCCCCAATCTGCAGCAGGTTATACATGAGAGGAGGAAGGCGCTGAATGCTGCGGCGAAGATGTGCAAGCGCACTCAGAGACAGGATCCCGACACTTCCCCTGAACATTCCCCTAGCGATGTGGGCTCCACTGCAATGTGGTCATCTGGTGCGGAGTCTGTGCAGCCCACGGATGTGACTGCTCAGACGGCAGATAGCCTAATTTAATGTTGACTGGTTGTGCGTCTCTCCTTCTTCCACTGTTACAGACAGCTCCGGAGGTCAGCACTTAGAGGGGATCAGGTCCAGTTGTCACCCCAAAGGAACGGAGCAGTTGTTCAGGTGAGCGATGGATGTCACGGGTGGTGGTCTCCTTGATGCTCCGAGCTGCAATGGCAGTAGGTCCATGGTGTCGTTGACCTTGCCAAGGATGAATTGTGGGAGTTCTTCTTGTATCCAAAGTAGCACTCTTGCAATGCTGTGACTTTTCACAGACTTTTCGTGGCTTTTCAAGGACTTGTAAATATGTGCCACTTTCACGCATTAAACAGTGTGAAAGGGGCATTCATGGGTGTTGCTGTGGGAGTACCCACGCCAAACCGATGGAATCTGAAGCATTCTCAGGTTTACTAGAAACCATGAACCTTCGGAATGCATCAGAATCTAATACCACCCCAAGGGTGATGTTTGGGAGGCGCTACGAGGATAAATGTTTTCATTTCTCCTCTTTTTTCACTTTTTCAATGTGTACAACATTCTGCAGCACACAGAGAAAGAGGAAATACCTTGGATTGATAGGTTTTGTGCAGGTAGGTGTCCCTTCCTGCACAAAATCAATCAACTCCGCAACACAGTCACCCTTGCACCATGGCACAAGGGTGCCTGCATTGGCGCATGGAAGCCACTGTGCGTCAACGTAGGTGAAAAATACAGGGGGGCTTATCCATGAGCCCCTTCCGACAGTTTAAGGCCACCGGTGCATCATTTTCTTGACGTACTTGCAGCGTGAAGTTTGCACCATGTTGCGCCGTATATACAAAGTGATGCATCTAGGCATATGCACGACCTTGTAAAGCCCTGTGCCATATTATACCTGCGCCAGGTATGACATATGCAGGGTGGGCGTTCCCATGCAATAAAGCCTTGCATGAGTGGCGCAGTGAAATCTATCAGATTTCGCAGCAACAATTCTAGGACGTCACTGCATAAAAACCTTACGCCTGCCTCATGGCAGGCATAAGGGTGACGCAGTGCCATAGGGATAGGCTGGCCACATGCATTGCTGGAGTTGCGTCATGCTTGCGACACAACTGCAGCAATGTGTGACTTTAGCACTGACAGATACGTCAGGATTGCAGACGTATCTGTCATTGATTGCAACATGGAGCGCCGTACAGTAAATACGGCACAGCCATGGTGTTGCAAGGAGGGCGCAGTGAAAAGTGTCCAATCGCTGTTTTATTGCAGTGATGCGACACTTTTTATGAATGGGGCCCAGGAATGCACCCCATCTTATTGATAGGGCGCATTCCTGACCTTTTGTGTTGGCGCAGGGCAGCACAGCAATATTCCTTGCAGCGCTGTACAGCACCCAGACATCTTATATGTGGGCCCAAATGTTTGCTCCAATTTTAAGACCAGCTATTTTCTGGCCTTAACAAACTTCTTCTAATTTGGACTTAGCAGCAGTTTTGGGGGGTTATCGACGTACTGGGATTTCCTTGTAAATGTTGCGAAGTGTATTTAGCAGCAGTTTTTTCACGGAACGCCTACCTTGCATCTCATTTTCGGTAAGTCCCGCTAACAGAAGTGGTGATCGTGAAAATTCATGTTATAGGACATCCCACAGTGCACCTATGTGACAAGGCTTAGACTTCAGCACCAAAGGATGTGTGCAGTGGGTTCTGTTCACACAAGGGACATAAGCCCCTAAGTGCAGCTGTCTGCCGTGGATCACTGACAAAATATCAAAGGTCAAAAAATCGACCTACAAAAATATCGGAGCAAGAATATCGATGTCAACAATATCGATATCCTATCTACAACATGGTAAGTACAAAAATATCGAGAGAAAAAATATCGATGTCAAAAATATCGTTATTAAAAATATCGTTTTTTTTTGTTATAAAAAATATGTAAAATAAACTAAATAATACTTATAAATAAAATAAACATAGTTAAAAATATTTTATAATGTTTAAAATTAATAAGTAATATATATAATTTAATAAAACATTAATTAAACATATTCATATAACATATAATATATATACTTACTTAATAATCAGTTTTAATAATTATTTTAATAAATTATAAATTATTAAAAATATTATAAATTACAAATACATCTATACACATAAAACAATAACATAAATAAAAATGAAATAATTATGTGTAACAAATTAAAAAAATTAAATTTACTTTTAATATTTTTAAAATTAATTATATACTACATTAACTAAAATAATACAAAAAATATTAAATAGCGGAGGGAATAAAACTACTATTGCAACTCCCAAAAGAACAACAGTAACAAAAATGTTGGATAGCGTAGAGCTTAAAATTACTATTCCCACTCCAGAGAGTGCAACAGTAGAGAAAGCATTGGATAGCGTAGGGGTAAAAATTACTATTCCCACTCCAGGGAGTGCAACAGTAGGGAAAGCGTTGGATAGCGGGAGGGTAAAAATTAATATTCCCACTACAGTGAGTGCAACCGTAGGGAAAGCGTTGGATAGCGTAAGGGTAAAAATTACCATTCCCACTCCAGTGAGTGCAACAGTAGGGAAAGTGTTGGATAGCGTAGGGGTAAAATTACTATTCCCACTCCAGGAGTGCAACAGTAGGGAAAGCGTTGGATAGCGGGAGGGTAAAAATTACTATTCCCACTTCAGTGAGTGCAACAGTAGGGAAAGTGTTGGATAGCGTAGGGGTAAAAATTGCTATTCCAACTCCAGAGAGTGCAACAGTAGGGAAAGTGATGGATAGCGTAGAAGTTAAAAATAACATACTTATAAATAAAATAATTTTTTAAAATAATTAATGAATTATTAAATAACTCTAAACTATTTACCAATACCAATAAATAATTATTAAAAACATAATTACCAATGGAAAATGTATTAACAATAAATTAATAATAAATACCAATAAATAATAATTAATAAATATTAATTAGCAAATAATAAATATTGCACAATAAAATATTTTTAATAACAAAAAACATATTAATTATTAAAACTTAATCACCAATTAACTAATATTGAACAATTAAATGCTTTTTATACCAATAATAATAATTATTAAACATTTATTATCAATTAATAATTACCTATTAATATATTAATTAAATGTATCAATAAATAATATTTAGTAATATGTAATTACCAATTAATGATAAAACAACAATAAATTAATTTTTAGAACCAAAAATTCTAATTAAAAAAATTACCAATTAATAATTAATGTCCAATAAATTAATTATCAATACCCAAAAATAAATTTAATAATTACTTAATTAGATTTCAATTACTTCCAACACTATTCCCCTATAAACGCACAACACACTCCAATAATAAAATAATACACTTAACATAATGATCAATTAATCAATTAATAAAAATTAATAACCAATTAATAAAAATTAATTACCAATTATTAATTAATTAACAATAATATAATTATCAATACCAATTAATTAAAATAAATTATAACTTAATTACAATTAAATTACTTCCCACCCTATTCCCCTATATACCCACAACCCGCTACAGAACTTAAACGCAAAAAATAATTAAAATTAATTTATAATTCCTAAAAATTAATAATTAATTTAGTATAATTAAATTACTTCCCACCCTATCCCCTATAAACCCACAACCCGCTACGGTACTAAAAAAAAAAAACTTAAAAAAACATTATTAACATATAAAAATTGTATACATATATTTTTAGACAAGTAGAACACTTAACAAAAACACATATAACACATACATATTAAACACATAACAAAATACATAACAATAATACAAATATCGATATTAGTAACATCAATATTAGTAACATCGATATATTTGATTTCGATATTACTAACTTCGATATTACTTACATCGATATAAAAAAATCGATATTACTTACCTTAGAGTCGATATTCTGTCCATCGATATTCTTGACATCGATATTCTGTCCCTTCGATATTGTCACCTCGATATTAATGTATATCGATATTTAATTTTCGATATTTTGACTGCCCACCGTCTGCCGTGTGTAGTGGTGATTGAGCACAACGTGTATTCAGACCCTCTGTGAGCAGAATCTAATACACATGACTTTGAGGATTGCACAGCAGAAGCTGAGTGCATGATGTGACGTTCAGCCAGGACTTCCGACTACCTTGAGACCTAGGCACACTGTACCCCCATATGGCGAGTGTGGACATAACCCACTGCGCATGGCTTACCGCCATGCACAGCAAGGTTTAAGTGCAAGCCAGAACGTATGTCAGCTCCATGACTGGCCTCTGATGAAGGAGTTGATGCAAACTGTTGGGTGGCACAGACCTCTTGGAGTTACAATTATTATGATACAGAAAGCTGTAGAAAAACCCCACACTAATCACAGTCAGTATGGCCAACCTAATTAAGAAGGAATTGCGATTTCCCAAATCAAGGAAAGCTGTGTATGCAACAAAACACAGCTCATAGTTCAATTATTACCTTTTGCACAAGGGAAGTATTGGGCCCCAACCTAATTTGGATTGGATTAAACACAAAGCACATTGCACTTTGACCCAGATTTACAGTTTTGCATCAGGATTGCGTTACTTTTTAACACAGACCTGACGCAAAATCGTATTTGTTATTTAGAAACACAAAAGGCTATTTACGTTGCTTTGTAAAAAAAGAAGTAACGCAACAAAGCAGATTGCTCTGCTTTGCATTACTTTGGGTTGAGGGTTATTCCATGGATGGTGCATGGGCATTCCTGGGCATCCACCCATGGATTTTGACGCAAAGTAGACATTGATTTGAGCCAAATTGCTGTGCCTACCTGAGACTTGGGCAACAAAGCCTTTATTCTTAATCTTTAATCTTCATTTCTACGTTTTATGTTTTCTTTGCATGTGTGCTAAAGAGGAAATAGCCTCAAAGGATTGTTTTGTGAAGGAAGGTGCTCCTTCCTGTTCAAAAACTATCCTGACCACAATGTAAACACCCTTGCGCTGTGGCGCAGGGGTGCCTGCTTTGGTGCTAGCCAGCATAAAGTGCTCCGGCACATGCAAGGAGCAGAACTGCTCTATTTCTTTGAAGATATGACATAGCTCTACTCTCTCCAGGTGACACAATGCTTGCTGCTCTGCGGTGCGCCACTTCTTAGTAAATCTGGACCTTTGTATTCTACATTTAGGCTGGTTACCGTCCCAATGAGAGCTTACAGCGCCAAGTGGGACAAGACAAAATACAGCAGTGGTTTTTGCAATTGCACCATGGTGGGAAAGGATTTTGCCCTGCATTTTATGCCTTTCTGCACAAAGACATAGGCCATCTGTAAAAGGTGGTTGCTACCCCTATTTAAAACGTATTGCATTGTAGACCTACTGATACACTCACACTTTACTGTAGGACAGACCAAACACCCATATATTTCGCTGGAGTGTCTTACATCTGGTACACATATTCAACCACCTGCAAGACTAAATTAGGAAATGCAGGCAAGGTAGCACCAGATTACCAATGAGTATGCAACCGTGCTGCTTGGTTGATCATCATTTCATCCTGCACACGGAGCACATGGCCACCTACCATCCAAGCTAACAGGGGTTGGGACAATAGACTAGAATAGAATAGAATAGGTTATCTATCAAACACGGAATATGAAGTATTGTTTTTTTATGTATCACTATTTATATTTACTATTAGTGTTATTTTAACAACGAAACATTTTTTATAGTGTAATTATTTCAAATTTGTTGTGTCTAATGCTGACAACAATAAAGCCTTCTTTCTTTTTCATGCAGCAAAGATTTATCATAGGGCCTGGCTATCAACCCGGACTGGTGCCCACCTTGTGGCCAGGACATGCAGAACCACTATTGAACACAACCCAACACACATGGCCTTTAGTTGTGAACAGCTGGGTTAAGCGCAAGACCTGCCCCTAGCCCCCTGTGGGCATAACCCAGTATACAGGAACTTTGACTGTGCACAGTAGAGGTTGAACACAGGACCTGACCTTCAGTCAAGACCTGAGGTTAGCTCCCATGTGAATAATATTCCTTTGTTTTTGTCATTTTTCCCAAGAACAGCAGTAGTTGGGCATATGGCCTGGAATTTGGCCAGGCCAAGCATGTGCGCCCTTCCTGTTTTGAGCCCTCAAATTGTCATAACACAATGTGCACCATAATATAGGGGCTGAATGCAGGACCTAGCCATTAGCCAGTTCAGAGGACAGGCTCTTTGTCCACCATCCATGATGATATTGCTCACATTGAATGGTCTTCGGCTGTGTACAAGGTTGAGTGCAGCTCACGGCATCTAGCCATGCCCTATACCCAGCCTACATGTCCACAGTACTTACTATGCACAGACCTTGGACTTGCAGAGTTGTACTGGTTGTAGTCATTCAAAATATTTAATGATAATCTGTGGTTATTTCTCAGAACCACAGATCCAAAATATTGTGTGAAACCATAGTGATGAACATTTCCCTTTGCTCTGTGGATCAGGTGGAACTGAGCAAGCCATAATAATAAAAGGACACCTTCGGGTGTGATGGCTGCGGGGTCATGAATATAAGAGTATTTCCAAGAATCCACATTGACAATTATGTGTTTTTTTCATTTTAGAAGGCAGTATCTATCTACTTGGGCCCTTCTGTATCCCCCCAGGGTCAATTATTGCACTTCCTGCCCATTCATTCTTATCCCACAATTTAGTTTCTGCTTTGCTGCTTTGTTTCCTGGCCCTTGGGTCCAAATTAGCCGTATGGATTTACAGTTGCCACCAGATACTTGTACTCTTGACCCTTGTACACTTCACAAGTTTTTCACTGATGTGTGATAAGGTTTTCAAAAACCCTCTAAATGTGTAATGGTAGCAGCACCAAAAACGTTCAGGTGCAGATTGCAGAGATCTGCAGCTCTGTCAATGTTCTACAGGTTATGCACTGAATGAAAGGACAACAATAATGGAAAATGTTAGCAAGGGGAGTAGGAGCACACTGTCTCACATCCCGGGGCCACCCAATAAGGGGAAATGTTCCTTCATCCATTGGATTTGTTTTTGTTTTCAAATGTAAAATCCTCCATGGATCTGCACTGGTGGATTATTTAAAGAAAAACTACTGTTTATCTATGCGTTAGGCCCTTCGAGGTCCGCCTAACACCTTTTTGTAATACAAATATCTCATGAACCATTGACCATATTTACAATGCTGTAAACAGTGCGTTTGTTTCACACAGGGGCTGAGTGCAGGGCCTGGATGAAGGTTAGGCCCTGTGCTCAACTCCCTCATGTGAGCAGTGGCTTACAGTTAATGCAAAGTCAACTTGGTTGCAGAGTGCAGTGTGGTTTTTGGAGGAAGCAAAACACATATACCCAGATACTTCAAACAACAGCAACATCAGAATGCCCACTGGATAACCACTACTCACACAACAGAAACGCTTGTGCTCATGTTGAAAGATGTACAATTCAGAAAGGGGAAGCCACGTTTGTTCCCCAGGTAAGCTTCTCTCAGGGCTACAAATATGCTCTCCTAACTCAGCACAGACATATTAATTTTAAGGAATTTCAGAGCTCAAACCGGGGGCCACAGGGCAAACAGGGTCTACTGGGTCTCCAATGGAGGGTTTGAAGTTATTTGCCTCTGATTTTCCATGGCTCATTAAACTATAGCTCTATAAACTGGGCCAAGCACAGTTCCTTCAGCTCTTGACTCTCAGTGGTACTAATAGTGAGCAGTCACTGACTTCACAGGGAGATAGTGTGGGGGTGCTCAAGCTCAGCACTCAACAAACTCACAGTAGGGTAATACATGATTGTCCAATGAATTGCTTGACTTTCACAAAGAAAAATACTTTAATGTACACTAAAACTATATACTACACATAGAAATTGCACATGATGCAAGTTTAGTGTTCTGGGATCTGGGAGATGTCTGCACCTCTTCCCACTATTCCTGTGTAAGCTCACAGAAGCAGAACTTTATGCACATGGGCTATGAGGTCTCTACTCCAGTGAAACAGATACAAAGGTCTGGTCACAACTATGGATTCCTAAAATACAGTATGCTGCAGCCACTGCTTTATGGGCTAAACCCATGACAGGGACAGTATCCCACTGTAAATAGAAAGAGGGCACAATTGGTGTACTACTCCAGGTCATAGTATAGGTCCAGGACCTTACTCATGTCAAGGGAAAGGCCTTGACCTCGATGCTCACACTAAATTAGTGTGAGGTTAGGGTCAAAATCAGAAACTAGGATACCAGATACACATAGTCAGGTACCCTGGGTAGGTGAAACTGACCCATATTCCTTGCTGGGACATTCCTAACTTAACATAAAACTCTAGAGTCATTAACCAAATGGTAGCTCAACAGGGAAATCCCATTTGTTCAAAATTCCAATCCTGACCCACTACAAAGAAACTTGAACAAAGCACTGAGTGAACAGAGTACTTATAACAAAAGAAGCGTAAGCAGTAAAAAAGCAGAAGTATTTTCAGGCTTCCTCTACTTCAGACGTCCCGTGTAAATCCCATGCATTTACATCTACACAAAATATAAGCGACTGCTCATCGTAGTGTGGTAACAACCATGAAGGTTTAAATACCTGCAAAACAGTTGAATCCTCTAAATGGATAGAGATGCAAATGGCTCTGCTAGAAATTATATAGTTCTGAACATGTTTGTGTAGAAATATTGGAAATCACAATTTCATGACACTGGTACCAGCAATACTGTATGTGAAAATAAAGGTACCAATAAAGACACTGGGTTGTAAATCTTGATGCTTAAGCAATTCCTCAGGGTATCATCTCTCTTGACCACATTGTATTCAGATATCCAAATTGAACAGGGGCTCTCTGAACTCCATAATAACATAGGCTGTGGAAATTTTGCGGCTTACACACACTTGGAAAACCTCTCCAAAACAATAGAAAAAACACTGGGCTGAAACATCCCCTTGTTATGTAAGTGTGTACAGAATGGGGAAACATTGTGCACACTTATGATGCTTTGGTATATCACACCTGCCAAATTGAAACAAATCAGCTGATGGTCTGAGCTGGAGGGGTTGTGAGCAGGGGGACGTCATATATGTATGGCAGTCGCGCACTAGGTTGAAGGTGTTCTGGAAAGAGGATTTTAGTCATCTTAGGAGGGTGGTGGGCTATCCACTGAAGCCAAATCCTGCAACAATAATACTGGACCTCAAGCCAGAAGAGATGGCGGGCATGTCTCAGACAAAACGAAGGCCAATTATCAACATGGCCCTGGCCTTCAAAAAACTCTCGGCGTTGAAATGGCAGTTGCTGACCATTCCAGTGATGCAGTAATGGGAGGGCCAGCTTTCGCCCCTGCTTGGGCACACCGATATATAGATTATTTTTCGGGGAAACGCCGGCTCTCAATCTAATGTTTTGCATGATCTATACGCTCTAGGCCCTTTAATAAAAGAGATCAGAAGTCTTTTTCTGCACCATCATTTCTCTGCTGAGCACAAACAGACAATTATGCTGGGCTGTCCTGTATATCAAAAGAAACTTAAGTAGTATCTTGATTACTAAAATTGGGTAATCTTGCGGTTTCAAATAGTAATAACGACAGCCCCACCAGAAAGGCATTGGGCATAGTTGGAAACACATTCAGGAGAAGCTGACCACTCATAATTTAAGACACATAACCATGTTTGTATCCGATTCTAGGTGCGAGACACGAAGAACTGCCACATCATTATAAGAAAGATTGGAAGTCTATATTCAAAATGGCCAGTTCTGAAAATTGCTCAGGTGTCTGAAAACATGTATTTTTAAATCAGATGAAAAGTGGGAAGCTAGACTTTCTGTAACTTATTAGAATATGTTTTTATTATCGTTTGAAGAATTATGTGCCACATCTACTAGCATACAGGTCACAAAACGTGGCTGCCAATTGCTCACCGACATTTTGCTACATATGTAATAATAGGTTGGTTAGTAAAATAAGAAATTGCAAGGGGTCACAGAATGACCTCCCTAATTAATATATGCATGAGGCAGATCCCAATTTGTGACCCCCTGTGATTGGATGCAATGATAGGGAAGGTGGCCTGCAAGGGACAGCAGACCACGATTCCAATCATTGCATTTCAAAATTGATTGTTTTAAAGCAGCCCAATTTCCTTAAAGAAAATGGGGCTACTTAAAAAGAAATGTTTTACATTATGAAACACTTAGGGGCACATGCATCAAGCATTTTTGCCTTCGCAAACGGGCTCTGTTTGTGAACGGAAAAAGTGCTTTTCAGATGCAGAAAACCCTATTGTGCGATTCGGTAACCTGTTACAGAATCGCAAAATGGGTTTGCGATTCGCTATTCGGAAGGGGGGTGTTTAGGGTGTCCCTTCCTAATAACAAATTGTATCGGTATGTAGGAATGTTTTGTGAAAGAAATGCGGTCGCAAAGCATTCGCATTTTACCACCTACTTTAAGTAGGTGGTAACCCATTCGCAAATGGTAGGGGGTCTCCAAGGAACCCCCTCCCCTTTGTGAATGTTTATTACAGCGTGTTTTATGAGCAGGCACTGCCTACTCTTAAAGAATGAAAAGAAAACTTTTCATTTTACTTTTTATAAAGCATTAAGGGGGTCATTAGGATGGCGGGCGGAAGCACCACCGCCGTGCTGGCGGATGCAAAAAGCACCAGTTACCGTCCGCCCGCCACAGCACACACGCCCGCCCAATTAGGACGCGAAAAGACAGCCAAACACCGCCCGTACGCCAGCGACGCCGTCCGCCATCAAAGTGCGCCCGTTCACGGAGCGGCGCGGCTCAATGGAGACACAACGCCCGACGAAATCACGTACCGCCCGGCGTACAAATTACGATGCCAGAACCAAACAGTTCCTCCGGCTAAGAGACACCGCACATGAAAGCAAGGCGGAAAACCGAACTCACAGTACGGATATCAAAGATGCGGACCCCCGAGCATGAATCCAGCACTGCAGGCCCTCCCCATGCTCTACCTGATGCAGCACCCAGGAGTCAACGCACCGCGGCGACGCAGGTAGGCAGACACACAACAGGGGCACGCAAACAGCGCACACAGTGCAAGGGCGGGAAAACTGTATATGGCCCCCACCCCGACACCCCTGCGTGGACACGACACATCCACCACTGCACCCACACATGCGCACAACGCAGAGGCCAACGGCAGCGCAATGCATGCGCCGCACACAAACAACACAGGGTCACAACCAAACACCACACACACCAGCACCACCCAGAACGCACATGTCACGTGACAGCCCTGCCACAGTCATGTCCCCAACCGGCAATTCACTGTTGCCAACCTGACGTCACACAACTGACCCGAACATGTCAGTGACGTCACGCCACATTAGGACACACCCCTGTGTGCAAAACACGGCGAAGCACACAGCGGAGGCAACATCACCCATCAGAATATGGACCCCGTCGGGAAAAGGTACGCCAGTACCACACAGAAACACCGGTGCCACCCTGCACCCAATAACAAGACATGCAATACGTAACATCAAAGATACCGGGGACAGACAACAGGTGGGACCAATTATAACACAAGGACCAATGTACAGCGGAAAAGCAGCCTGCTGCCCACACACGGGAGAGGAGACAGCACCGAATGACCTTCCATTCCCACTGTGAAACCACATCCCGACTAAACAAGCCGGAGAAAACAGTCATTGCACCAAACAAAGCCCAACACAGGCATGCAGAGGGAAGCGGTCACAGGGCAGATAGCGCATAACACCAAAGAACATTCACAACGGAAAGAAGAAATGATAACACTCCTCCATGTGGTTCACATGCAAGTTATCTTGAAGGAGTCAGACACCACTGACCTTGACCATTCAGAGAAGCATGTGGGATGAGGGCCCGTGTCCTCCGCACAAGCCAACATAACACAAGTCCTGCCTCCCTACGACCATTACAGAATTCCCAGCAACATCGGAGGTTGCACTCTGCAGACTGCACAGACAGCCGGAGCACGCCACCACAGCGCCCTGCAGCAAAATGGCCCTTGCACCACACCTACCCAACTACGACGGACAGATCAAGCTGTACAAACATAACCTGATACAGATATTGGGATGTGACAATCTGGCCTTGCTGAACGTAAGTTACCGACTAACTTACCACATCGCATTGTTCAGCTGCGTCATCCCCGTCTTCTACTGTCGGAGGTGTCCCTTCTACTATCCTGTGGAGTTATGTCTCTCCAACCCGGCATGTCCAAGGGCGGACCTGCTACAACTATTCCACCCCCTGGACGCCCACGACAGGGCCTGTTCAGCCTATGGGGGCATGGCGTATGTGGCGACTATCGGACCCACACTGCAATGGGACCACTGTGCCTCCACACGACGGATAATGGATTACAGTTACATCGAATGCCATCCAACATGTCCCATCATGCTCCTACAAGGGACAACTCATGAACAACACCTTGACAGCCACCATCCGCTACATTGGCTGGCAACCATGTCCACCACCAATGCCATGGAAGCCCTGCTGGAAGGTATTGCATTCCTGACAACCTGTCAATTCGTCGGGCCCCGTCGCCAGACCCCCAATTGAGCAATGATGTCCCACACCGAACCCATGCTTGGCTTACGCACGGACTAGGCAGTTACCAGTACAACTACTACACCATGCAACCTGCAACTGACACCACAACAACAACTACACTGCCATGACATCTGATACTATTTGGGAAATGCACCCTGTACCTCATCACATCCAGTAACTCTGCATGAACAGGGGGAGGCAGAGGCATGGGATTTGTGTATGGCAACCACATGGACAGAACTGCACGTACAACCATGCCATGATATGGATCCTGCGCCCATGAACATATGCACCGGTCAGTGGACAGCAATCGTCCTGCTGTAGTATGTGAGAGCTGTCACCACACCTCCCACTGAACGTCCGTGCCAGGACCATTGCATGGACACCAAGTGCATCCACCAACAACATGAGCCCAGTGACTGTGACATGGCCAGTACCCACCACATCGCAACAAGTGGGACGCCTTAGCATGCACGTAAGCCCATGCCCTGATGTCACCTCCACGCTTGTGTGTTTGAGTAACCATCGCAGCAACGCTGTAACATGGAACTGAGTTGCACTGTGCCCATGATGACAAGCGGACTGGTAGGCTAAATGTATACTGTCTGTGTCAGTCAGCAGCACCACAGTAATCAGCAAATGTACATTAGCACACCAACGGCTAAGCAGTTGTAACTCTGAAGCCCACATCCCACAGCCAACAACTAATCACTGTACCCCTACACCCTATGCTATGTGTAATCATGCTGAGTATATCCTCCACATGCACTTCGCTGCCAGTAGTGTTCACTATACTGCATCACAGAGGACATTAGTCCCAATACATGGCTTGAAGCAACAATGTGTCTCTGCTGATTCATTTCACAAGTACGAATGAGAGAGGATGAGAGTGTGTGAAGTACACGGCAGTCGTGAGATGACCATGTAGTCCACTGTCATTGGATGTCAACGCAAATGAGTAGCACAACTGTGGAAGACACACATGTGTCATGTGAAGCGGGAGTTACACATGGCTCAGGTGGGTTGGTGTGACGGGTAGGTGCGCACATGCAATGTTGATACACGCTGTGTTGGTAGGACTCAGGACCAGTACATTGGCGCACTCCTGGGAATCTGTAAAGACCACCTGACTGGTGACGAATGTGAACTCGTGTGTGCACAACAGGTGGGCACACGAACAATGCCGCATCAAGTGTAGATGTCAGCCCACCCTCCGTGGACATGCCGGATACTGCTGCGCGTCCGCCAGGCCCTTGCCAAGGCACTCACATCCCCTGTCGACCTGGTGCATCCCCAACATTGTCCACTTGCACAGGCAATCCAGGGCACGGGATGGCAGTTGAGCATGGTGGGTGAGAGGACATGGCGCGCTCATCCTTGTCACATCACGCAGGCAACACATCCACAATGTGTAGTATGGCACAAGTCAAATGGAAGTAGTGGGGGGACGCACATATCACAAGCAGCAGTGACGTCACGGAAGGTGGCTCGCACCATCCCACCCATTGACAATACACCCACACACGTTACATGCCATTGCAACAGAGAAGCCAGCGCGTGCACAAGCAGCTCCAAGCTCGCTCCAGAGAGGCCAAAGAGTGAATGTGTGGGGCCATGAGCTCCAGTTGGACGCGGACTGGCCCGCTAGGGCAGCTACAGCCTCTGTGTGTTGCAGGTGGTGTATCCGGACTGCGGAGCCTGTCATGCATTGTCAATGTTGCCCGGGTCTCGAGTCGGGGCACCACGCATGTGGACGGCGTCACGCCACTAATTATACCGTGAGACAGACCACATGTACAAATGGACCCACACATACACTCCTTGGCCTCTCTGGGGCGAATTTGGAGCTGCTTGTGCATGCGCTAGCTTCTCATGTGCAAATGCATATTGGTGTGAGCGAGGGGAGGCCATGAGGACAGTGTAAAAGATAACTGTTTGACTTCCAGTTAGTTTAAGGAATGCCCCTGATGTGGTCAGAAAAAGACATGTCTCGTGTGTATTGCAACTAGTAGATAAGCCGATGACCTACCCATGTCTTGCATGTAGCCCCGCACCTAGCCCCGCACACCCGACACAGCGTAATGAGTACCAGCACCACATACTTCCCATTCGAAGCACTGACTGGGGGTGACAACCATTGGACAGTCTTGTGTAGTCCACCCACGCGTACATGTGGGCCCTCCATGAACCATGTCACCTGCGGCAAAGTGATGTCATGGGCAATGACGGAAGTGAGCAGAGCTGTCTGCCCCACGCACAGACGGTGCATCAGCTCAACAGACCCAGCACTCAGTGCAGCAGGGGTCACATGTGCAGGGGCAGTTGTGCCTGGTGTGAATGCACATGCACATAGACAGCACATCGAGCAATGTGTAGCCTGCCCACATCTACTGTCCATTGTCAGGCTGACCTAGAAACAGATCACAAGGCAACACATCTGTGTGGGTGTACCCACTGTGACCAACACTGCGCAACCATCAGCGTACTCGCCCTGTGCATGGCCCACCCCGCAACGAAGGTCACATTCAGTGCCACTATCCCTCACACACATCCCTATCACGAGTCATGGTGTGTCCAATCGACAGTGCAGAGTAAGCGCTCATCCGGGGGTCCTGAACAGGAGACACATGTAACCCACTAGGCAGTCTGTGTCGGCACCTACTGGCATTGTGCAGTCAATGTGCAGGCCAGGCCTGCTGGGACTGAGAAGGGCAGCATGGCCCCAGCCTGACTTCCACACGACCGACAGGTGCACTGAGACCTGCATTGCCAATTGTCTGTGTCACTGGATGTCTGACATGAAGTTGCCATGTACCACCACTCGGGTGGGACAGACAGGTCAAAGCGCCCGAGAGCTCACATACCCATGCCACCTGCGGCCAGCATGGTGTGCAGTGCATGTCTGTACTCCACAGGCTCTGACTCATAGTGCTGAGGAGCAACGACATGTGTGTCCCCCACATGCACACCCACACCCACTGCAGTTGTCTCTCACACACAACTTTCGCAAGGAATAGCCATGTGCAGTGTGCGTGGAGCACGGAATCCAGGTTCTCCGGCTCCTCGCTAGTGAGTGGACCTGGACATGTCCTCAGCGTCATCCACGTGTAGGTGTAGTGGTGGCAGCAGCAGCTGTCGTCGAGGGGTGCCAGGCTGCAGTGCCAGGTAGCTGTGGTCATGCCTGTCCCACTCACACACACATATTGCCCCCTGGGGCCGTTCAGTGGGTACAAGCTGCTGCGATTCGTGTACCATGTCTGGCAGCTGCAATTGCAGACGTTGGCCTGCTCCCAGCTGGCCATGGATGCCTACCTCCACAGTGGAACACGCAGGGTGCAACCGCGAGGGTCATTGGAGTTGGCCGTAAGGGCCTGGGCCATGCCGGGTACAGTCCGCTGATGCCATGTGCACCACACAGTATGATGTGCGCAATGCATCTGCAGGTGTGGCCATGATTTGCGTGTGGGTGCAGGTCCACAATGGACAGGGCCACAACATGCCGTGTGCATAGGCAGGGACGGCCAGTGCTCAGCCTCCACATGTATGTAGGAACATCATCATGTACACATTGGCATGGGAGCATGGGATATGCATATGCACACACATGCCATCTTTCACTATGTACATCTGCCACTTGGCACGTGCAATGTTACGTGTCACTTGTGATGTGTAGTTGCAAGCACACAGCCGTGTCGGCATGGGGCTGTCAATGTGTACACCTGTCAATGTTTCTCGAGGTGTGATCCGTACAGTGCTGTACTTAGGGTGCAGTAGGGACATCAATGACTGTCTCATATCCCCTCGTGCCACCGGTCCCACTTGTTTTGTCCGCTCAGCCTGTGTCCATAGCGTTGTTGGTGTGTGCCCTACACATCCAGCCTCGGAAGCAGTGTGATGCACAGCAGCTAGTCATGTTGCCGTGGTGTTGCAGCTTACCGAATATGCAGTCTGTTGCCTTCAGCATGCCTTACAAGTTGTTAATGCCTAACTCCCCATGTGCATGCTCATAGCAATGGTGTGTGTCACTGCCCATTGCTATTGGTAGGGGACCTGTGTAAGTGTATTGTGGCTGTGCTGTCCCTACTTGTCAGCCGTTCTGTCATTCAATTGCCTGCCCAGTCATTTATGTTCTGTGTATGTGAATATGCCATGTGGCGTGTTGCTTTGACATGTGTACACTTCCATCTTTCCTAGACGGAGACCAAACATTCATCGCCCCTACCAATTGCTGTCAGACATGGTGGATGTTGAGGTCATCCACAAATATCGTCTGGACCGACCCACCCTGCATCGTCTATGTGCCTTGTTGGAACCCCACCTCCGTCCGCGCAGGGTGTATCCAACAGCATTCACCCCCACGGCTAAGGTGATGGCTGCACTGCATTTCTTCGCCATTGGGTCATTCCAGCACACAGTGGGCAGTGGAGGTGGGATGTCCCAACCCATGTTCAGCATGGTGCTCAGGGATGTACTGTCAGCCATGATGCTGTACAGGAACAGATACATCCGCTTCCCCAGGGCTCGTGAATTGGCGGCAGTGAAGGGTGCATTCTATGCTCTTGGACGAATCCCCACGTCGTTGGTGCAATAGACTGCACCCATGTTGGCCTTGTTGCACCACAGGCCACCGAGCACCTCTACCGCAACCGGAAGCACACGCACTCCCTGAATGTGCAAGTGGTGTGCCTTGCGGACATGGTGATCACACACGTGTGTGCGAAATTCCCAGGATCGGCCCATGACGCGCACATCATGCGCAACAGCATCCTACCACGTCTGATGAACAATCTGCAACCGGACCGTGGCTGGATTGTTGGTGAGTATGTGGAGTAGTGTAGCGTGCTGGCTGTGCGATGCTGTCTTGTGTCCAGTTGGAATTGCAACGGTTCTCTGTGTCCCTCACACCCAGGTGACTCTGCTTACCCGAATGGACCCTGGCTGCTCAGCCCATTACGACGTCCTGGGGGCCCAGCAGATGTACGCTACAATGAGGCACATGGGAGGACCAGACGTGTGGTTGAGCGTACCTTTGGCCTACTCAAGTCCAGGTTCAGATGCCTGGACCGCACCGAGGGCGCACTGGCGTACTCCCCACAGAAGGTGTGCCAGATAATTGTGGCTTGCTGCATGCTGCACAATCTGGCGATCCGCAAGCAGATCCCCCTAATTGTGGATGACGGAGATCAACCAGGGCCCCAGCCTGCAGACCTGGACAGCTCCAGTGAAGAGGACAGTGGAGAGGATGAAGCTGTAAATGTGCGTCAGCAGCTCATCGCCCGCTACTTCACTTGACGGTGAGTGACCATGTACGACGGCTGATGTAGCTGTAGTTGTGCAGGTGTATGTGTGCTCTGTTACGGGGGCCTTTTGTTCACTGAGTGCTGTGTGTCAATGGTCCATGTCCAGGTTGGTATGCCACTGACAGTGGCTGTAGCATTGTGCCCTGTTGCTCTGTGAGATGTGTGTGCATTGCTTGTAGTTGGTGACAAGTACTGTGTGATGAGTGTGTGACACACTCATTGAATGTACTCTTGTTCTGTTTTTCACCCCTAGGTCCCTGCAGCCTCTCCTGTCCCATCGACATGCCACACAGCAGATGCATTTCTGCTCATGGTGGCGATTGCACATCGTGGAATAAACCCAGGAGACATTAAGCCGATTGTGAACAAGGTGTATTTATTAACAGCGGTGACATGTGATTGTGTGCAAGGTGATGACAAATGTGGTGCATGCTGTGACAATGAGTTGACGGTCATGGCTGCGTGATGGTCAAGGTGTACCCATGGAGTCCTATGTCCACAGTCCAACAGACACATGCCATTCACATGGCAGTGTGGGGTAGGATCGTATTCCATGTCAATGCAGTAGGTGGTCAAGGTGGCTGGCTGACTCACTGGCGTTTGGTGCGGGCGAAGTCCTCTCTGGACACCTGTTTCCTCTTCGGACGGCCCCTTCCACATTTGGTAGGGGGTGTTGATGTTCCGCTGGTGGTGGCTGAGGAGTGCTCACTCGCTGTGGACGCAGGGGAACGCGAGGCTGCACGAGCCTGCGCCTCAGCAGGTGGTGGCGGAGGTGGTGTTGCTGGCCTTGCTTGTGCCCTCCCCCCCACCACCAGCTGGCCCATGAGGGCCGCGATTTGGGCCATATGGGCGTCCATGGACCTCAACACCGCAAGGACCTCCCGCGTGTCGCTTGCCGACCTGGCCCATTCGCCTTGGGCCACTTCATAGGCCCCAAGGACTCTGTCTATTGGCGGCAGGGCTTGGCTCCCAGGCACAGTTGGCGTTGGCCTGACCCTGCTCCTCCTACCAGTACTGCTGCCACCGACCTGCCCACTAGCCACATTGCTCACCACGGTCCTCACTCTGGCTCCCAGGGTGGAGCCCGACGGCCGTGCCGACCCTTGCACAGGTGCTGTGGCGAGGGATGGCGTGGTGGTGGTGGTTGCGGCGGTGGTGGTGGTGGTTGCGGCGGTGGTGGTGGCCGCAACGGCCGTGGCAGCAGGGGTCTGTGACTGGTCAGCAGCCCTGGGTGATGGGTTGGTAGGCAGGAGGGGCCCTGGGGAGCGGTTGTGCCCTGCCACTCCAGATGGGCCTGCTGGGTGGTCCGTGTCCGGAGAGGTGTCCAGCTCCTCTACATCCGTGAGTCCGGGTCGGGGGCTTGCAGACTGGCTGTGCTGGCTGCTGTCACCCTCTCCAGCATCCAGCAGTTCGGCACCTGTGGGGAGGATGAGATGGGTCATTGTGTTGCACCTAGCAAAGTATGTATTGGTTGTCTGACATTCACAGTTCGTGCACTGTCGTGCACAGGTTTCCCAGTGGCGTGTGTGGATGTACGATGTGTGGATGCGTGGGCTAGGCAATGGGTCTGTGTGATGTGGACATGTGGCATGGGACGGATTAGCAATGCCGATGGGTGTGTGCTGCTATGCTCCTACATTTTGTGGCTCGTGTGTATGCGTGCTCCAGGGCCATCGGCGATGTTGGGTTGAACGATGGTTTAGGGGGAGGGATGGTACGCTTAGGTACGCTGATGCCAGAAGGGGGTACAGCCCCCTAAACGCTCTTGGGTTAAGATATGCTTTTGGGGTACATGCTGTGGGTGATGGGTGCAGAACGTGACATGTGTTCTGGCAACGTGACAGTGCATGGACAAAGGTGTGTCTCTGTCTCACATGGCAGGAATATCTGCTGACTGTTGTCATTCATGGTCATCACATTGGTAGCAATGTTGTGAGTTCGTGCTTGTTGTGTGCCACACGTCGTATTGAAGATGGGCCAATTCCTTTGTGTGCACGCTGCCCTGGTACATGTGCATCAGTGCTGTGCTCTTGGGGTGTTGACTATGTTATGTGTGTCGTTATTCGCAGTGTGACGTGCGCTTCGGTCACTGCAGGCACTTGATTTGTCATGGGCAGGTATCTTTGCATGTCTACTGGATGTGGTCCAGCTGTTCGGATGTCATACCTATCATGACATTGTGGCTGTGAGATGAGATGGATGATATGTTGAATGTGCATTGTGTGCCTGTGTGTTTCATGGGTCCGGTTGTCTTTGTGTGCAATATTGTGGTTCCAAGCTGTTACTTCTAGTACGGTCTGTCTTACGTGGGCGTTGTTGTACGATGTGTGGGTGACAGGCAGTGAGGACTACATGGACAGGACTTCGATGGTGTTGCTGATGTGTGTGATGGGTGGCACAGTACCTGCCGTGTGGGTCTGTGCTCCAGTGGGACTTGTACATGCAGACGTGGCTCCTTAGGTGTTGCTGTATCTGTGATAGGTCATGTGGGGTTTGACTCTGTCGAACATGTCCGTGTGCACATTGGTCTCATGATTGTGACTGGGAGCAGTGCTGCGTGTTCCTCTGCTACGTGTCATGTCCCATGTGTCAGTCGTAGTACAGTCCTCATGCCTACAGACGCCCCGCCCTGTACAGTTTCCCACCTACAGGTTGTTTCTGAGTGCGCAATACAATGGATGCCACATGGTACTGGGAGGGAGGGGTGCTCCACCTTGCTGGTCTGTGGTAGTGGGGGCCTGGTGGGTGTTTAACTTCAGCTGTCCCCCCTCCAACTCACTGTCTTTGTGTTCCGGCTACTTACCTGTTCATTGTCGGTCAGTGCAGCTATGGCGGACACATGGATGTGGGGTGTGCTCCACCTTGCTGGTCTGTGGTAGTGGGGGCCTGGTGGGTGTTTAACTTCAGCTGTCCCCCTCCGACTCACTGTCTTTGTGTTCCGGCTACTTACCTGTTCATTGTCGGTCAGTGCAGCTATGGCGGACACATGGATGTGGGGTGTGCTCCACCTTGCTGGTCTGTGGTAGTGGGGGCCTGGTGGGTGTTTAACTTCAGCTGTCCCCCTCCGACTCACTGTCTTTGTGTTGCGGCTACTTACCTGTTCATTGTCGGTCAGTGCAGCTATGGCGGACACATGGATGTGGGTGTGGGGAGTGCTCATTCTGGCGCATCTGGAGTACAAGGGGACCTGGTGGTAGTTGCGGTGCTGGCTGACTGTACACATGCCCCCATGGTTTTGTTAGTTGGTAGCTTTGGGCTGAGTGTGTATGAGTGTCTGTTGCATGTGTGGGTGATGTCTTGTGTATTGTGTGCTGGACATGGGGGTGTTTGTCCCTAGGAGCTATGGCATGGTGGTGGTGCATGTGAGTACATAGCGGTGTGCTGGTATACGTTTGTTTGTACTTACCAGCCTCCACTCCCCTGGTAATCCGGTGAGGATCTCCGGATGTATGATCACTCGCACCTTCTCCTCCCACGCCTTGAAGGTCTTGAATAGCGCGGGATTCCCTCCGCCAGTCCTGGCAGCCAGCTCTCGATTTTTGCTCTCCTTCTTCTTGACCACGCTTTTGAGGTCGTTCCACCTTTTGTTAATTTCTCCTCTGTTGCGTGGAACGTTCCCGACTGCATTGACCTGGTCTACGATCCTGCTCCACAACCGGTTTCTGGTGGATAGTGGTGTCTGTTGGACCTTGTTGCCATAGATTTGTGGGTGCACCTTGACGATCTCGTCGACCATGACCGTCAGCTCGGTGGAAGTGAACTTGGGCATTCTGTGTGATGCCATGGTGTGTGTTTTGGTGTTTGTGGTGCTGGTGCGGTGTGTGGTGTGTGATGTGCAGGGTGTTTGTGGGTCAGGTGTTTGGTGGTGGTGGTGATGGGTGTGATGGGTGCGTGTCTGTGGTGTGCTGCTGTCCTTTCTGTCTCACTGTGTTGTGTGCTTTCGTCCTCAGTTTGTAATGTTGCAGGGGGTTGTGGTCTGTGGAGGGGCTGGTTTTGTACTTACCTATGTGGGTGTGTCATGGTGGTCTGTTGTTTTCAGGTGTGTTGTGGCTGGTGTTCTGGGATTTGTAGTTGATTTGTATGTCCAGGGGGGGGGTGTTTCAGGGATGTGTACTGTGTTTGGGATTTTGTGCGTGGGTTGCTGTGTGGACTTGTTAGCCATGTTGTGTGTGTTTGTTTTCATCAGCGGATGGTTTCTGTGCATGGAGGTGGCCGCCAGGGCTTCCGCCGTGTCCATTTTCGTCACTGTTGTTTGCGCTGGCGGGCGGTGTATTTGTGGATTTCCCGCGCTCATGTCGGTACGATCCTAATTTGACGGGCGGTGTCTCGGTCGTCAGGGCGGGTGGTTTTGGCTTTTCGTGCGTCTTTCCGTCCGTGGCGGGCAGATGGACTTGGACTCGGACATGGGCGGGCGGTTTTTTCTGTTTATTTTCCGCCTCCGGCGGTTTTCGGTTCGCGGCATCGTAATTGCTCGGTCGGTATTCAGAGGGTGTAGGCGGGCGGATTTTCGCCACTGTGGTTGATGGCGGATTTTTATCCGCCCGACATCGTAATGGACACCTAAGTTTTCCTTTAAGGAAAACGGGCTGCTTTACAAAAAAAAGATTGCTTTATTCAAAAGCAATCACAGACATGGTGGTCTGCTGACCTCAGCAGGCCACCCCATGATTATTGCGATTCCTAGGGGGTCGCAAATTGTGATCTACCTCATTAATATTAATGAGGTAGAGCAATTTGCGAACCTCGAGGAATCGCTTTCTGAAACTCTTTGAGTTTCATACATTGTAAATTGCGATTACCTAATTGCGCTTCTCAGGAATTCGCAGTTAGGTATTCGCAATTTACAATTTTGATGCATGTAGCCCTTAGTCCCTTCCCCTTTGCAAATCAGTTACCACCCGAACATTTTGTGCAGCTTTTTTCAAAACAAATCTTAGTGCATCTGACCCTAACTTCTTATAATTGTAGGGTGATTTATTTGTTTGTGGAGCAACTTGAAAGGAGGAAGCAAATTAGCACAACTGAGAGGTTCACTGAAACACAAGCCCTTTTGTGTGGAAACATCCACTGGGTTAAGTATAGATACCAAGGATGCACACTGAGTGAGCCTTAGCTCCAAACACAAAGAAAGTGATCTTAGTCTGGTGTAAAGTGGTTGTTCTAGTGCAAAAATATAAAGAAAACTCTTCTGTATGGGCATTCTAAATAATTCTTCCAAAACGTCCAAATGTAGAAGAAATCCAGAGAAAAGTGAACTGCATATTTGAAATTTGGAAGACTTCATTGCAAACTTGGGACTTAGGGGCTCATTATGATGGCGGAAGGACCGCCACCACAATGAAAATTCCCACCGCCAAATTAGGATGGCGGTGGGAATCATGAAGGTACCGCGGCAGATGGAAAGTCCGTCCGCCATGGTCCCGCAAGGCGGTCCTTTTCCGCCCGCCTTGCGGAACCCGGAACCAGGGCAACATTGTGGTGGTGCCGTGCAGGCACCGCCGTAATGATTATGATGTGCCCTTCCGCCTGTCTTTTTGCAGCGGATATCCCGCCGCAAAAGTACAGGCAGAGACTGACTTTGGGGGCCCGTTGCGGGCCCCCTCTGTGTGTGGGGGGTGCACTGGGGGGGTACCATGGCATTCCCATGCACAAGGTGGCAGGCACCGCGTGGTGCCTGCCACGTTGTGCATGGGAATGCACATCATGGCATTTTGGCATTGCGAACGGTGCTGCAGCCAGCAGCACCGCCCACAATGTTAACAGGCCTGGATGCGCCTGCCATAATGGCGGGCGCATCCTAATTGGGCTGGTGGGACCGCAGCACGTCTGGCGGGCGGTCCCATCACCGTTATGATGGCGGGCGGACTGATGTCCGCCCGCCATCATAATGAGCCCCTTAGACTCAGTGGTGCAAAGATCCAACCATTGATCTAAGTCTGAATGGCATCGCTGAGCCAAATTCAGGAAGTTTTATCTTTATGACAGACCTTTTGCAACAACTTGCACTCAGAAAATCTTCTATGTTCTCAACCAAACTTGCTAAATGCAACCACGTGTGAAGGTTAGTTTGTCAAAAGAACCAACATTTGCAAGTTATACCTTAGAATAAGTCGTATCTAAAGGCTCAAAATTTCAAAGAGTTCCCATTTGCAATTGTATAAATTGAATGACTCTCTTGTCCAACCTAATGGCTATTGAAAAAGAATGAAACTCTCATTTCAAAATCTTTCATAAAAATAATGTTATTTAGCCATTTCATCATTATTTTTAATTGATATGCCTTTATAACTGTACTCTGCTCTCTGCTATTATTTGTTTTTAAAGTAAAACGCTCCCCCAACCATGCTTTGGTGTTTGTATTAACAAATAATGATATAAAGCAAATGTATTTATGCATGTATGTATGTTTTTGGTATTTGTATAATGCAAATTTAGCAAGAAGATAATGGAGCACTGTACAGGGTGAAAGGCAAAGATACAGTGGAGAGGAAGCTGGGTTCTGTGAGTGGAGGTGGACTGTTTGTGGTGGTGTAGTGTTCTATAAAAATTTCTTCAGCGGTTTCTTCAGTTGGAGCAGGGATGGGAAACTCCTGATGGATATAGGGACTTTCTTCCAGGCAAGCTGTGCATCCTGTGCATCCTGTTGCCTTGATTTTTCTTTTTTTTTTACACTACTTTGTTTCCAGGCTGATTGTCTTCTGGCAGCAGATGTGCTGAGAACCACCAGAGGTGGTGAGCTTGCCATCAGCTAGGCAGGGTTGCCAAAGTCAAAGTCTTTATTTTTATTGTTCACAGCCAGAGTAGGTCATAACAATTACCAACACAGTTAAAAATACAACCTTTACGGATAAAATTAGCATTAGAATTACAAATGATAAAATTTCAAGTCGTTATTACATTTCTATGGGATGATGATTACAATTTAATAATAAAGCCAATAAGGACCTCTCTACAGCTACTGGGAAAACATTTGCAAGCTAAAAGCAGTCCAGACCATTACAATGTCCCATATTGCAAATAATTCATGGATAAATGGCGAAGAATACTTAAAACGCTGTTTTTTGTGTGAGCATAAAGTGCAAGTGCGTAGGTACTGCCCTTAGTATTAACCCTTTAAACAATCAACATATTATTGCATTAAATTAGCAGCAAGGATAAAACAGCTTTCTTTGTTGGAATATCTCACTACCACCGCATAATATGTTTTTGCATCATGGGTCTAGGTGAGAGTTAATTAAGTACGGAGCAGTTACTTGCTTGGGGCATTGTAAAAGCTTGGGGAATCGCTGGTTTTAATCAAAGGAGGTATTTACAAGTGAAAAGAGGCCTTTTGTTCATCCCTGCCTTTAAATTCAAATATGGCTTTAGGAATGTAGACACATTTTTCTGATCTCATACTCTTGTCTTCCAAGCAGTGTGAATATAGGAGGATACGGCCAAGTCCTCCGTTCTCATGCAGAATGGTACGACTTTGTTATATTTTCTGATATTATGTTTAAGGAAAAGCAGGCGTAAGTAACATTTCTGAATGCTTAACGTTTGCTGACACAACAGAAAGTGGAAAATTGTTTCTGAACCTCCCAAAGAGCATTCGCACAGATCTGCTCTCTCGAGGGGCTCAGGTGACCATCTTTTCATTACTGAAGCAACCCGTAAAGTTCCCAATCCGAATTCCAAGTAAAGAGTTCCTTTTTCGGCTGGTAAAATCTCATCCAAGAACGGTTCAAATCCGTGGTCTTGCGTGAATACCATAAAACTTTTCAGCAGTGGACCTGCGCAGGCTTGCCTTTAATTGATTTTTATATGACCAGTAACTCTTTATTAACAAATCTAAACTAGCCTTGGTAATATTTTCTCGGTGAAGCCAAAGGCCTTCCAATCCATTATTATTAAGAACATTTGATATGTGAGCAAACCAGTGTAGAAAACAATACATTTGGTTCTTCATGATGTTAGTCTATACGAACCAAGCTCCTCTCTGGACCAGATGCGGATCCAATACTTAACCGGTGATAGGGTGTTGTGTAGTTCCTAATAATACATAGGATCTGCGCATTTAGACAACGTAGACTAAGGGATTAGTGTCCAGACTGATTCCACACACCTCCAAAGGATATGTTAGTCTGTAGACCAGCTAGCTCACAGTGCCACTATAAGCCCCCTAACTCTACCATGACAACCCTTGATCCTTCAGGGATCATGGAAACAGTACAGTACTTTTCGTTCAGTCACTCGTGCTCACTTGGTCTCAGAGAGATACACAGAATAAACGATGGGGACGTTTTCAATAAGTATTTATTGAACCAGCGTCATTCTAGTATAAAATACGTGTGCTGCGACAACCATTAGACAGAAACAGATATATACGATTGCAAGCACCGACAGAGTAAATAAAAGGTAGAATTCTACCATGCTGCTAAAACAGTGAATATATACAGGCACATGGATACATAGCAAAAATCAGGTGTACTCCTATGATGCAAACCCTATCTAAGTGTACTTAAGTGTACCTAACATGTATGTGGGTGTTAAGCCAAGAATCCCCCTAGGAAAGAGCCAATCCCATTACCTGATGGGAAATAATGAAGGACCCCATCTTGGTCTCGAGTTGGACACCCCGCAAGGGATGTCAGACCACTACGTGCTGGAGTATCTGCGTGCAGGGACTTCAGCACCTCATGTCAGCATGGAAGCTTCTCCTATGGTTTGCCGAACGAAGATGTGGTGCTTAAAAAACCTGAAGGTACCCTCAGGGGGTCTACCTAGAATGGTACAGTGGGCCTGTCATTCAAGGATGACGATAGTGGTGACATTTGTACAGAGTTATTATACAAAAGATGGTAATCCTGCTGTGTGATACTAAGAATCCTCATGCATAATAAATGAGGCTAGTTTTTGAAGAAACCACACAACATTTATTCTGCACATAACTAGGTAAAGGTCCACACCCGACCCGTTATGTAGAGCAAGGTAGGACAAATGTAGGTAAAAGGTCGTGCATCTATCTAGGCCTATATTGGGGTACATGGGGGCTCATAACACCCACTCCTCATCCAAAAGACGATAAGATAAACGAAAGATAAAATAAACCTGTCTAAGAAGCATAAAAACATTTGTTAAAAACGAATGTAAAAACATCTAAAAACATGGTATATGTAAAACAATGAAAAAATGTTTAAAAAAACCTCTATATATCCTCTAGAAAGTCAATATACTGTTTAGACCAACTGAGCACACTGAAAGCCATGGTGCTTAGTGAGAGCAAGGAGAGAAAATAAAACAAAACGATGTTTTCCATTCCAATTTGGCTTGTTTCAAAAAAGTCAAGTATATAGTTCCCTTTGGATTCACTTATCTTTCAAATCAACCACTCCATGCATCCTCTACACACATATCTGAACACAGTCTTAAAGGAGATATGAATTCCACAGGGTATCGAAACACTTATAAATCCGGTTTAATAAAAATATGCAGTTCTACAGTACTTTCTATTCAATTCCATATGGAAATATTTTAAAAACCATACATAAAATGTTTAAAAACTTTCAATGTACAAAAGAGGAGAAACAACACAAAGACAATCACATTTGTCATAAAAAGGTTAATTCGTGAAAGTGCATCAAGACACCACATTGCAAACGCCAATATCTTATCAAAATGTGATTCCATATCACACAAATTTAACAACAACAAAGCGTTGACGTATTTCAGTGGGTTGACTCGAATAAAACCATCCTCTTCAGGACAATAATCATATAAATTCCTCTCCTTACACTTTCATAAATACCTGTATGTGAAACGTTAATATAAAAAAAGGAAAAACCATTTTACATGCCATCTTATAATACAGAAATGCATTATAAATAAAAAAAATCATTATACTTATATAAAAAGTTTTTCATGCAATAATTTAAATCATTGAGGTAAGAATTCCTCTATCACAAACCCATATTCTTCCCTTAAGACTGGGGTTCATTTTAAAAACACGCACATCACCCTCTCATCCACATTCGAAAAGGTATCACCATGTATAGCAATATGATTACCCTATCAGTCATACAGATGGTCTTCACTCAAATAGCACACAAAAATCCATTCATCTGAATATGAATGACTCACTAGTGGGGATCACTTGGTTAGATAACCGTTTTATATTTAGATAAACACCAGTGAGGGCCGAGCTCTGTACATAAACAAATAAATAGAGGTAGAGATAGGACACAGTTATAAATCCATTATCACTGGGCCCCACGGATTGTAGTAGCATAATCTATGATTTATTATTATTAGGCGCATCCCTCCTATGTGTAGTCACCCTTTCCTGTCAAGTTGCTTAGACACTTCAGGTTCGTATCTGTGACTCAATTCTATTCATAAGTGGGCTTGTTATGCTCCACCCGTACTCCAGAACAACCCCAGATTGTTTTGAAAACGGCCGAATTGTTCCCATCACACTGAGAGCCAAATGTTTATGTGTCCTGTGTGGGAGACGCAACATCACTGACAGTCCCTGTAACACCTATTGGATCAGGACAATGGAGCAAAGGTGATCTTCTCAGTTCCCACAGCAGCCGCTGAGGAAGCACTCCACACCTGTGAGCCTGTTGCAGAGCCGGTGTCCATTCCGACAGGAGCTGAAGCATCCCGTGTTGCCTCTAAGAATGCCGACATCAACATGGGAATAAACTGAGTACACTGTAATACATGGGCCTTTAAGGGGTCCAGTAGTACATCTACATCCGGTGGTGCAACCGATGGAAGTGTTAGACAAATGTCCATCATGCATTCATATCCGCAGAATAGGCAGCGGAGCACAGGCAAGATGCAGTCAACCCAGACTGATCTAAACAATAGGAACCAATGCTTGTTTAGCTCCCAAAGCCGAGGTGTGCCAGATGGAGTACCATGCGTTCACGGCAACGTTGCACCAGAAGTGCTTTTTCCATCTCTTTGGAAGCTGGGACGTCCATTGCGTACCAGGAAAATTAAAACCAGGATACCCACTACTAGTAGCAGGACCAGCGGAAGCCCTCCAAAAACGCTTCCAAGTACGGAGTGTATAAATGATAGAATAACTCAGAAGATCGTCTGAAATTGGCTCAATAGTCCAGAACCCATGCTCTTAAATAGGTGCACAATCCCACTCATATCAGGCATGTTAAAGATACGATGTACCATTTCCCCAAAATGGAGCAGGAAGTTCGTTCATACTAGTGCCTGTAACTCAGCTAAATACCTTGCAACCTGGAGATCCAGAGTCTCTCTGGCTGAGGTTAAGGCCACATTCTTCTGTAAAAGCATGGCTTTCAGTCTGCTCAGAGAATCAAACCGTATAAAGGAAACATTCAATGAAGGCCATAGCGGTGCCTCCCTGACTGTGTGGTTCAGTGGAAACAATACATGAATACAACAAGTAACCCTGGAGCTCACTGTGACCAGATCTGCGATGCCTGGCAGCATCCCACAACAACCTTGATCATTCAACATCAAATAACTCCCATTTGAGAGCATTTTGAACACCGGATGAATCACAGTAGCTGGGAACCCTTTCAAGTGACATGATAGGTTTGCAACTTAAGCATTACATGCTCCATGAAGCATAATATCCTGACAAATTAGAGACCCACTTAAAGAACTCTCAGAGTGTGAACCGCTGAGAAAAACTTCAGTGTCCCCATTTCTGCATCTAAATCTGTACGGTAATTCCCAAGATTCATGTATGTACCTATCCCCCAATGCTTCATACCTGCCTACATGGTGATACTGTAGACAGTACTGAAATTGGAATGTCGTGACCCACAATGTAATATGGCCACGGATTAAACATTCTGTGGAGGGTGACTCAGCCACGGTAAAAGGTAATTGGCCCAATTTTTCAATGTGCAGCATTGTATATTTCGCATCTCTTCATGCCATTGTTGTCTGTCTTTCTGTTCGATTGTATGCAGAAAACAGAGACGTACTGTTGATATGTCGCCAGGGCACGTGACCAGAACGCAGTGATTGCAGCGTCCAGCTCAGTAATAGAATAGATCGCAATTGATATTGCCCATGTTGAAGAATAAACAAATCCTGTTCCATTATATCTATCGTAGAAGACACAATGTTGCCCAGTGAATAAATCCTGGATGTCAGTGTGGTCATACCATTGTCGACCACTGCCGAAGCCTTTTCTAGGTTAACCCTATCAAGTTCACGTAATCTCTCAGCAGCCTCCTTCTGGGAGATTTTCCAAACCTCGTTGTAAATAGCGTACAGGAAGAGCTTCTGACGTGGCTTCTGGGTACCTAGCAAGAAATCCCTAAGATCCATGTCATCTGAGAGTAAGGACGAGTGTTGTTTCATCTGGGACAGTGTTGAGGTTTCTAGCCATTCTAGGCATATCTTCCCAACACTGTAAGATGTCACCACCCTGAGTTTTATGTTTGTACATAGCGTAGGTCAGGCCAATGTACACTAAACCCTTCGGTGGTACCCCTGAATCTTGACTGACACCTATTTGTTTCGATAGGCCAAACGAACCATCCCTTCCAATTGGGGTCTGATGAATTGTATGAACCATCATGTAGAATGTCATCTAGTGTATCCTCACTATGGAGGTCATTACGATGGCGGACGGAAAAACAACCGACCGCCATGGTAGCGGGAAATCACCGCCCGCCGCTACCATGGCGGTCAAAACCGACGGCTAGATTATGATCCTCGGCGGTAAAAATCCAACCGCGGCGGAAAGGAAACCCGAGAAACCGCCGTTCACCTGCGGAGAAGGCCCAAACCCGTCTGCGGCGGTCGGTTTCGCAGCGTAAACAGCCCAAACGACCACAACCACAGCGGAGACACCGCCATCGAAATTATGATATTCCCGACATCCTCGCGGTGCAGTGCGCTGTTTCCGCCCGCCGCGGTCGACAACATTGATGAATCAGTGAGACGGCGGAAGCACCGTAGCCAAGCCACCGCTGCGGACACTCCGTTAAAAAAATAGCGGTCGCGAGAAAATCACACAACATGGCCACAAAGTGCACCAACCAAACAAGGCATGCACCCAAAAATACCTAACACAGCCCAAAGACACACCCCCATGGGAAACTCCAAAACTACAAATCCCAGGTTTACACACACACCACACCTGCTACCAATACCCCATCCTGACACACCCACAGACACCAGTATAAATCCAGCCCCCAACAGACCACAATCCTTTGCAAAACTCCACAACTGAGGGGACATCCACCACAGATGACAGGAGAGGCAAATCTGCACAACACACACACATCACCACCACCACTACCACTTCCACACCTGCACCTCTAACACCTTTGCACAGCACACACCATACACATCACAACCACCACTACCACTTCCAAACCTGCACCTTAAACACCTTGACACATCACACACCATGTCACCACAGAGAATGCCCAAATTCACTGAGAGTGAGTTGAGGGTCATGATTGATGAGATAATGAGGGTAGAACCACAATTGTTTGGTAACCAGGTCCAACAGACACCACTAGCAACAAGAACGCAAATGTGGAGAAGGATAGTAGAGAAGGTAAATGCAGTAGGGACCGTGCCACGCAATAGAGATGAAATCGTGAAGAGGTGGCATGATCTGAAGGCAGTGGTCAAAATGAAGAGAGCCAAGAACCATGAGCTGGCTCACAGGACAGGCAGTGGCCCTCCCGTTCCACTCAAAACATTCACTGAATGGGAGAAGAAGGTGCTTGGCATTCTACATCCAGAGAGTCTCTCAGGAATACCCGGGGAGTGGAGGCTGGTAAGTACAAACAAATGCCTAACATCACACAAATGTACTGTCTTGCACTACTACAAAGTAATACCTCCTAGGTTCAAATTTATTCATGTGCACAACACTCCCCCAACACATCTCTCACAGATTCAACAGACACTCCCCCTGAAGCCCCCCAAAGGTAGCTAGCAACAGCACCATGGGTACATGTGTACATGCTGCCAGCACTACAACTCCCACCAGGGCCCTTTGTCCCACAGCTGCGCAAGATGGAGCCCTCCACCCCAACCCATGTGCCAACCATAGCATTGCTCACCTTAACCTAACAGGTAGGTAGCCATCCCTACAGGGAGGTGGGTGGGTGTTTGGGAAGCCTGCACTATAACTCCCACCAGGCCCCCTTGTCCCACAGCTGAGAAGGATGGAGCACTCCCCCCACCCAGAAGCATGCCTCAGCCATTGTGTGCTTCCCCCTCACCTAACAGGTAGGTAGCCATCTTTACAGGGAGGTGTCTGTGGAATAGGGAGGCCTGCACTACAACTCCCACCATGCCCCCGTGTCCCACAGCTGAGCAGGATGGAGCACTCCCCCCACCCAGAAGCATGCCTCAGCCATTGTGTGCTTCACCCTCACCTAACAGGTAGGTAGCCATCTTTACAGGGAGGTGTCTGTGGAATAGGGAGGCCTGCACTACAACTCCCACCAGGCCCCCTTGTCCTACAGCTGCGCAAGATGGAGCCCTCCACCCCAACACATGTGCCAACCATAGCATTGCTCACCTTAACCTAACAGGTAGGTAGCCATCTCTACAGGGAGGTGGGTGGGTGTTTGGGAAGCCTGCACTACAACTCCCACCAGGCCCCCTTGTCCCACAGCTGAGCAGGATGGAGCACTCCCCCCACCCAGAAGCATTCCGCAGCCATTGTGTGCTTCACCCTCACCTAACAGGTAGGTAGCCATCTTTACAGGGAGGTGTCTGTGGAATAGGGAGGCCTGCACTACAACTCCCACCAGGCCCCCGTGTCCCACAG
Organism: Calotriton arnoldi; assembly: GCA_963921515.1. NCBI lineage: Eukaryota > Metazoa > Chordata > Amphibia > Caudata > Salamandridae > Calotriton > Calotriton arnoldi. The sequence goes on along the minus strand of CAWUFW010015297.1, from coordinate 236,896 downwards.
CTGAGCAGGATGGAGCACTCCCCCACCCAGAAGCATGCCTCAGCCATTGTGTGCTTCACCCTCACCTAACAGGTAGGTAGCCATCTTTACAGGGAGGTGTCTGTGGAATAGGGAGGCCTGCACTACAACTCCCACCAGGCCCCCGTGTCCCACAGCTGAGCAGGATGGAGCATTCCCCCCACCCAGAAGCATGCCTCAGCCATTGTGTGCTTCACCCTCACCTAACAGGTAGGTAGCCATCTTTACAGGGAGGTGTCTGTGGAATAGGGAGGCCTGCACTACAACTCCCACCAGGCCCCCTTGTCCTACAGCTGCGCAAGATGGAGCCCTCCACCCCAACCCATGTGCCAACCATAGCATTGCTCACCTTAACCTAACAGGTAGGTAGCCATCCCTACAGGGAGGTGGGTGGGTGTTTGGGAAGCCTGCACTACAACTCCCACCAGGCCCCCTTGTCCCACAGCTGAGCAGGATGGAGCACTCCCCCCACCCAGAAGCATGCCTCAGCCATTGTGTGCTTCACCCTCACCTAACAGATAGGTAGCCATCTTTACAGGGAGGTGTCTGTGGAACAGGGAGGCCTGCACTACAACTCTCACCAGGCCCCCGTGTCCCACAGCTGAGCAGGATGGAGCACTCCCCCCACCCAGAAGCATGCCTCAGCCATTGTGTGCTTCACCCTCACCTAACAGGTAGGTAGCCATCTTTACAGGGAGGTGTCTGTGGAATAGGGAGGCCTGCACTACAACTCACACCAGGCCCCCGTGTCCCACAGCTGAGCAGGATGGAGCACTCCCCCCACCCAGAAGCATGCCTCAGCCATTGTGTGCTTCACCCTCACCTAACAGGTAGGTAGCCATCTTTACAGGAAGGTGTCTGTGGAATAGGGAGGCCTGCACTACAACTCCCACCAGGCCCCCTTGTCCTACAGCTGCACAAGATGGAGCCCTCCACCCCAACCCATGTGCCAACCATAGCATTGCTCACCTTAACCTAACAGGTAGGTAGCCATCCCTACAGGGAGGTGGGTGGGTGTTTGGGAAGCCTGCACTACAACTCCCACCAGGCCCCCTTGTCCCACAGCTGAGCAGGATGGAGCACTCCCCCACCCAGAAGCATGCCTCAGCCATTGTGTGCTTCACCCTCACCTACAGGTAGGTAGCCATCTTTACAGGGAGGTGTCTGTGGAATAGGGAGGCCTGCACTACAACTCCCACCAGGCCCCCTTGTCCCACAGCTGAGCAGGATGGAGCACTCCCCCCACCCAGAAGCATGCCTCAGCCATTGTGTGCTTCACCCTCACCTAACAGGTAGGTAGCCATCTTTACAGGGAGGTGTCTGTGGAATAGGGAGGCCTGCACTACAACTCCCACCCGGCCCTCTTGTCCTACAGCTGCGCAAGATGGAGCCCTCCACCCCAACCCATGTGCCAACCATAGCATTGCTCACCTTAACCTAACAGGTAGGTAGCCATCCCTACAGGGAGGTGGGTGGGTGTTTGGGAAGCCTGCACTACAACTCCCACCAGGCCCCCTTGTCCCACAGCTGAGCAGGATGGAGCACTTGTCCCACTCATAGGCATGTGACGTCTGTGCAGCCGCACATGACACCATGCCACTTAATCCACAGTCACCGACACAAATAATGCAAAACAGTTGTATTGTAGTCACCATGCACAAGTCTCTGTTCAAAATTGACCCACATTGTGTACACTGTGCCAGGCATCACACACTGCAACACTAACAACGATCATGCTGCCCTGCAGCAGTGTCTGGCCTTTTTTTGGGCAAAGTGCAAATCACCCATGTCATACCACAGTGTTGCAATGTAAACAGTGGAAGTGCAGTGTACCCAAAAACTACACTGCAGCTGGGACTCACAGTGCTAAACTAAGCACATCCCAAATGTCCTGCAACACACCCAGCTACCACAGTGCTGCACTGAATTGCAGAACAGCACCTTGTCTGAATAAAATTGTCAAAGGTGTCTTGTTTGGACCACCAATGTGTGTATGCATTGACAATGTTCACATCTCACATTGTCTGTCTGAACAGTGCTGGTATAGTCTGGCCCCAAAAGCACACATTGTCTGCACAGGGCTGAGTACATCTTGCACACACACCACTGTTGACCACAACATGTCAGTGTATGGATGCCCTGGAAAACTGCTTCACCAGTACTGTGCTCATGTTCTCAGGTCCCCAAATACCATGAAACCATGACAGTGTGGAAATGTATGCTGGGTGAGATGTTCACCCTGCTGTATGTCATCACTGTGCTACGAGACTATACCCCTTGCCCTATTGTGCCTTCAAATGTCGGGGGAGTGAACCCCATAGCCAGATAGGTGGGACAACAGTGATGGGGGGGCTATACCCCATGCCCTATTCTGCCTTCAAATGTTGGGGGACTGAACCCCACAGCCAGATAGGTGGGACAACAGTGATGGGGGGCTATACCCCATGACCAAATGTAATCTGAAATCAATGGGTACAAAAAGCCACACACACATTATGCTCACCACACGCACATTCCATCCAAAGATTTCTACCAAGTCACATAGCCATGTCATTGCTCACCTCCACCTCAAACGGTAGTTAGCCATCTTCACAGTGAGACGGTGTAGTGTGTTTGGCTATCCGTCCCACAAAACGCAACATGCATGCTGTTCCACCACTATTGAGGATGGGACACTACACCCCCAATAAGAATCATGTGGCAGGCAATGTATGCTACCCATCCAACTCACAGGTAGCTAACCGCATCTCACAGGTCTTGGTGTGTGGGGCTGGGAAGTTTGCACAACAACTCACACGGGCCCACCTGACCGCCAGCACACAAGACCCATTACTTCCTGGCACCAACATGCATGTGTCAGTCATTGCAATGTACACTTCAAAAGAACTGGCATGTGGACATATCATGCTGACTTGTCCCACATTAGACCAAGATGGAAGCCCTCATCATACACACACAGAGAGGTCACTCAAATACAAGGAAAAAACAGCAAACACAACATATCAACAGCCACAACATGCAGCCAGATATGCATTTAAAAAAACATGTTGGCATAGGACACCAGGCTTCTCAATGCACAACTGCACACCCAGATAGCATTGGCAACTATAGTGTGCACACACCTAAGAAAATGAAACTGTGACAGCAACCAAAGTGTAAAAGTCTGAAACACATGTAGATGGAACTCCGAGCACAATCATGCACACCACTACATGCCATCTGACAGTAGCAGTGGTCCAGACCACCTATGATCTAATTAAAGCAAACTTAAGCATGTCTGGAATTGCAAATACAGATATGTACACCACATTGAAAAGGTATGCATGAAACTACAATGTTCACTCAATGTGCAGAGTAAACCGCTGCAAGGGCTCAACAAGTGACGAATACGCGTAAATGGATGACATATGATTGATCAATAACTGGATGCCAACATGAGACTGTCAATGTTAAAAAATTATATTGTGCATTTCATGTCTTGACAACTCCCAATATGGACAAGTAATGCATGTACCACAACAGCTTGTAATGCATCACTGGATGTCGGTAAATGCAAATTTGTACAGTGAACAACTGCTGGATGTACAAACAGTTGATGTAACACTGCTAACACAAACTTTGCTGGGTGCAACACAATGACCATTTCTCATCTGACCCATAGGTGACCAAGACAAGAACTCACTGCAGAGGATGACACCACCCTGCAGAGCCAGTCCCCCCCCCCGGAACAGAGACAACTGGATGAGGACTCCCTGGATTCCTTGGATGAGGAGCTCCATGCTGGCCCATCTGGTGTGGCAGGCCGCAACCAGTCCCAGGCACCCATTATCCCCCAACCACATCAGCTGCAGCCCCTGACCATCCTCTGACAGCTGCTGTCACGGCCTGTGTGTCAACCACTACCACCACCACCACCACCACCACCACCACAGCTGGCCGCAACACCCTCCCTGCCCCAGGGGTTGAGCAGCCCACTACATCGACTGCGGAGGCCAGGGAGAGGATGCAGCGGGCCAATGTGATGACCGGCCAGGACCGTGGCAGCAGTGCAGGTGGTCGGGACAGGGTCATGCAGAGGGGGACTGATCCTGGGACGGAAGCCCTGGGCCACATCGACAGAGTCCTTGCGGCCTACCAACAGGCCCAGGGACGAATGGGCCGGTTAGAGGAAGAATCTCGGGAGCACCTCCTGCTGCTGAGGTCCATGGACACACGTATGGGACAGATTGTGGACCTCTTGGGGCAGCTAGTGGCGGTTCTGAGGCACAGGCCAGCACAACATTCTACCCCTCCGCCTCCCCCTGTTGGGCAGCAGGATGACACTTCATCATCCTCCCCTGCGTCCACAGAGGGGGGTGAGTCCTCAGACACCACTGTCCCTGCAGCAGTGGCCCCTCCAGTCAAGCGCAAAAGGGGCCGTCCATGGAAAGGCCAGGGGGACTCACGTGCCAAAGCACCTGCCAAACGCTAGTCCCCGAGCCAGCTATGATGGCAGACCACTGCACCACTGCATTGACCGTTTGGACTATCCTTCAACACACTGCCATGTGAATGGCATCTATCTGTTGGACTGGGTCTCCACATCATTGTGGGGACTACTCAAGTATCTCATCTACCATGACTGTCAACTCACTTCTTCAATTCCCCCTTCACATTTTCTCCACCCTCGCATGTCACAGTTGTAAATAAATACACCTTACACACATGTTGTTGTGTCTGCTCCGTCTTTAATACAGGATGTGCAACCTTCACCGTGTAGGACATGGTCCAGGGGAATGGAATGTAGGTAGGCAGTGAGATGCTGAAGGGACCTAGGGAAAACCGCAGAACAAGAGTCACTTGTATGGGTGTGGCATCGCACACATCACACAACACTTGTCAACTAGGTACTCATATCTACAAACTGTACACAGAGCAACAGTCACCATAGAGACATTCTGTATCACACTAACCAATCACACATACATTGGCAGGCAGCAATGAGTCAACACAAAGCTGCAGTCAGCAAGCTCACATACACCCACACAGCAACTGCAACACCATCAGTCCATTTTGTCCCTTCTACATCGTCACTCACCTTCAAGTGAAGTAGCGGGTGATGAGCTGTCGACGCATGTCGACCCCTTCCTCCTCTCCACTGCCCTCGTCACTGGATCCGGGTTGATTTGCAGGCGGGGGCCTTGGCTGCTCATCATCGTCATCCAGGATCAGGGGTATTGCCTTGCGAATGGCCAGGTTGTGGAGCATGCAGCATGCCACCACTATCTGACATACCTTCCCTGGCGAGTACATAAGGGCACCTCCAGTACGGTACAGGCACCGAAATCTTGATTTTAGGAGACCAAATGTCCGTTCTATCACACGCCGTGTCCTCCCATGGGCATCATTGTATCGCACATCAGCTGGCGTGACGGGATTCCGCAATGGGGTCAGCAACCACGGGCGGTTCGGATATGCCGAGTCACCTGGGTGTGAGAGACACAGATTAACCTTGCAGTCCCAAAATGCCACACAACAGCATGTCACACACACACCACTCTAATCCACTATGCATACTCACCCACAAGCCATGCACGCTCAGGAAGCAGATTGGCCATCAGCTGAGGAACGATGCTGCTGCGCAAGATGTGGGCATCATGTGCTGAGCCGGGAAACTTGGCACACACGTGTGAGATGATCATGTCCGCCAGGTACAACACTTGAACATTTACCGAGTGTGAATGCTTCCTATTGCGGTAAACCTGTTCACGTGCCTGTGGTGGCACAAGCCCAACATGTGTGCAATCAATTGCACCAATGACATGGGGGATATGTCCAAGGGCATAGAAATCCCCCTTCACAGCCACCAACTCAGGCCCCCTGGGAAAATGGATATATCTGTCTTTGTAGAGCATCATGGCCGACAGGACATCCCTCAGCACCATGCTGAACAACGGCTGTGACATCCCGTCTGCACTTGCGACCGTGTGCTGGAATGAGCCTGTTGCAAAGAAATGCAGGCATGCCATCACCTTAGATGTTGCGGTGAAAGCTGTTGGATATGTCCGACATGGCTGCAGGTGGGGCTCCAACTTGGCACATAGGTTCTGCAGGGTTTCTCGGTCCAGCCTGAATTTGCGGATTATATCCTCATTCTCCATGTCTGCCAGGACTGTGAACGGACGATGGATATTGGGCCTCCTCCTCCTAGGACAGATCAAAGTGCACAGATGTCAATGCAGAAGAACATGAAATGTGCATCACATCAATTTTTTCTACAGACACATTCCCAAGTCTTACAACATGCACCATTAACCGACAGGGCACTTCACAAGTAGGTACACATCAGGCACACTACTCGTACACCTGTCCCCTTACCAGCAGCAATTATCTGTGCACCCCTCCGGCTCATTCGCATGCACAGTGTGATATACTAATAGATATGTGTGCATACCTGTGAGTATGACCCCCAGCATATGTTACTAATTGCAATACTACCCGAACACACCATGTTGCTGGCCCTGATACACCTCCCAACACAGGTTGCACATGGCACACATCAACTACACACTGACCACCGGCTGAGCGTGGGGGACACGTGTGTGCATGTGCATTGGACAATGTGCCAGTTGCTGATGCCCCTAGTTCAGTAAATGAGACAACATTGTGCGTTACATTGCACACACAGACATTGACCATTATCTACATATGCTATGCAACACATTAACTAGACAGTCTACATTTCATTACACAGCACATGTGACATGTGCGAGTGTATGTGCCCATGCAATGTATTGGCGACCCATATATGGTATGTGTTGGTGACGTGGAGTGACATGTCCCTTTTGTGCATTTGCCCTCATGAAGACCCTTCAATTGTTGAGACACTGGGCACTGTACATGTTGGCCTATGCAGAGAGCTGGAGGACACGTTAGGTGCAGCACAGCTACTCCACAACTCCATTAACGCTCACTCCAGGCACTGTCTGGCACCCATATGGCAGTGCCTACCGCTTGACACCTGCGGACTGGCACCGCCCATAACCCAGGCACGATCACGGGAGACACCGCCAGATATGTATGTGACAATGGCGGTCACCATGCACCGCTACCCAAATCACGGTCACTCCAGGCACTGTCTGGCAGACATATGGCGGTGCCTACCACTTGACACCTGCGGACTGGCACCGCCCATAACCCAGGCACGATCGCGGGAGACACCGCCAGATATGTATGTGACAATGGTGGTCACCATGCACCGCTACCCAAATCACGGTCACTCCAGGCACTGTCTGGCAGACATATGGCGGTGCCTACCGCTTGACACCTGCGGACTGGCACCGCCCATTACCCAGGCATGATCGTGGGAGACACCGCCAGATATGTATGTGATAATGGCGGTCACCATGCACCGCTACCCAAATCACGGTCACTCCAGGCACTGTCTGGCAGACATATGGCGGTGCCTACCACTTGACACCTGCGGACTGGCACCGCCCATAACCCAGGCACGATCGCGGGAGACACCGCCAGATATGTATGTGACAATGACGGTCACCATGCACCGCTACCCAAATCACGGTCACTACAGGCACTGTCTGGCAGACATATGGCGGTGCCTACCGCTTGACACCTGCGGACTGGCACCGCCCATAACCCAGGGATGATCGCGGGAGACACCGCCAGATATGTATGTGACAATGGCGGTCACCATGCACCGCTACCCAAATCACGGTCACTCCAGGCACTGTCTGGCAGACATATGGCGGTGCCTACCGCCTGGCCCCTGAGGTGTGTCACCGCCATGGACCATGCCCTTGCAGCTAATGGGAAGCAGCCTCGCGGTAGCCTGATGCGAGTTTGAAAATCGCGGTAGGCGTGCAGCACCCCCGCGGAGGCGGTCACTGGAGGCATTCAAAAGATGCACCACCGCGTTAGCGCCCGCCTGGCCCCTACGGTGTGTCACCGCCATGGACCATGCCCTTGCAGCCAATGGGAAGCAGCCTCGGGGTAGCCTGATGCGAGTTTGAAAATCGCGGTAGGCGTGCACCACCCCCGCGGAGGCGGTCACTGGAGGCATTCAAAAGATGCACCACCGCGGTAGCGCGCGCCTGGCCCCTACGGTGTGTCACCGCCATGGACCATGCCCTTGCAGCCAATGGGAAGCAGCCTCGCGGTAGCCTGATGCGAGTTTGAAAATCGCGGTAGGCATGCCCCGCCACCGCGGAGGCGGACATTGGATGTATTTGAATGAGGCAGACCTGGTACACCAATTGCAGCACCCTGGGACCACTGACACAGCCCCAGGGGCCTATATATGTGTGGGAGGGTGCACCACATTCCCACAGCTACCAGGGACTGCTGACTGACAACCCTCACCTGCTGCTGCTGCCTCAAGGGACTGCTGGCTGCCACCCTGCACCTGCCGCTGCTGCCTCAAGGGACTGCTGGCTGCCACCCTGCACCTGCTGCCTCAAGGGACTGCTGGCTGCCACCCTGCACCTGCTGCTGCTGCCTCAAGGGACTGCTGGCTGCCACCCTCCACCTGCTGCTGCTGCCTCAAGGGACTGCTGGCTGCCACCCTCAACGTGCTGCTGCTGCCACATGTCCATTGTGATGTCGAGGACTCAGAAGAGCCGTGCCAGTCCCTTCACCAGCAAGGAGCTTGAGGTCCTGGTAGACGGGGTGCTTGCACAGTACCCAAGGCTTTATGGCGGCCCTAATGTCGTGGTATGTCTCCCAAACTGTGAGTGAGAGTGCAGGGTGGGCACACGTGAGGTGGAGGTGCTTCGGTATGTGTCAGTGGTTGTGGGGCTCTGACATGCACTGCCTATCATGTTTACTACAGCGGGAAGGGCTTGGTGGGCTCTTTCACACGTTACCCTGCATGCCTATCCTGAGTAGAGGGACATGTTCTGTAGTGTCAGCCATACAGTGCAGCTGCATTTTGGTGATGCAGGAGTCTGGCCAGTTATCGTTTGTGTGAATGGCTGTGTTGCTCCCAATTTACCCACTCAGTGTCAGTCCACCTGCCCTGCACAGTCCTCGCCGAATGCCACATGTCCACATCACTGCATGTACAGTGTGTTCCATGTGTGTTTGGTTCACGCCTCTTCATCTAAGTACCATCTCTGCCATGTAGATTGCACAGGAGCAGCCGTGGGAGAAGGGTGTGTGTATGACAGTTGTTGTCACTCTATGTGAGTTCCAGGACACAGTGAGGCTTTCACAGGGCTAGGACACTTAGGTCTGCGCAGTGTTGGACACAGTGAGTCCAACAACAAGACACATGTTTTGCTATCTTCTCTATGTGTAGTTGTAGGTAACTGCAGACAGTAGCTGCGGCCAGACTACACGTTGCTGGCTGTATTGGTATCCTGCATGTGAATGGGATGTGGAGGTACTGTGTCCACCATCGAACATGCATGCCTGTACGTCTGATTGACCAATGACATTGTACCATGTTCACAGCAATTGTTGGCTCTGTTACAGTTGTAGCTGGAGTTTTGGATGAGTCACGGTCGTGCTACTGCATTTTCGATGTGTTGTCATTGTGCACTGTGTCACTGGAACCTCACCCCTCTTGTCTCCCATGCCTGCAGCTGAAGGTCCACCAGCGTAAAGCCGTGTGGAGGGCCATTGCCTCCAGAGTCCGAGATCTGGGTGTGTCAAACCAAAGGCGCACCCACTGTCATAAAAGGTGGGACGACATCTGCCGGCTGAGCAAGAACGTGGCCGAGATGACGCTGGGGCTGCTCCCTCGGACTGGCAGGTTGGCTAGGCGCAGCATGACACCACTAATGGCCGGCATCCTGGCTGTCACACAACCTGAGCTGGACAGACAACTGAAGGAGCATCAGCAGCAAGCTAGGGGTGAGTATGTGTTGCAGGCTGCCTTTGGATGGGAGTGGGTGCATGTGTCTACAGAGTGTGCAAATTGTCAGCTGTGTGACGTTGGTTGTGTGGTGCAATGTTTTGTGAGTGACCTCTGTGCTGGGTGTATGTGCCATGCATTTGCCCAAACGGTGCTTCATGAAGTCAGTTTTAGCACTGTGCATCTCTCTTACATTTGGAGTTGTGGCCTTCAGGTACCTTCTGCTGTGGGGTAGTGTGTGAATTCAGATGGATGGGAATGCCAGTGTGCCAACTGTGAATGCGTTTCAATGAATGCGTGCAATTCCAGACCTCAGATGTCTGCCAGTCAGACATCTGAGGCCAATGTGCAACAGTAGATGTGCCCATGAACTCGATATGGTGGATGGCATGTGTGCAGGGTCATTGTGGGCTGGTATGTTGTGGTCTGTGTGGTCCCCTACTGCTCCATACATGTAGGTGATGTGCACCATGTTGTGGTGTTCATCCTTGCCAACATCGGGACAGTGTGTGTGCACAGGCCATTTTGTGGCTGCGTCTGATGTGAGCCAACAGCAGGATGGTGTGCTGTGTGAGTCACGTGGGGCACTTATGGCAGGATGTGTGTCGGACATGCACCGTTGGGTTGATATTTTGGGTGGCAAGATATATGTGTGCACAGGGTGGCATGCGATGTGCTGCACACCTCTTCTAGGATGCAGATGTATTGGCACGTGTTAGTTCTGTTGATGCCACTCATCTCACAGTACTTCTCTCTCCTATGCAGCAGCTCCTGTATGTGCAGAGGGAGAGGGGACGGACACCAGTGGTGAGGCTTCCAGTGCAACAGCCGGACCGGAGCAGACTGACACAGATGTGACCAGCGCCGAGGAGGGAGACAGGAGTCTGCTAGAGGATTCACAGCCGGAGACACAAAGCTCTACCTCATCTGATGCCAGCGGTGATGCATCCATGTTGGGGGGTACAGGGAACGGGGACTCGGCCTCCTCTTCCGCCACACAGCGTCCAGTGCCCAGCCTCCCTTCAACCTCCACTGGTGCTGCCCGTGTCCGCACGAGTAGGAAGGGAAGAGTCACCTTCACCCCAGGCACAGCTGCCCCAGCCCATGTCAGCCCTGCTGCCCTCAGTGCAGAAGCAGTCGAGCTATTGCGCCAGCTGTGTGTGGGGCAGACAGCACTTCTCAATGCCTTCCAAGAGCACGACAAAAAGTTGGGGCAGGTTATAGCTTTCATGGAGGGCATACATCCCGACGTAGGTGGGCTACACCGGACTGTGCAGTCCTTGTCATCAACTGTGACAGCAGCCCTGCAACAGGCACATAGTCAAGGAGCGGCTCCCAGCACTCGGTCCGGCCCCGTGTCACTGTGCACCTCTGACGACAGTGACAATGCTCAACGGACCCCAAAGTCCCGATACAGAACCCGCAGCACACAGGAGCAGCAGCAGCCCAAGCGTACTAGGGCGCAGACACCATCCCCACATAAGAGTAAGGCCACCCCAGAGCGCAGAGAGAAAAGCCCATCAGGCGACAGCAAGGGCCACAAAGCAAAGAAACAAGCATCAGGGTCACAGGCCTCACCTTCCTCCCCCACCAAAGACTCCCCTGTCCCAAAGACGTCTCGCAGAGGCAAAATGACAGTTTCCACACCCACTGAGAAGGTGTTGCCTGCAAACATTACACAGGATGAGGGCCCCATGGATAATCCATCCTTGACCTCCACTCCCATCCCAAGCCCTGTGAAGCCAGCATGGGAGGACACTGTAGGGGGCAAAGCTGGTGGACAGAGGGAGGCAGGGCGGCGGCAAACACCAGGCAAGCGCACAGCGGGATCCAGCATGTCCCCAGAGGGAGGGTCAACATCCACACCAGAATCAGCTTTGGTAGTGGGGTCCCCTGTTGTGTCTGCCCCAGTTCCCCTCAATCCCCAGACAGGGAAGCCTTTCAGGATCCCCAAGAAGTGGAGAGGCACCCCTCCACAATCTCCGGCACACACTGTGTCTCACCAGGGCATGAGTCCACCTCCCGGGCCACCACCCCACCTGGTCCAAGCAGCCCCCAACTCCCACAAGCACAGTTGGCTCTTCCACAGTTGTTACTCCCACTGCCCAGGGCAGCCCTCCAACTGACCCCAACACACAGTCAGCTCCAAGTCCGACAGACAGCCCCATCTGAGTGGTGGTCACCCTCACACACCTGTCTGTCCACAGGGGTGCGTGTGATGCCCATTGTCAGGCCCATTACTCTGTTGCTGGGCATGGCATGGTAGAGTTGCATACATTCCCTGTGTAGCTTCTGATGTCACTACTCTGCACAATGTCTTTGCCTTTTTGTTCACTGCTGTTTGCCCCCTGCCTGTGCAGCTTCTCATGTACCTCACCTGCACTGTGTCCTGGCCACTGGCCTTGTCGTTCACTGCTGTGTGCCCCCTGCCTGTGCATCTTCTCATGTACCTCACCTGCACTGTGTCCTGGCCACTGGCCTTGCTGTTCACTGCTGTTTGCCCCTTGCCTGTGCAGGATCTCATGTACCTCATCTGCACATTGGACTGGCCACTGGCCTTGCTGTTCACTGCTGTTTGCCCCTTGCCTGTGCAGGATCTCATGTACCTCATCTGCACATTGGACTGGCCACTGGCCTTGCTGTTCACTGCTGTTTGCCCCTTGCCTGTGCAGGATCTCATGTACCTCATCTGCACTTTGGACTGGTCACTGGCCTTGTTGTTCACTGCTGTTTGCCCCTTGCCTGTGCAGCTTCTCATGTACCTCACCTGCACTGTGTCCTGGCCACTGGCCTTGCTGTTCACTGCTGTTTGCCCCTTGCCTGTGCAGGATCTCATGTACCTCATCTGCACATTGGACTGGCCACTGGCCTTGCTGTTCACTGCTGTTTGCCCCTTGCCTGTGCAGGATCTCATGTACCTCATCTGCACATTGGACTGGCCACTGGCCTTGCTGTTCACTGCTGTTTGCCCCTTGCCTGTGCAGGATCTCATGTACCTCATCTGCACTTTGGACTGGTCACTGGCCTTGTTGTTCACTGCTGTTTGCCCCTTGCCTGTGCAGCTTCTCATGTACCTCACCTGCACTGTGTCCTGGCCACTGGCCTTGTCGTTCACTACTGTGTGCCCCCTGCCTGTGCATCTTCTCATGGATTCACTCTGCACTTTGTCCTGCCCACTGGCCTTGTCGTTCACTGCTGTGTGCCCCCTGCCTGTGCATCTTCTCATGGACTTAATCTGCACATTGGACTGGTCACTGGCCTTGGTGTTCACTGCTGTTTGCCCCTTGCCTGTGCAGCTTCTCATGTACCTCACCTGCACTGTGTCCTGGCCACTGGCCTTGCTGTTCACTGCTGTTTGCCCCTTGCCTGTGCAGCTTCTGATGTAACTACTCTGCACATTGTACTTGCCTTGTGTTTCACTGCTGTTTGCCCCCTGCCTGTGCAGCTTCTCATGTACCTCACCTGCACATTGGACTGGCCACTGGCCTTGCTGTTCACTGCTGTTTGCCCCTTGCCTGTGCAGGATCTCATGTACCTCATCTGCACTTTGGACTGGTCACTGGCCTTGCTGTTCACTGCTGTTTGCCCCTTGCCTGTGCAGCTTCTCATGTACCTCACCTGCACTGTGTCCTGGCCACTGGCCTTGCTGTTCACTGCTGTTTGCCCCTTGCCTGTGCAGCTTCTCATGTACCTCATCTGCACTTTGGACTGGTCACTAGCCTTGCTGTTCACTGCTGTTTGCCCCTTGCCTGTGCAGCTTCTCATGTACCTCATCTGCACTTTGGACTGGTCACTGGCCTTGCTGTTCACTGCTGTTTGCCCCTTGCCTGTGCAGGATCTCATGTACTTCATCTGCACTTTGGACTGGTCACTGGCCTTGCTGTTCACTGCTGTTTGCCCCTTGCCTGTGCAGGATCTCATGTACCTCACCTGCACTTTGGACTGGCCACTGGCATTGTTGTTCACTGCTGTTTGCCCCTTGCCTGTGGAGGATCTCATGTACCTCATCTGCACATTGGACTGGCCACTGGCCTTGCTGTTCACTGCTGTTTGCCCCTTGCCTGTGCAGCTTCTCATGTACCTCACCTGCACTGTGTCCTGGCCACTGGCCTTGTCGTTCACTGCTGTGTGCCCCCTGCCTGTGCAGCTTCTCATGTACCTCACCTGCACTGTGTCCTGGCCACTGGCCTTGCTGTTCACTGCTGTTTGCCCCTTGCCTGTGCAGCTTCTGATGTAACTACTCTGCACATTGTACTTGCCTTGTGTTTCACTGCTGTTTGCCCCCTGCCTGTGCAGCTTCTCATGTAAATACTGTGCATATTAAAATGCCCACTGGCTTTGCCGTTGCCCAAATTTGTTGTCTCAATATGCAAATTGTGAATAAACACAGTTGGTCCTGCTGTGAGTTGTGTCAGTGTCCTTCCTGAATAAAGTTGTTTCTGTGTGTGCATAGTTTACTGTGTCACATGCTCAGTATGCCACTTCAACATTGCCAATGGGTTGTCTCACATTTCATTTTTTTGGCAGGGGTGGGAGGCACTTCATTTCTACCTGACTGTGATACTTATGGGTGCAGTGCAGGTGGTTGGCAATTAATTCTTGTTGTCATCTTCCTTCTTAGCTCATGTTATCTATGGTGGACACATGTCAGGTTTGTGGGCAATGGCAGCACAGGGTGGGAGTTTGGGCACAGGCTTACAGGCAGGCAGGCCAGGGTCATGGGGTCTGTGTGGGCTTCCTTTCTGTGTGCCAATCAGTGTCGGTGTATGGACATCTTGTGGTGATGAGTTATCCAGGTCCCATGGCTTACTTCCAATGTGTGCACTTGGGTGGTGGAGAAGTGTATGGTGTGAAGGGGGTGACTTTGTTGTGACTGTGGATGTGTGTGCACCTGCATTGTCAACTACTGCCATGTGTCACCCTGGAGTGGTGTGCCTGTATGTGTACTTGTTGAGCCCTGTGGTTGTGTTTTGTGCACATGGCAGTATTGTGTGTTGCTGTTGTGGGAGGAGGTTTGTGTGACATATCCTACTTGTGCTTGGCTGTCATGTAGTGTGTCACTGGGCCCTGTGTGTTGTGCAGCAGACATTCTCTTGTCCAGTATTTGGATGCCTATGTGTGGCTGGTCAGTATTTGAGTTCAAGGCCTTCCTTACATCCCTGTGCCTATACATGGGTGTCCTTGCTGTCGCCAGGAGTTGTTGCATTGGGGTGACCGTGGTTTGTGTTGCCTGACTGTGTCAGCCATGTGTGCTGTGATGGGCTGTGTGTGTTCTCACATGTGTCTTGTTTTGCATGAGCATCACACATGCTTGATGGTTGTGTCACTGCCCTTCCATTTGTGGGCACCTCACTTTGGCTTTCCTATTAGTTGTCCTCCATTACTGCTAGCATGTGGTGTGTGTATGTAGCTGTGAGTCAGGGTGGTGTGTGTGTGTGTGACTTGTCAGGTAGTGTGTGCAGTGAAGTGTTTGGTCCTCATCTGTGTGTGTGTACATTTTGTGCCTGGCCTCAGTGTTCTTGGCTTGTGTGTGATGTTGTTGTGGTGTGTGTGTTGGCTGGGGCCTGGGCTTCTGTGCTATGTGTTCCTGTGCAAAGGGTCCTGCTGTGGCAGTATATGCAGTTGTTGGGACGTGGGGCATGGTGTGGCTGTAGTTGTGTGGTTGTTGTGCAGGAGTGGCACTTGGGAGGCACATGTTGTGTCCCTTCAGGGAGGTAGAGGTAGCTGGTGTGTTGTGGATGGAGTTGTGGCTCTGTGCGATTTGTATGGTGCCCTTGGCATGCGCTGGCCCTGGGCTCTGCGTTGTGTGCATGGTTTCATGCACACTGACCGCGGCGGTGACGTGACCGGGACATTTGTTCATTATGGCGGTACATGGGTGGTCAGTATGTGGCGAGGTGTGTTTGTCACAGGTGGAACATGTGTGTGTGCAGTGATGGCTGTGTGCATGTCCCCACAGGGGTGTGTGGTGTTCCCATGCAAAGTTTTTCCACCCTGGAGCTGTGTATTGTGTTACTTGCACTGTTGTGTCTGTACGTACCTGCGGAGGCGTCCGCGGCGGACGATGACTTGCAGGTGGTGTATCATGTACAGCACCGGGAAGGCGTGTAGGGCAGGATCCATCACGGTGTGTCCCGGGTGTCTCTTCTCTGTCTCCGCTGTGGTGTCTCCGCCGTCTTTCGCTGTGCGGTTTCTCCGTCGCGGTGCGCTGCCATGTTTCCGGCATCGTGATATCTTCAGCGTACGGGACGTCATTCCGCACGGCGGTGTGTGGTGATTGGCTCACTCCGCCGCGGTGGCGGGCGCACTTTGATGGCGGTCGGCGTCGCACCGCAGCGGGCGGGAAATGGGCAATGTGTGGCCATCCTAATATGGCGGGCGTGAAGACCGCTGGCGGCGTGCGGTAAATGGGTGTTAACGCCACCGCCGGCACCGCGGTCGTGTCTCCGCCCGCCATCGTAATAGGCCCCTATGTTTGGTATAATTTTGCCAGCCCTCAAAGTGTGCTAGTGAGGGAATCCGAGGTGTGTTCAGGTCCCGTATCTTGGCTAGTCCAAGACAGGAAGTCTGTTGCACTGTGTTGTTCAGGAAGATCATTTGCTGTGGTAGAAGGCATGCTCTAAGTAAGGTCTCGGTTCCCTGAACTTGCCAATCTTTAGTCCCCCAGAGAGATTTTGTGTCTATGGTGTCCCTCCAAAAGTCAAAACCCTGTAAAGACAGCTGGGAAATAAAGGAAGCAGAATATATCTGTTTTGTGCTAGTTAGCATATTCTTCTTTGCAGGTGTAGGTGCAAGCTTATAATAATAAGATTTGGGAGGGTCCGAAGCGTTAAACCCAGAAAAATAAGCAAACCTTTGTGCAAATGTTTGTGAACTACCTTTAGGTGGTGTTGGACAATGTTGCCATTGATGGTAAGAGAAAATATTACGTGGGATACTTGCTTTGTGTAGGAAATGATGACCATAGTGTTGGTAACAATACATGGTGTCAAAATCAGATGTATCATCATACAACTCATTACTTCTTTTTAAACAAGTGTGGTATTTCAAAAGTTCAGTTGGACCATAATCATCATATGCAACCCTTTCCCAAACTATTCCCTCAAGAACCGGAACTGCTGTAATGTTCACTAAGAATAGGTCTCTCTGTTCACTGTGTGATGATGCATGTGGTTTGAGGACCAAGTTCACATGTTGTACTGCGGAGTGTTCTGGGAGATAATGTCCCTTCAGGAGCAGGAAAAAGACTGTCACAATACCTATCTAAAGGACTAGGAAAAGTAGACCAATTGCAATCCAGAGCTGTAACCAGGGAGTAACAAAGTAAGTCTTTTTCAGCCAAAGGTAGAAATCATGTAGTTTTTGTTTGCGGGAAACAGGAGCTGGCGGTGACTCGGGTGCACTTGGATCCAATGAGAAGGTAACAAAATCGATGAAGTAGCCAGACGCAGTTCGATCTATCTTTGGTAGCTCAGCAGGTTTTGTAGAACTGGCAAATGACTCATTTCGAGACATATTCACATAGATGTCGGTATTAGGCCGAATTGAGATTTGTGTTTCATTTGTATTTTGTGTTGTTCAATTTCAATAGACACGAGTTCCATTCCGTTGTTGGTAACTCTGTCTCTTCGTAGAATAGGATCTTCGAATGTTATTAATCTTTCTGTCTAAACTTCCAGTATTATAGCGAGAGGAGATCAGCGGCTACCCAGGAGCCCCCGCGGCCTACTATTCAGTATGGGCCACATAGTGTGGTTTGATCAGATCAATGGAGACAAATCTCTTTTCTTTCTTGCCATCAAGGGGCGGAAGAAGTACTGTTCTTGTTCCTTCGACACCCAGGACAGGTACAGGCATTCTGTAAGATGGCCCAAATTCTTTTTTGTCCACAATTTTTCTCTGACCAGGTCCCCAATATTTGGGATCCAGGCAGGTCTTGCTAGAACAGCTTTCACTTCCCCAGTGGCGGCGCGTTTTGCTTGGATGTTGCTTTGTAATGCCCGGAATTCAATGAGTTCCTGTAAAACAGCCAAACGATCATTGATGTCAAATGTTTTTTCACCCACCACTGTGCTGCCACAATCAAGGTCGGGTACCCACATTCTAGTTCCAAACAGGACTTCAGATGGTGTATGGCCCCCAAGGGAACTTCTTGGCATATTATTAACTCTGGACCCCATATAGGTGATTGACCCAACTACCACCCGAGCCTAATGCCTTTGCTGTTAAGGATTGCTTTAAGTCCCGGATCTTCCTTTCCACAATCGAATTTCCCTCAGGATGATACGGAGAGGAGTACCGCAAGACAACACCCAAACTTCCGATGGCTTCTTTGTAAGCCCGGGAGCTAAACGCAGGGCCACGGTCATAATGTAATGTGCCAATTGTGTATGTCCCTATAAATACTTGCAAATCCTTTATAACAGTTCGAGCATCAGCCGAGTGCTGTGGCCAAACCCACAGGAATCTAGAGCATGAATCCACTGCCACCAGGATGTACCTGTAAGCCCCGTCAGATTGTAAGGAGCCGCAGTAGTCCAAATAAACACATGCAAGAGGTTTGTCTGATATCATTAGTGGTGTTTGCGGTGGACGTGCTACGGTGGAGCCCTTCTTCTGCTGACAGATGTCGCACTTAAGGACAAAACCTTTTGTCTGTTTAGTAAGACCTGGCCACCAATAGCGTTATTTTAGTAGAGAAACTGTTGCAGTAACACCTGCGTGTGCCGAACCTAGACCCTCGTGTGCAGCTATAATTAAACCTAATCTGCGATCCATGTTTGGTATTACTCTATCCCCCACTCCTGGAATTTGAGCATACAGAATATTTTGAGCATCTAACTTGTAGGAGTACTTGAGTACTTTTGGCAAGGCTGAGCTGTTGTTATGCACAGCGTTCACAGCTATCATTATTTGCCCGTCTACCCTCGTATTAGAATGAGGGATTGCAGCAACAGCAGCAGTTCTCACTGTCGCCTTGGCGGCTTCATCAGCCAATGAATTCCCTTCAATGTGAACGCCAACACGCTGATGACTCAGCGTATGAATCACGTGAGCCTGTGGCAAGCCTTTTTTCAGCTCTGCCACTTGTTCCCAAAGCAACTTGTGTTTTATTGTGTAACCTTTGGAATCTCTAAAACCATTCTGGCCCAGTAGTGAAGAGATTCATTATCTGACTTGACACAGTAAAATGACTCACACACAATAAGTGTGGGAAATTCCCGCTCCATATTTTTTAATGCCAGTATCAGGGCTTTTAGTTGTGCCAGCTGTGCCGTGCAATCTCCTACAGACTGCGTCTGCATATTGCTAGGATGGAACTTGCCCTCCCGCATACGCCCCTTTACAATCACACAAGCTGCACTGTCTTGCTGTTTAGTTCCTGCGGCAGGTTGGGCAGACCCGTTAGTGTAAATGATGTATTCATACTGATCTAGAGGCATTAGTTCATTCAGGAGAAGATATTCTTGTTCGTACTGCAGGAATGCTTGTGTTTTTAATGTAGAATCAAATTTGTAGTCTACATCTGTTGCAGTGAGAGAATTAGCCCACTGTATCCATTGTGGATGCAGTGCTTTCGCGTTTTGAATGCTCGCTTTTGTAACAGCCTCTAAGGTCGGTACTGGAGTCACAACAACTATTTGTTTCCCCTGACCTAGTGCTCGTTCTCTCACTACAGCAGTCTGTACTGCCATCACTATTTTTTCTGTGGATGCAAAGTGCATTTCAGCATTTGTGTACAAATGAGATTTGTATGCAATGGGTACTATTTCGCCTTCATTTAAGGTGCGGTAGGTGTAACCAGATTGACCCCCTACTACACGGATCACCAAATTTGCAGGAGGCCTGGGCATAGCTTGCGGAGTTTTGCTACGCGAAACTCCGCGAAGTTACAAAAAAACTCTGTGAAGTTCCGCAAGCGGCAGAGTGTAGTGCGAACTGCTGTTCGCGCTGGTCTTCCTGCCGCTCGGGTAGAAATTCTACCCGAGTGGCAGCTCGCACTCACGAACTTACTGTTCGCGAGCGTGAGCGGAGAAAAAACCCTGCTGCACTACGCGAAGCGGAGTTTTCTGCACTTTGCGAGCTCCGCGGAGCGCGGAGTGCAGAAATCTCCACAAACTACGAGAGCAGAGCGGAGTTCACCACCCAGGCCTACAAATTTGTAGTATTTACACAGGTATGTAAGTGTTTGGAAGCTATCATGTCAACTTGTAAATAATATAGAGTTTCTGTGTATTCCTGCGTCCAGTGTCAAACTTAAAAATCAGGTCTAATTAAATCATATAAAGGTTTTACTTTTTCTGCGTAATCCAAAATGTATGTTCTGGATTCTGTATATTCAGGAATCCTAAAACAGATTGTAAGTTTTTCAGAGTCTTTGGAGGTTGGAGCAGTGCACATTTTTCCCAAAAATTAGCTGCCAGGCGTTTTCCTTCACTCGAGAGCTCATATCCTAAAAATAGGACATTGAGGTGGGCAATTTTTGATTTTTTAAAGTTAGGTTTGTAGCCCTCAGAGGCGAACCCCAGAATTATGTTGTTCACCCTGTGCAAGTGATCCAACAATTCATCGTCCGTCAGATAAATATCATCTACATAGGACAATGCCTCCTCATCACAATTTTGAAGCAACTCTGATACTCTTGCTGAGAACAACCTGGGGCTATTTATACCCTTGGGGCAGTCTACACAATTGGCTCTGAGAGCCAAGCGCTGAAAATGCTGTCAAATATCTGCTTTCAGGCTCTATATTTTGGCAAAAGAATCCATTTGAGATATCTAGTGTTGTTTTGTATTTCTTCCGCACAATGTTATTCATTAATGGGGCACTGTGTGCATTCTGTACTGCAAATGTTTTCATGCATGTGTTTAAATGCCTGTACTCTAAAACTAGATGGTATGAATTATCAGGTTTCATTGCGGGAAACAAAGGATTTTTCGTGGAGGAGGTGCAATTCTCGATTACACCTTGGTATTCAAGTTGATCTAAGATCTCCTTGACCTGTTCCCTTGCGTCATGTTTAATTGGGTACTGTCTTTGTGGTGCAGGAGTAGTTTTAACTGGGATTTCATGGTGAGGTGACTCAGCATCCCACCCTACATGATTGCGGTATAATGCTGGAGCTAGTGCTACTGCCCACTCCTGCGCGTATGTGTGTTTTAGTGATTCTGGAACGAGTTCAGAGAAAGCTGGTAAAATTACCTCTTCACCCTTTGGGCAATCCATGACGAACTCAGGATGCCAATCTCTTTCAGCCAAAAGGATATCATATCCAAAAGTCAGGTTTTCCCAAAAGAGACCTTTCACTCTTCTGGGTATGTCCACCTCCATTTGGAGCGCTATTTCATGTTACTGATGTGGGACACTTGCCCTTGTATCAGGTGTCTCCACCGTGATATGCTCTTTTAACGCTGCTGTCACCAGAAATTCCATCAGGTTCTGGCGAGCTATTGGTACTTCTGCTGCACTGTCTAGCATCGTCAGAGCCCTTTCCCCATTCAATAGTTGAGTCCTCAGTAGCCTGGGCATTTCTTATTTTAAGGCCAGGTACCTTCTTCTTTTTAAATTGAGGTTTACTTTTGGGTTTATCTTCTTTTTTGATAATGTAGTCTGAAGTGCGATGTGTGTCTCTTGGCTAGACTCGCTTTTCTGATCTGTGTTCTGACCGTCCTTCCCTCTCTGAGTTTTTTGACGAAACCTGAAAGGATTGAGAGGAACTTGTATCAGCATCCTGATACCTGTCAGGTTTCTTTATATTGTCACAGTTTCTAAGGTTATATTTCCTGTCAGAAGGCTCCTGTTGAGAAGACCCACCCGTGATTGTGATTGAGTTTGCTGTTTTTTTGATTGTTTATTGTCCCATTTCTTTTTAGAAGAATTGGATGCTTTCTTTGAGGTATCCTTTTCAGGATTACGCACCAATTGTGATTTCACTAGTCTAGCTCCCAAGTTATCTCTACCCAGTAAAGCATAGGTAGCTTTGATAATTTTCGGTAATTCTCGCTACTGTTGTGCAGGAGTGCTTTCCCTCAGGTGTTGGCGTATAGCCACCGCTGCTGCCTCCCCTTTTATGTTAGCCAACATAATTGTTCCTACCTGGACAATATTGCCTATCAATTTCATCCCTAAGTCCAGGGCAGGTTCTGCCCCGTACTCATTTTGTATTTGTTTCAATACTTCTGGTATGACTGCTATTGAAGGGGTACCATGCATTCTGGAATAAACGGCAGCGAAAACTGTACCCCAAGTGGTACAATCCACTATCGGGGGAGCTATCCTCATTGGCAAGCAAATTGTCAGTATTCTGTGTTTTTCTTACGGGCCAGTGTGTGGAAAAACTGCCTCAAGCTGTTCTATTTTCTGTGCTATACAGAATGGCATTTGCTCACGTTTAGTGGTCATTCTTCCCATAATTGCGTTCAGCATTTGTGGGGTGATTTTTGTTGCAGTCCCTTGTAGTTGACCAGCTTGAGTGACCCTTGTAGGTTGAAGTGTGAGTGTTTGCATTACAAACTGTGTAAGATTTCTGTAAGGTTTTATTATTTCTTTGTGAAGTGGACGTAAGTCTGCTTGCTGGCAATGTACCTATCTCTGGATGTGGTGTGTAAGCAGCTAGATCCGGCCAAGTCACTCTGTCTCTGCTGAGCGGACCGAGTCTCACTTTATCTGTGGTATGGGGGAGGGCGCCTTTAAACCAATTAATATGCTCTTGTTATGTTAACAGGATTTCTATGTCCTTGTATGGACAGTATTTATCTGGTATTTCATCCGATGCGTAGGAATGAAAAGTGTGTGTATACGAGCATCTGCAGGAGGGAATTTAACCCAAGAATAGAACACCTCTGTTCTGAATGCCTCGTGCGCCTCAATCACGAAGGTAATGGTCCCGCCTAATGCTGAGAGACCAACATGTTCTAATTTTATAGCTATAGCATTTCTGCAATTTCCTGAAATGTTTATCGCACCTTCCTGTTCAGTCTCCTCCCTACCAGCGCCACTAGTACCACTAGCACCAGCATCTGCGTTTTGAGACATTATGGGTGGAACTATGGAAGTTTATAAAAAAAAGATAAGGTTTTGCAAAATGTGGGAACCATAATCCTTCAAGATTGAATAAACCTACAGCTAATACATAGGGTATATCTACTCAGCTGTAGCGTATTTTCCCTTCCCACTCCAGACGTCTCTGGGTAAATGTGAGTAGGGGTCTCTGAGAAAGCACAACTGAACTACTCAGATTTGACCGTTATATAAGAACCAAACCAAAGTTGGCGGCGCCTTGTAGTGTAGTTCCTAATAATACATAGGATCTGTGCGTTTAGACAACATAAACTAAGGGATTAGTGTCCAGACTGATTCCAGACACCCCCAAAGGATATGTTAGCCTTTAGACCAGCTAGCTCACAGTGCTACTATAAGCTCCCTAACTCTAGCAAGGAACGAATAGTTTAAGGCAACTATCGAACATAACAACCCTTGATCCTTCAGGGATCATGGAAACAGTGCAGTACTTTTTGTTCAGTCACTCGTGCTCACTTGGTCTCAGAGAGATACACAGAATAAACGATGGACGTTTTCAATAAGTATTTATTGAACCAGCGTCATTCTAGTATAAAATACGTGTGCTGCGACAACCATTAGACAGAAACAGATATATACGATTGCAAGCACCGACAGAGTAAATAAAAGGTAGAATTCTACCATGGTGCTAAAACAGTGAATATATGCAGGCATATGGATACATAGCAATAATCAAGCGTACTCCTATGATGCAAACCCTATCTAAGTGTACCTAGCATGTATGTGGGTGTAAAGCCAAGAATCCCCCTAGGAAAGAGGAAGCCCCATTACCTGATTGGAAAGAACGAAGGACCCCGCCTTGGTCTCGAGTTGGACACCCCGCAAGGGATGTCGGACCACTACGTGCTAGAGTATCTGCGTGCAGGGACTTCAGCGCCTTGTGTCGGCATGGAAGCTTCTCCTCTGGTTTGCCCAGCAAAGATGTGGTGCTTATATACCCAGAAGGTACCCTCAGGGGGTCTACCTAGAATGGTACTGTGGGCCTGTCGTTCAAAGATGACGATAGCGGTAGCTTTTGTACAGAGTTATTATACAGAAGATGGTAATCCTGCTGTGTGATACTAAGAATCCTCATCCATTATAAATGAGGCTAGTTTTCTAAGAAAACCACACAACATTTATTCAGCGCATAGCTTGGTAAACGGTCAGCGCCCGAGCCGTTATGTAGAGCATGGTAGGGCAAATGTAGGTAAAAGGTTGTGCATCTACCCAGGCCTATATTGAGGTACTTTGGGGCTCATAACAAGGGCAATACAGTCCTCTATTTTTTTGATGCCCAAATCTGCTTGCAGCACATTCATCGGTGTTCCACAGCCCAAGTGCAGTAGCCATCATAAGAAGTTGTTCTCGGTGATTTGAATAGATGGGGGTTTTCTATGCCCCCAAATCTCAGAGCCATATATGCTCCCTTTCATTTTATACGCCAGCATAGCCAAACCTATCAAACAATTTCCACACGATTTTGCAAGTCTCAGCACCGCACCAGCTTGCTGGGCCAGAACGCTGTTACTTTTGGACAACCGGGAGGCCAACACTAGTTTACTATCCAAACAAATTCCCAGATAATCATAGGTGGTCATGAGATCCTGCGGCTTATTATAAACCCTAAAGGTCGCCCTAAGTTTTGTTTTTTGGCTAAGAATCATATGCTTGTTTTTTCCAATATTGATGGTAAGGCTTCTGATTGCACAAAATGATTCAAAACCTGACAGAAGATGGTGCATTGATAACTCAGTTCGGGCCAATAGGCCCGCATCATCCGCAAAGAGGAGTAAGGGTATTGGCTCTTTGTTTATTTTCGGGTCAAGGTTCGCCAGTGTTTTCACAATATCGTTTATATAACAGTTAAATAATGTTGGTGCTAGAATGCAACCTTGCTTGATGCCCTGTTCTATTGGGATCTAGGCAGCGTATTTGCCCCGGTACTATATTTCAGCCGGGTGGTGTTTCCAGATTGTAATGCAACTAAAAACCTTAATAGCTTATCATGAATTCCCCGTTTCTTTAAGAGTTGCTATAGTGTAGGGCAATCAATACTATCAAAAGCGGTTTGAAGATCAATAAAATAAAGCAAAATAAAGGTGAGAAACGAGCAGAAAGAGGCAAAATACAAGTCCGCAACGAGCAGAAAGAGGAAGAGTAAAGGTCAGAAACGAGCAGCAATAGGCAAGATAAAGGTGAGAAATGAGCAGAAAGAGGCAGAATAAAGTTCAGAAATGAGCAGAAAGAGGCAAAATATAGGTCAGAAATGAGCAGCAGGAGGCAGAATAAAGGTGAGAAACGACTAGAAAGAGGCAAAATAAAGGTTAGCAAAGAGCAGAAAGAGCCAAAAAAAAAGGTGGGAAACAAGCAGAAAGGAATGAATAAAGGTCAGGAACGAGGAGAAAGAGGCTAAATAGAGGTCAGAAATGAGCAGCAAGAGGCAGGATAAAGATCGGAATTGAGCAGAAAGAGGCAGGATAAAGGTCAGATACGTGTAGAAGAGGCAGATAAAAGGTCAGCAAGAGGCAAGATAAAGGTGAGAAACAAGCAGAAAGAGGCAAAATAAACATGAGAAATAAGCAGAAAGAGGCAGAATAAAGGGCAGAAGGGAGCAGAAAGAGGCAGAATTAAAGTCAGCAACGAGCAGAAAGAGGCAAACTAAAGGTTAGCAACGAGCAGAAAGAGGCAAAATAGAGATCAGAAACGAGCAGAAAGAGGCAAAATAAATGTCAGAAACTAGCAGAAAGAGGCAACATAGAGATCAGAAACAAGCAGGAAGAGGCAAAATAAATGTCAGCAACGAGCAAAAAGAGGCCAAGTAAAGGTCAACAACGAGCAGAAAGAGGCAAAATAGAGATCACAAACTGGCAGAAAGATGCAAAATAAAAGTGAGAAACGAGCAGAAAGAGCCAAAATAAAGGTCAGCAACAAGCAGAAAGAGCCAAAATAAAGGTCAGAAGTGAGCAGAAAATAGGCAGAAAACGAGCAGAGAACGAGCAGAGGAGGGCAAAACAGAGAGCACACAGACCCTCACACACCCACTCACAGACCCACTCTGACACTCTCACACTAAATCACAGGCCCACTCAGATACTCACACACCCACTCACAGACTTACTTAGACACTCATGCACTCACTCACACACTCACTGTCAAAGGTTAGAGGTTCCATTTAGGAAATAAAATTCAAAAAAATCTTAGAAATGCACTTAAAAAGACAAAGGTTACAGGGACGTTATAGTAAGGAAATAGAAGTTAAAAAACAATAGACATTCACTGAAAAAAACAAAAGTTGCAGGGTTGTTATAGTTAGGAAATAGAATTTAAAAAAACCTTAGAAATTCACTGAAAAAACAAAGGTTGCAGGGACATTATAGTTAGGGTCAGATTTCACTCGTACCCAAACACATTTTCCCCATGTTATGTCTATGGGGTATTTCATTTTTTGAAAACGACTACAGCCCGAACTGTTGAACGGAATTACAACAAATTTGTCAGAAAGCTAGATGTTGGTCCAGAAAGTGTGCTTTTTGTGATTTGCTGTAAACCTGTTCAGTAGTTTTAGAGATATTTAAGTTAAAAAAATATAGATATCAGGGGACGCAAGTCCTTGCAGTAGACTTGTGGATCCTACTGAAATTTGATTGGCTGCCAACACTTCAAACAGGTAGGGCCCGATTCATAAAGGTAATCTGAGATGAAAGTCTAACTTTGTGACTTTCAGTATTCACAAAGGGCATTTACGAGTAGTAAAGTTAGACTTTTGTGTCAGTTTACCTTTGTGAATTGGGCCCGTTGTGTTGGCAGCCATCTTGGAACTCGGCTTCAAGTAAAAAATAAAGAAAAGGGAGAATGGTAGGATTACCCGGACCCCCCCAGAAATGGTGGAGGGGTCCCCCCAGGTACCCCGTCATGCATTTAAAAGAGATTTTTCAATTTTGCCCCAAATTCGCTGGTGGATCCGCGGATTCGTAGCAAAACTGGAAAAAAACTGCGCAGGCTCCCGCGCTTCTTTTAAAGGAAGCCCCCGGGTACGCAAAGTCTTGGGGTATATTAAAAATATACCAGGCCATGGGGCCACCACATTCCCGGGGCTTTAACTTTTATTAATTGGGGGCCACAGAGACTCCCCCAGCCCGGGGGACCACCACCCCCTGCGGCTTTTTGTTTAAAGAATGCGGGGGCGCATGGCCCCCCGCAGCCCCAAGAACCGTCACCTCCCCGGGGCTTTTAACAAATTGAAGGTGGGGGCCTCGTGGCCCCCTGCAGTCCCGGGGACCACCACCTTCCAGGAGCAAATTCACCAAATGAAAAGGAAGGAAGGGGCATGCGGCCCCCCTCCTGGAGCCATAGATGGCCCTGGGAACTGCCACCCCCGCTGGGGTGGCTCCTGATACGTCCCGGTGTGCCCACCGGCGGGACAAAGCTGTTTTCTATGGCATGGCAGAAGTTGTTCAGCAAACCAGAGCATTGTAAATGCTCTGGCTTGCTGAAAGAGGAGCAGATTTGTTTTTCGACAGAGGGAGCTGCATGTTCAGCAGCTTCCTCTGTCAAAAAGCAATGCCAGCTCCCGCAGGACGTGGGGAGCCAGCAAGGACCATGGGGTCCTTGAGGCTCCCCAGCGGTCCCCATCAGTGACAAGCGAGTGCCCTGTGTTGGATCAGGGCATCTACAACAGAGGCCAGACCCAGAGGATGGGGTCCCCGGGTCCGGAATTGGCCCAGGAGGGGTGCCACGCAGCCCCTTCCCATTCTACTTTTTTGTATTATTTAAAAAAAGAGGCATGGTCCTGGGGGCTGGGGTCCCCAGGGCCAACATTGGCCTGGGAGGGGCGCTCGCCCCCCTTCCTTTAATTTATAAAAAATAAATAAAGGCTGGGCCCCAGGGGATGGGATGTGCAGGCCGAAATCGGCCTGGGGAGGGGGGCCACATGGCAAGCCTCCCCATTGAAAAATGGACTGACCCCATGGGATTGGGTCCCCATGGCCCAAAACGGCCCAGGGATGATGGGCCATGTGGCCCCCCTTTCTAAAAAATAAAAAAATAAAACAACTGGCAAGTCGGCAGAGGCCCGCCCTCTTTCTCCACAACTTTGCAAACACGCTTCCTGGCGCACTGCTGGTTGGGGGATGCAGTCCCCTTGGCTCCAGAGGGTCCTTGGGTGCCAACTATCCCTCCTGTTACCTCCAGTAAGTCTCACACAGCGGGGTTGCTGAGAGGTTGTTGGAGGCCATGGCCCCTTTCTTCACCACTCTGCAAACGCGCCTCCTGGCGCGCTGCTGGTTGGGGGATGAAGTCCCATTGGCTCCAAAGGATCCTTGGAGGCCAAGTACCCCTCCTGTTACTTCCAGTAAGTTCCACAGAGCTCGATTGCTGTGAGGACTTCGGAGGCCATGCCCCCTTTCTCCACCACTCTGCAAACACACCTCCTGGTGCAATACTGGTTGGGGGATGAAGTCCTCTTGGATGCTGAGGGACCTTGGGGGCCAAGAATCCCTCCTGTTACCTCCAGTAAGTCCCTTTTAGCAAGATTCCTGAGAGCTGGTCGGAGGCCCCGCCCCCTTACTCCACCACCCTGCAAAAGCAACTACCAGTGGAAAAAAACATAGAAATTATCTTAAAAAAACCAAAGGTTACAGGGACGTTATAGTTAGGAAATAGATTTTGAAAAGCCTTAGAAATTCACTGGGACCTATTATAGCCTTATTTTTCGATTGAGTATGGTGCTTTCTGTGCAAAAGCAATGTATTTATCCATATATGTTTTAATGTTTATTGTTTTAAATTAATATTGTGTAATGCGTCTTTGTTTATTTGTTTTTAGGAAAAATGATATACTTACAACCTATTGGAATTTCAATCAAAAATGAAACAAATATTTTTATTGTCCTGAAGAAGTTGTTTTCTATAAAATTAATCCACCGAAATGCTTTGACGAGCACAACAGTTTCATTTCTTGTCACATCTGGTTTTAGAAATCTTAAAAATATGTATGGATTCTATACCCAATGATGCCTGTGAGAAAGTGTCAATTATATATGTATCTTTTTATATATAATTTTGCCCTTTAGGTAGCCAATGGAGTTCCTTTGTTTGTTGTTTATGTTCTGTATTTTTCTGTATGTATATAATTTTGTAGTGTGCTGTCCACGCGCGCCTCCCGCACGTGGACATTCTTTAGATTTTTGCCATATTTGATTATATTTTAATAAATAAGGTAGCTTTTTATATGTGTCTGTTTAATTGAGGTTTTTTTTGCACAGTTTGCACCCAAGTCAGTCTTTAACTTGCCTAGCGGAATTTTATTGTTTTTCATGTCTCTTTTACCCTGTCCATTTGGTGTGCTGAGGGGTCTCTTTCTTTTGTTTCTTACAAATAATACAATCCTCAAACAACCATCATGTCTACACTTACAGAACTCACATCAAATTCATCCCCTCCTTCCCTATATATTCCCCACCAACTACTATCTCTACTCCACACAATTCTCACAATTCTTATGGAATCCTTAGCATCGACACAAATCTCTTCAACAAACTCACCTAGCGCGTCAACAATCCTTTACCATCAGACCATAGAATGGCTTCATCCTAAGATGAGTCATAATGACAAATAGCACGTTAGCCTGTAAGTATGTTTTTGATACTTCTAAGCTGGTATGAGCCCTACAAACCCTGTCCCTTATGGCTCGTCCGACCGCCAACGCCTTGAGATGTCACTGTCCTCGTCAATGTCTTGTTGTGCTGGGTTATGTTTCCTAGTTACAACAAAGTGCAGGGGACTTCTGGCTGTTTTGATCCTGTTGTGAATGGACACTATTAGGCCCAAGAGAGCTACTTCTAATCACTAGCATGAAAACACATGCACAGGATATCTGTATATTATCTTGGAAAAATCACCTTTCCCTGGTTGAGATTGAGAAGTAGATTGTCACCTACATTTCTTCAAGCATGAACAGCACTCTGCTTTAGAGGACTTTATCAAACACGGTGTGCATTACTTACCTTTTGGTTATATTTGCTCTTACTCTTCTCCTGCAGGACAGGTCCATGACAGATGCAGCTAAATGCCAAGTAACATTGGCAACCAATGTGTCTAACCTAAATAGTACTATGTTGTAGGGGCACTAAGGGTACACCTGATGTCAGTGTCTACAGATCATGCATCTTTTGACAAGCTGCATCAATTGTTGCATGCCTCCACTGATTATGGCAACTGCAGGTGGCACAGGAATATTTGGTTTTGGCTTTGATGTGGTCAGCCTTTTGGATGTTGTCAACAGGTAAATCTTCCAACTGATCTGACATGCAGTATTGATGCTGAACAATACATGTTGATTTGAATTGTCTATAAAAGGTGGAAAACCATTAACCTTAGGAATGCCGATGTCAGATCTATTGTGACATTGCCTCATAAAATGATATGATTACACAGTTTTTCTGAGACCACAAAATATTCCGGTTCTACTTTCAGTATAGCATTGTAGTTAAATTAGTTCTTCCACTGTTCTATGAGTAAGAAAACAATAGCTAGAACATCTAAATTGAATACATTGAAAAACTACTAATTCACACTTTAAATTCTTTGCATTTCCCAAAACAACACTCTGGACAGCCATACATATCAAACCTGCCTCACTTTCCAAAAAAGGTTTAATCTTCACTTATTTTAAAAAACTCACCCTACAAAACCTTACACTCTCACCAGCTGGATGACCCAAATCCTGAGTAATATGGACAGGAAAAGATCTGTGACATAAAAAGGAGCAAGTCATGTTACTATACCCTGAGGTTTTTCTGGAGTGCTGCAGTTATATTCTCTAAATCAGTGATACTCAAAGTACGTCCCCGGGGCCCTCCTGTCCATTACATGCGGCCCCCTGGCAGCAGCAGCACTGGGCTGCCGTTTACTCGACTCAGCACTAACATGAACAAAAAAGTTAAATATACAGCAAACACTTATTTAAAGGTTAATTGCAGTTAGGCAAAGGAAGTAACTAGGCCTTTAACTTTAGGAACGCCTTCATTTGTAAAGACAGCCACTTAGATGTACATGCTTTGCTTCCCCTACACCCACTTTACACCCCCGCTGGCATCAGTGCGCCTCTCGGTCACACCTTAGACCAAACTTTGCGGCCCCCGGGAAAATGTTTGTGAGTACCCATGCTCTAAATATTTCATATTTCACATAATGTATGGTCACATTGATGAATTGATTTCATCTCACATATACCAGACAACCAAACAAATATGTACTAATTACATCTGGCATTTGTGACAGCTTTAGCTATCGCTTCAGATTACTGCTTTTTCAATAAACTCATACCTAACATATTTGCAAAGGGGCTTTTTGATCAGTGGACTTCATCCATTGATCAATTGTAAATTATCTCAAAGTGTTTTTTCTTTTATTTTTATATATTAACTCTCCATATTGGCTATTTATTTTTAGGTCGAGCATTCGAGACCTCTTGAATATACTTTAGTATATACTTATGTATGTACTTATATATATACTTATTTGTCGGCTTACAGACCGCCCACTGCTTTCATTTGTCTGTTTCAGTGTCCTTTAAAAATCCTTGCTTGCTAGTGATCAATCCTTTCTCTTGTCACTCCTTTTTGTCTTTCATTTCCTCCCACTTGGAGAATTGATCTAGTATGGTATCTTTAGACTTTTGGGGACTATTTTTTTTTAGTTGTACTGTTTGCTTGTGTTCAGCTTCGGCGCCCGTAGCTGCTTGCATTTTAATGCAGCCTTCATCCCTCCCAACTTCCTCCATATAGCTCTTCACACAAGTGTTCCTGTGTTTTTCATTTGATTAGCATGGCACTGTTTTACAGATGCCTCGCTTCAGCTTTGAGCGTGGGCCCCAGCTGGGAGTCCACGCCTCTTTCTTTATTTATGCACGACATGGCAGCCGCGGCTTCGCCCGTCCCACCACCCCATGTCGCAAAAGGAACATTGGCAGTCCACCAAATAATTTAACGGATTCCATGCAGCTTGTAGCCTTAAAATTACTGGTTAAGGAAGGAAAAGATTACTTTTGTATTTCTTTTCTTGCGCCCCAATAAGTCCTTGACAGGTAAGCTTTGCGTGTCACCTGACACCCAACGGCCATTTGGGATGCTGTACAAGAGACACAGCCCCCTTGCGGAAGCATCAGCTGTAGTATTATAAAGGGTTGCTATCAAGGACTGTATCCAATAAATGTTTGGGACTAGTGCGTCACCTATTTATCTCTCTCTCGCTACAACACTGAAAGTCTGCTTCTCACTCCTAGTACCCCGATACCCGTGGTCTATTCTGTTGCTGTAAGTACTTGTGGCAACAGCCCTACAGACACATCTAGTGCCTAGTGAAATGAAGTAAGATGTTGTGGTTCCCTGTTTCAAGATGGGGTTCACACAGTTTTAAAGGCCCGTGAAGTCAGTGTTTGTTAATAGGCGCCATACTGGAATGGGAAGCAATTCATTTATCTCCAACGTGTTGGAAGCTTTCTTTACCATACAGTGTGAGTTCACAGCTTATAGTTTTTATGCATTATATTTGTTTATTGATAAACCAAAACACTGATAAACTGACTTACCTTTGTATCATTTTATATTTACCCATCGTTGCTTTTTCCCCATTTCTGTGCTTTTATATCTATGTACGCGTTTATGTCGGAATATAGTTGCAGATCTTTGCTTAAAAGAAACATGCGTCGCAACCTGGTTACAGTGTGACGATGGCCATTTGTAAACTTAAACTCATCCTAGATTTTGTGTATGTGTCGTGGGATTTTTGTTTACCTGTAGTAAACTCATAGTATCTCCCAGAAAGCAAGGTGCTGACAAAGATGAATGTGTCACGTATGAGTAAAATCCACTTTGCAGCTGTGCATTTGTGACTGAAATGCTACCCAGCTGAACTTTCAATTGAAATTAATTGCATAGTATATGGACTTTTAGAATAGAAATCCAAGTAATGCCTGGTGCTATGCACCCACTCCCAGTTCTTATCTACTTCTCCGGTAAACCAGTGATCT
Organism: Calotriton arnoldi; assembly: GCA_963921515.1. Lineage (NCBI taxonomy): Eukaryota > Metazoa > Chordata > Amphibia > Caudata > Salamandridae > Calotriton > Calotriton arnoldi. The sequence goes on along the minus strand of CAWUFW010015297.1, from coordinate 203,934 downwards.
GATAATAAATTAATATGGATTTCATTAATTATGCCAGCGTGCCTTAACAATAAGTTGAATGTAATGCATTTATAGCCCAGAGCTCCCAAAAAGTTGCAGCAGTATTGTCTCATTTTGGAGGCAGATGCTATGTATTTTGTGACACGACGTTTTCAAAATAATAGTGCAAATAAAGACTGGAGTGCAGATAGCGAAATAACAATTGTGACAGGCGTGTGAGGCCATTGAAAGAGGGCACTGTATTCACTTCCACCTCAGTAACACATTGGACAGTGACGGCTTAAAGCTCCAGCCGGGCCTTGGTTTCGATCGTGTACTGTTGGTTCTAAAGTCCATGGGGGTAAAGCCTTAGTCAGGTGAGCCTCATCGATGAAGTTAGTACCTGACTGTAGGCAGGCAGTGAGTACGCCGCTCTGCATGCTGCTCATGTGGTGTGGCTGCTTTCACAGCATTGTGTCAGGTGCTGCATCCAGGTATTGTGTCACCCGGTTGAGGTCTTGACAGGCACACGCTTCTACCCGAGCCGGTCAGCAGTGTTACAGAAGAACCATATCTTACATCAGCACCACAACTGCTGCACACACATTTGAAACACACACTACTTATGCAAATCACAAACTGGGCATTCTTGCACAAGCCATACACACATTTGTCCAGGCCTCTCTGTCCCCTGTCTCTTGCTCAGACCTGATCAGTAGACTTTCCTGAAACTGTTAAGTTCATTTGATGCCTTATAACATCAATCCACTTAAATTCACTCAATATGATGCCACATAATTCCAATCAGCATAATTTCACTCAACGTCACACAGTTCCACGCAACTCAATTCCACTCCACACATTACCCTTCCACACCACATAATTCGGCAACACACCACTTAATTTAACTCAACAACACATTTACACAACACACCACATATCTCCAATTCACACCACAGAATACCACAGAATACCACATCATGCCACAAAATTCAACAGCACACCACATAGTTAAACTCCACAACATACACTACAGAACACAAAATACCATTCCACATAATTACACTCCATGACACACAATCCCCTCCACATATTTCCAGTACACTCAAAACCACATAATTACTATCCACATAATTCCACTGCGCACATTCACTCCACACCACACACTTCTACAACTAACAATTCCAATCCAACCCACATACTTCCACTCCACACCACATACATCCACTCCACTCCATAACACATGGGTAAAAGACATTGTCGTTCACAACGCCAACATCTCTAACTTTCCCAAATGCGAGACCGATTGCATTGCAAATGCTTGTTTTGTCTTGCAACTCCACCTGTCTGCTGCAGGCAGCATTGTACATTATACTCCACAGAGCCAATACTTGCTCAAGAGGGGATGGCGTTCATGTCATTATCAGTCACTTTGCTTCTATTTGCTGCTTTCTTCTATTTCTGTGTTTGACCTGCCCATGGGAGGTTTTTGTTTTCACCGTCAGTCCTAATTTCAGCTCAGCATTGCAAACAGAGACACATTTAAACACCAGTTTCTGCCTTTCAGTGCCACTTAGTTTTCACAAAAAAAACTGCAGGAGAAATGAAGAAGATAAAACATTGATCCTGACAGACATTGAAGACCAGTTTAAACAAGCATTGAAAATGCCAATCAGTCAGATTTGCTTGTAAAAGTAGGATAGACAAATTGGCATTTCCAATATTTGTTAAAAAGTTGGTGTGATAAAGTGTTTAGGTGCCCCAGTAACATTGTAGTTTCCTGCAATGTGAGTGCTTGAATTGGGGGTGATTTATTTTTGTCAACTTCTTAAATAATATTGATAAAATGCATGACAACTGAAAGGCTTGAAATTTAGAAACATCTCTATAAAGTGGCGTCATCAGGGACTATTTTTAATCTTAATTTTTTTTATTGAGAACATAAGGCAACCACGTTCAGGTGGGCTGCATTTTATTTATTTCATTTTGTGGAATATGTTGACGTTAAAAATTTAAAAGAAATCATCTCACCAACGAAGGCCAGAACTTTTTTACTTTGCCGATTCTTGTTTGACTAGCCACAGCTCGTAGAAAGAGTCCTTTCCTACTCCAGTGTTCTTTGGGGCACATAGGAAAACCAAAACGCCTAAGCGATACTTTCTCAATAGATTCAGTTCTGTTTGTAATGTTTTATAGTGTGTACTTTCATGGAACTGCTTTGGGACATATTAAGACTTTAATAGTTCCTTTTTCAAAATAATGGGCAAGAAACTGGCTAATGTGGCTAATCCCAGTGCATACAACCGATTTACCCACAGTGTTGATAAAATGCTAAACTGTCTTTTTGTTAGGGAATCTGAAAAATGTTTTCCTTTTTATTGTTCCCTGCAGAATGTACTAAGATTGTGTCTGCTTAGAAAAGCTGAACATCTTGTTTTACTCTCAAAACTGTAATCCAGTCTTCTCACTTACACACCCTCAGTACCCTACTATTGACATTCTACCTCAACATCCCATTTAAAAACCATATTAATAACCTGTGATTAACATTTTACTTCAAAATATACATATAACAATGTAAAAGGTCCGCGAGGGATTTTGTTGCCGCGTCATTTGTCTTCAAACCTCCCTGGAGCCTGAAGAGGGTGGATTTCCTCCTCTTATTAGCTCGCAAGGTGCAATGCTGGTTTGTTTGGTTTTAAAATGTTTGTCTGAATTGATTTGAGTTTCCAGTTCAGCCTATGTAACCATTCTGATGCCTATGACCTGATGTAGCACCTTTACTATGTACAGCCTGGAGTGATTTCACAATAGTAACCCTGGCTTTATGACACCCGAGCCCTATGGGGATAGAGTTAAGAACTCCTACATAATAGGCAGTTTAAACTATAGTGATTTCAAGGAATTTGAGGCTACTTTATCCTTCTTAATATGAGCTCACGGATTTAGGGGCATATTCACAATGAATTGACGGAGTGCGGCTTCAGGCTTGCGCCACGCTCCGCCACTTCAGAAACGCAGGGCTGCACCTTATTTACAAGAACACGGTGCATCCCTGTGTTTCACCCTGCGCTGGCACTAATTGCAGCTGCCTAGTGCCAATGCAAGCACTCTTGCACCATTGTGCAAGGGTGCCTGCGTTGCAGGGAAAGATTTTTTATGTGCAGGAAGGTGTCCCTTTCTGCACATTAACAATCAATGGCATTTTGCTGTTTCTATGTGTGCTGTACAATGCAGCACACATGGAAATAGCAAAAACGAGGAGAAATTAAACATTTCTCCTCGTTCTGCCAGGGTAAGACCAGAATTTCCCTGGTCTTAATTTTGGCGCTGCCCCATATTTACGCCAACCTTGTAAATATGGGGCAGTGTCAAAATCAATTGGTGTTGCGGTGGAACGCCCACCACAACACCCATTGCCCACCCCTTTCACGCTAAGTATAGGGTGAAAGGGTACCTTATTCACAAGGTGGCATTAAGCCACGTTAATTGGCTTAACGCCACCTTGTGAATAGGGTGAAGCCACTATCGCCAGCACAACGTCGAGAATAGTGACGTTGTGGTGGCGATAGGGGCTTGTAAATATGCCTCTAATTATCCAGGCTGTTGAGTCCCTGGCCGGCCACAACTTCCTGCCTTGGAACAGACAGGAAGTGGTGTCCTGTATCGAGGGCGCAGGTTGGTAGTCTCTATTGATCTGCTGCGCCCCCTCTTTTCTCATGATGACATGATACAGGCATGAATCTCCGGGCTCCGCGTTCCTATTGACTTAACTCACACTTGACTGTGAAAAGCTAAAGAGGCAGAAATCCCTCTGAGGTTACTTTTTGTTCCATGCAGAGCTGTAGATGGCCAACCCACTGGATTTATTTCTGGTCTTCTCCCATAAGGGCTCAACAATGCCCCAAAAATGATGGAATGTGGGTTAAAGTGTGCATTTCCAGCAGCACACCTGGTCACAAGCATTTCCATCAGAACCTTTTGATCTTAATATTTTATTGCCTCATCACCCTAGAATTTAAACTCAAAACTCGCTTCCATTTGAATTAAACCCTCAGCTGTCACCCTTCATGTGCCTGCAGTTCCCATTACATGTCCTATGCCCTCATTATAAGCCTTCAGTCATAGGACCACCTCAACGTTCCATCGTCCTCTGCAATGGCGCGGCCATGCATTATATCTTCATTCTACAACCCCATATATACCAAATGAAATCCTACATTCTCTGACCACCTCAGACAAAAAAACTGAAGAAAGGAAGACATTGATATTAGACAAATACTGGTATTGTATCACCAGTTACTTTCATAAAGCCTCTTTTTTGGCTTGGTGTTTAATTCCTCCTCGAAGCAGTTATATGAAAGTTGAGGCCGAGGTGAGCTACAACTTTTGCCAGAGGAAAGTGAGACTGTGAAGTCCGTGAGTTGCTGATTTCTATGGAGCGAACCATTTGTGGGGGTAATCATTGACAGAAGTGAGATGAACACTGTGTACTCCTGATAACCGCACATGTACCAAAAGATATTTTGAGACACATTGAAGCCTATCTCTTCACCTTCAAGGACTGTACTGCTCTTGTCCATGGAGATGCAAGCCATATTCACTCACCACCCATATTAAGATAAATCAGTTAGCTGGTCCACAATTTAATGACAACCAATGTTAGCAGGCAGCAAATTGTGCATTGTAAACTGGAAACTTTCAACATCATTGAGAATCTGCAGTAGTCAGAGTTCACTGCCACTGTGGCCCACTATATCTGCAAACACTCAAAATGGACACAAAGCTCGAAAAGCTTAAATGGTAAAGAATCAATATACTACTAAGGAGTGACACAACGTCAGCAGGACTCAGTGGTTTATGGGAAATTTTCATTCAAGAAAGCCTGTTATATATACAATATAGAAATATCGCCAATGATTCAGAGTGGATTAAAATCAAGAAACACCCTAGAATAACAGTTCCTTTCTCCTGTTGCTTTTAAGTTCCTGTTTTGGTTTCAAATCCAGTTTTACTCTGACTGGCCAGGACAGTCCACACACTGTTTAGGCGACTTCTTAGAATCCTGTCAATGCGTTGGATGGAACATTTACACAGCTCTGCCCATTTCTCCTACTTCTGTCACTACGTTTACCAAATTACATTATTCAAACAGAAAACAACACACTTGCTTTTGTAGTACACCATGGCTTCCTTACATCCTGTGTTCATTGATTAGGTCGAGCATTCGAGACCTCTTGTATATACTTTAGTATATACTTATATGTGTATGTACTTTGTTGGCTCTGGAGATCAGCCCTAGGACTTGTCTGCTTCTGCTTAGGGACTTTTTTTCTGTTCAACTGCCTCTATTTAACTGTCTTGATAGAAAACGACCAGTAGAGGTCAGTAAAATACCAGAATTGCTTTCTGCTTGTTCAACTACCTCTATTTAACTGTCTTGATAGAAAACGACCAGTAGAGGTCAGTAGAATACCAGAATTACTTTCTGGAGAGGGACTTTCTTTTTTTAATTTTTCTGGCAACTGCCTCTATTTAACTTTCTTGATAGAAAACGACCAGCAGAGGTCAGTAAAATACCAGAATCACTTTAGCATTCTAATTCTGTATTTTCAGTGATATGACCACCGAAAGCCCTGATTTTATATTAAAAACAGAGCTTTGGACTATACCATTTCCCACTGAAAGGCAATATTTCTCTCCATTTGTTCCCATACCTGGCGTGTCACACAGTTTGGTGCTTACTTTCCCTCCATGTTAAAGAACAGTAGATGTTTCAGCACCCAGGCTAATGTGCTGCGTAGCTAAATACATATACGGTCCCAAAGGCGAGACCGATTGCATTGCAAATGCTTGTTTTTCATTTGGAACAGCAGCACACATGCTGCTGAGAGTGTCTGGCGTCACTGGAACCATTCCTTCCCACTTCAAGCAGAACTCTACCTCCTCTTTATGGCCCTCACTAGAAATGAACTCTTAATTGAAATTTGGTTGGGTATTACTGCATGGTGTATTAGCGTGTTTAATTCTGGTGACAAATTCACCGTTTTAGAACTCGTGGAAGAAGCCCTTGGAAAAGGGCTGGAATTCAGGACTACATACATGTTAAAAGTGGTTGCCCCATGTTATTATTCACCACTGAAGAAGAGAACTTGTAATTGCCCTTAAAAGGAGTGGTAGTATCGCTCAATGAACGATGTTGTATTACAATACAGTTTTACTAGGCCTATTGTAATAAGGGCCTATGTACCACCTTGGTGGCAAAGCAATTGCCTGTACCAAAGTTGCACCCTTGTTATGTTATGTCGATTTGTATAGCGCACTAATAGCCCATGAGGGTATCCAGGAGCTTGAGCAGGTGTGTAGGTGTGTGGTCCCTGTAGAGTTATTTAAAGAGACATGTCTTTAGTTTTTTACGGAACTGCAGAAGTAAGGAGGATGCTCTGATGGGTTGTGGGAGGTCGTTCCATGTTTTGGGTGCAAGAATGAGAAACCACCTGCTCTGCTTTTGTGAATGCAGGATGTGCATGCAAGTGAGAGTAAGGCTGAGCATAGGTGTCTGGCAGACTGGTGAAAGTGTATGCAGCTGTTCAGATATGCTGGCCCAGTGTTGTGCAAGGCTTTGCATGTGTGTGTGTGTGAGGAGTTTAAATTGGTTGCGTTTGTAAATGGGGAGCCAGTGGTGCTCTCTGAGGTGGGGTGAGATATGGGTGCTGCATGGGAGGTTGAGTATAAGTCTTGCGGCAGCGTTCTGGATGGTCTGAAGTCTGTGTTGGGGTTGCTTGGAGATTCCAGCGTAGAGTGCATTGTCGCAGTCAAGTCTGCTTATCATGAGTGCTTGTGTGACAGTGCGTCTGGTGTTCTGTAGCCTCCTTAGGATGAGGAAGCAGACAGTGCTCACTGCATTGACTTATGCCGTCATGCTGAGCTTGGCATCCAGGATGATCCCCAGATTTCTGGTGTAGTCAGTGGGTGTTGGTCCTAGCTCTATTGGCCACCATGTGGCGTCCCAAAGGGAGGTCCTGTTTCTGTCTTGTTGGAGTTGAGCTTCAAGCAATTTGTTCTCATCCATTCTGCTACAAGGTCTGCAATTGGTGAAGTTGGCTCTGGTGGTGGTTGTCTTGTCTGTCAGGGAGAGGATGAGCTGGGTGTCATCGACATAGGAGATGAGGGTGATGCCTTGAGATTAGATGATGTTGGTGAGTGGAGTCATGTAGACGTTGAACAGGGCAGGGCTGAGAGATGATCCCTGGGGAACTCCGCAGATTAGGCTCTTGGTTTCCAATGTGAAGGGTGGCAGTCTGACTTTTTGGGTTCTTCCTGGGAGAAGGAAGCAGATCACGGTGACTGCAGGTCCTTGGGTGCCGAATTCACGGTGTATTCTGATGAGTGTGTTGTGGGAGACTGTGTTGAATGCAGCAGAGAGGTTGAGCAATATGAGGGCTGCTGTTTTGTTTGGATGTTGTTGGTAGTCTGGATGTCGTTTCATTTCAGTGTGAGCCACCTTCCTGTTTTTCTCTTCCACACTAAAAATTAATGACCGCTGCCTTTTACTTTTTATACCAAGCAATAAATGTCAGTCAAATTTGTCAAAAGTCCATGCATTTTCAAAAAAAGTAACAGCAAGATGACATTTTCTGATTTTATATGGGCCCTCCATATTTCAAATTTACATCAAAATAGTCAGTATACATAGCAATGAAGTTCTGCCTTGTAACTTGATAATAAATGTATTGGAGGCGAACTACATGATCTAGAGACAGTTTCTCTACCTGACAGTGATTATAAAATCTATATCAACATTATAATAAAATTGTCCTTAAGTTACTTAGCTTCCATATCACAAGTAGATTAGGTCTGTGAAAAATGTTTATTACCCCTGAATAATGTGTGAATTTTGCATTACATGAAATTCTGGGAATTTGACAGGTGCTAAACTTTGCACATTTCTTTCTCTGGGGGACTGATTCGAACAGAAAATGTCTTGCAGAAATCTTTTGCTACTCTAACTTTATCTGCATTTATAATGCCTGGACGATTGAAATTGTTTTCGAATGTAGAACAGTGAGTTTCTTTAATTGTATTCTAAGAATGAGTGCTTCGGACCTGGTTGTATGTCAGTGCTTTGCCAGCAAGACCAGTGTTAATGAACTCTTTTTTTTATTTTTTTTTATTCAAAATGTTTTATTAAAGTTTGCAAACAGAGGTAGACAGTGGTAAAAGAAATAAATATACAGTTAGAGAGGCGGGTTACATTGAGGGGGCGAGAGAAAGGCTGTGCATAAGTTGAGTCATTATACAGCAATTGATATAGATCACTTCTTAGCGTGTGAATAAATACAGATACAATTAGGCATAAATATCACAGTGAATCGGTAAGATCCGAACAGCAAGGGTACATACATACATTTTCATAAAAAGACTTTACATTTTCGAATGAGTCATACATCAACGATACATATACCTATAAAACATTTTTGGTACGGCTGATCAAAAAATGTAACCTAATTAATACACCTTGATGTCTATGAAATACCTTATAGAAGTCTCTTCCCATATGCAATTTCAGTAGCGGATTTGGGAGCCTGCTTTATGTTGTTGGTGTCCAAAAGCACTCAGCTATCTTTCAATTGGACTGGAAAAACTAGCTTCCGTCCCACAAATCTTCCTCCATATAGGGCCTCGACTCTGGTTTTGGATTCTGAGAGTTTTATGCAAGGGGGACTTTACTTCGGATAACCCTTTTTAGACCCTTTTCCAAGTCGAGAGAGAGCTAAATGTCGCCCAGAAAGATGAACAGCAAAAAAAAAAAATCCACGCAATTCATTGTTCACAGATAATGACTCACGTATTTAAATCCCATGAAATATTCTGATATTAACAGATGTCCATTTTCCTTTCCTTTCAATTGATCCGAATTTTAGAGTCCACTCCTCGGGTACACACATATCCCATTCACTTTTCTGCCTTCTATTTTGCTATCACAATCACCAACATGCCACCCAACTATTGACTAAATGTTTTATAAGGAACATATACTCTCACGTATTTAGTAGGGGTGTGCAAAATTGCAAAGAACTCCTATAATCCATAGAACACTATGATTACTAACCGCAGACCTCGAAGTTGGGACATCCATGTTGTAATTTTAAGTGTGAGTAAATTAATTGACTGTGAGAGTGAGAATTCATTTTTATTGAAACACAAACGTGAAATTGCACTAGTAACAGGCTTTCTGTCTGATCTAGATGGGCAGATATTTTTGTGAATCTGCCCCTTGTTATATGGTCACTCAACAGCTGTGTTGACATACGTTGAAACTGTACAGCGACAGCATATTTAATACTCAGCTGTGTTTACTTTTGTAGGAAGCATCCCTTCAAAGTTTTTGAATGCCAATTTCCGCAATAAGGTGAGATCTCATGTAAATATATAGGGGCAGATTTACAAGCTCCTTGCGCCACTTTTGCGTCAATTTTAACATGGGAAAAGTGACGCAAAAGTGGCGCAAGGGGCTTGTAAATCTGCCCCTCAGGGTCTTATTTACAAGGCCCTTGCGCCACTTTTGCGTCACTCTTCCCATGTTAAAAAAAATGACGCAAAAGGGGCGCAAGGGGCTTGTAAATCTGCCCCATAGAGTGCTGGGGAAGAAGGGGCGAAAACCACACTGATTCTGCAGTCTTAATGTCTCTTTCCTAAACCCTTTTACTGAAAGGAGACTTGGACAGGCCATCTGGCTATTAGAGGTCAGCGTACAAAGGTCAAATTACCGCTCTGCCTGGGGCTGCCTTTTAAAACTTCAAAGCTGCCTAAATTGTGGGCTTGCGCGCGCACGCACCCATTTATCTTTTATAACTACCGTATTTTAAGACTGAGGAGATTAGCGAGCCTGCAAGGATACAGTAGCAGCTGGACTTGCTCTTTTTAAAAGGTCACGACGGGGGCGATTTGCTGGATGGAAAGAAAGAAAATGTATAAGAAATACAGTTTTGCGGTCCTGGGAACATGCAGAAAGTCGATACGACGTATCATTTACACGGTACGCACACTTTTGTGTCTCATTACGTGTCCAGCATAAATAGTAGCGGTGAAGCCAGTGGAAATCTCTTGTGCAAATCAAATGTCTGAACTTAAACGCTGAAGCATGTCAGTACGGGGTAAATGCAATATTTGATTGAAAACACCATAAAATAGCCCCCCAAAATCTAATTCTAAAAAAACCGGAAACGCTAAGGTCAGTATTGCTGATAAAAGGACACTTCATATCCCCTGTCATGTTATAACTTTTGAATCATACAGAAACCTAAATCCCATTAAATCCTTCTTCACCTTGGGGGTTTTCCTTCGCATGACCGCATACTTCATGGGGAAGGACTGTAGAGTAGAATCCAAACGAATGCCCAAGAACATATTTTATTTAATCTGGTGTGGGTTGTACATAATGTGGCATGGGCAACAAAACGGAGTCATGTCACTAGGGAGTAAAACAAACGAAAGAAGGCACACCGGAAGTGTTCCAGCCTAGTGGGCAAGTAAGTGATCAATCCTACTAAAGTTACTAGTAATAAGTATATGAAACCTACAGCGTTACAAGATATACCTACAAACTTGCACTCTACAATTATCTGAAACTGAAAAACCAAATCCATGTCTACCTTTTCTACCATTACTGTCCAAAAATATCTCTCATCTGAACATGCTAGTTTACTAAGCAACAGAAGGGGTAAGTGTTGGACTTGGCCCTCTCTGCAGGGTCATCCCCAAACTTTTTGCCATTACCCTCATGTTTTCTGAACCCGTTTTTCTTGGCTTTAAGACTTTGCACACTTTACATCTGCTAACCAGTGCTAAAATGCTTGTGCTCTCTCATTTAAACATGGTGGAATTGACTTCACCCAATTGGCACATTTAAAGTCCCTAGTAAAGTAGTTGACATGTACCCTGGGCCTGTAAATTAAATGCTACTAGTGGTACTGCAGCATTCATTGTGCCACCCACTCAAGTAGCCATTTAAATCTGTCTTAGGCCTGCCATTGCAGCCTGTGTGCAGTTTTAAACTGCCATTTCGACCTGGCAAAATAAGCATTTTGCCAGACCTAACCTTTCCTTTTTAATGCATATTAGTCACCCCTAGGGTAGGCCCTGTACAGCCCATAGGACACAGTGTATTGTATTTAAAAAGTTGGACATGTACTTTCAGCTTTTACATCTCCTAGTAGTGAAAAACTCTTATATGTATTTTTTCACTACTGAGAGGCTAACCTCTCTCATAGGATAACATTGGGTTAGTTTACTACATTTACTAAGTGATACCTTTTGATTGGGAGCAGGCAGGAAAGTCATGTTTGGTGTCTGAGGAATTGCAATTTAAAACCCTATTTTACAATAAAGGCGAATTTTGAGTCACAATTCTGAAAATGCCACTTTTAGGAAGTGGGCATTTTCTTGTCCTAACCATTTGGTGCCTGTAGCCTATTCCTGGGTCACATGACTAGATGTAGTTGGCAGGTGGTCTTTGTGTACTCCTCCCTGACAGCATCAAAATGGAGAGTCTGAGTGTTGGCAGAATGGGTCATCCTAGCTTAATGGAGGGTGGGGGGGCAGAGCTGCGACCCACCACACTTGCACTTCAAAGGCAAAAGGGCAGCTCACACACAAAGGACTTCACACTAGCTTATTGTGCCCCTATACAGACTGAGACCAGGGCAAGGAGGCAGGAAATTTCAGACACTTCTATAGGGGGAAATCTCCAGATGATTCTCCTATTTCAGAGTGAGCACCAAGTACAAAACCCACTCTTCAGTACACTCCTTTAACTGTGGATACTACAAAAGAAGAACACCTTGCTGCCCTGCTGCTTGAGGCCATCCCTGCTTGCTGAGGAGGAAGACTGGACCGACACCCTTCATCACATGCTGCGGTGACTCCAAGGGTCAACTGACTGACATCCTGCTCCGAGCTACAGGGACATAACAAACTCTAGAGGCCTTCCTGCACCTGCTCAGGTGACCTGCTGCCTGGACCTGCAACTGGAACTTCCTGGGCCCTGCTGGCCTCTGCTGGAGTGAGTTCCGAATCCCCAAGAGGTGCCTCTCAGGTTCCAGACCTGTGGGTTGGCATCAGTTGAGCTCCTCCTTGAAGACAGAAAAAAATCCTGAAGTTAGAAATCCTGAGGTTTTGGGCTTTTTGCGACCGCGAATGGGACCGTTTGTGCCTGATCTTGCCACCCCGCCAACCGCTATTGCAAAGCTCGGGTGAACCCGATTCTTTGCACTACAGCAGTCGTCAGCGAAAACCGGCAACGAAAGATCTACACTACGTGCTACAGCATCATCAGCACAAATCTCCAGCAATGACCATCTGCATTGCGCGACCGGATCTTGCATTACAGCAACGACCATCCGCAATACCTGGCCTTCTTTGAACGCTACAGAGATGACTATTCACAATGCTCTACCTGCTCCTCGTGGCTTCTTCCAATGTGAACGGAACTCTTTGCACTGGACTTTAGAAGGTAACATTTTCAGTGGGACTAACCTAGTCACTGTATCCAGCCATGCCAAATCGTGGCCATCCTGAAATTGTGACTTTCACCCAGTCTTGCATGGCCTGATAACTGCGAGAGGCACTTTATGCTAGTAGGCGCTATACTTAGCTTCAGTCTTTGAAATTGCCTATCTCTGATTATAGTGATTGGATTTTTGTTGTTGTGGTGTGAAATAATTTGTGACATTTTACTCTATTTTTCTAAATAGGTGTGGGATTTTTCTTTTTTTTTTTCAAAAGGTTTGTATTGGGTTTTCTAGAACAAAGCAAAGCAAAACTAAGGAAAAAAAGAGTGTGATAAGGCATCATAACTGAATACATAGTTCAGGCAACATGAACAGAATCGGATGGCCATCTATAATTTCATACATGCGAAAGAAACAAAATGTGAGACCAATATACATAGCACTGCAATAGTAATACAAAATAGAAATACAAAATAGAAACACAAAAAAGAAACAGGAAGGAAATTTTGGAGTGGATCACTAAAGGACCTCTTGCCGTCCCATGATTGTGTATGGTTCTAACGATCAAGTCTAGTGAGATTAGGGCCAGAAATTAGTACATTTACAAGTGACGAATATGTATAGATGTTTGAGTGATCCATCTTTAGTGATAATAAGGACACAGGGTGGGCCCACAGATTATAGGGGTGTGATGATAGAAAGTTAACCCAATGTCCAGGACCAGGAGATGACACCCGCCCAGCGAACGAAGAGGAGAGCAGATCACAATCCATGAGGGATCAGGGAGGTTTTGTCATAGAGAAGTAGGTGTCCAAAGATGTCCATACCCTGTTGTTTTGGGGTTCCCAAGGGGAATTCTGAAGAGAGATATTATCTGCACCTCTTAAGAATGAGATCCAGTTGAGCCAGGCCTTAAAGGAGGAGGCGGCCGTGTTTTTCCAGTTGGCCAATATCAACTTACACGCCAACGTCAGTAATATGTCCACTAGGAGTCTATCATTCTGGGTTTGTATTTGGGGGTCTAGAAAACCTTGAACCAATGACGGAAATTCCTTATTAAGACAGGCCCCACAGATAGTGTGGATAAAGTCAAACACACTGTCCCAAAAGGAGGAGACCTTACTGCAGTAAAATAGAACATGACAGAGGTCCCCGGTAGCTGCATTACAGTTCCAACATAAGGGGTTATCTTTAAGAGACATTTTGTGGAGGCGTGACGGAGTCCAAAAGGATCTGTGTAGGAGCCAGTACTTTGTTTGCGAAAGTGCGGGAGAGATCTTGTGGGATACGACTGATTTCCAAATAAGGTCCCAGTTATCCGGGTGGATGGTTCCATTGCTATTCCATTTTTCTAAGACAGTTTTCATGGAGAATGTGGAATTAGGTATTAAGAGGTGGTAGAACTTAGAGGCTTGGTGGCCTGACTTGTTAAAGGTCATTATTGTCTTGAAGATGGAGGGATCTTTATCCAGGAAGTTTAACTTGGACAGGCTTGCTTTGAGTTTAAGGAAGTCATAAAAGTCTATGTCCGAGAGGTTGTATTGCTGTTTAAATTCTCTGTAGGAGAGTGGGGAACCCAGGGAGCCCAGTTGTCTTGGGAAGTGGATGCCTTTCGATGCCCAAGATTTCCAGAATATGGTTTACCCATTAATTTTTATCTTTGAGTTGTTCCATAACGACATCATATTAGAATGGGTGAGAGAGGTCTCTAGGACTTTATCAATTTTTGTGAGCGCTCTGTTAGTATTGGAGAAGATGTATTTTCCAGAGGTAAGGGGTAAGGTGTTACTAGATAGAAGCGTGATAGGGTGAAATGCACAGAGAAATTCTTTTTCGACTAATAGCCAGGTGGGATAGTCAGAGGGTGGGGAAAGCCAAAGAGAGCCTTGACTGGCTAGGAAAGCGGTTTGGTACCTTTTGAAGTCGGCCAGGTTAACACCGCCTAAGTGGACTGGTAAGCGTAATTTCTTAATAGATATTCTCGCACGCTTGTTTTGCCAAAAAAATTTGGTTAATAGCTTGTCCAGCTTGCGATTAAATTTCTCCGTTAGAACAAGGGGATTCATACTGATCAGATAGTTTACTATCGGTGTGATCATCATTTTGATGGTCTCGATGCAGCCCCATCAATTGATCAATTTGGGATTCCAACCCTCCAGCAGCACTTCAACATTTTTTAGTGTTAGTTTTTCGTTGTGGCAGAGCGATTCTAATAAGTCCGCATTGAATTCTAGGCCAAGGTATTTAATGTAATGGGGCAGCCAAGCTAGACCTGTGGATTTGAACAGATCACTCGTGCAAAGGTTGTTCAAACCCATGATTTCAGACTTAATTAAGTTTGTATCCAGACACACGGGCATAATCCTCTATTGATTTTAGCAAAGTAGGGATTGAGTGAGATGAGTCTTCGATCAAAATCAGTATATCATCCACATATGCGGCCACTTTTATTTTCATGTTATTGAAAGAAACTCCAGCTATATCCGGATTTGCCTTGATCCTGAGAAGTAAAGGTTCTAGTGCCAAGATGAAGAGTGATGGAGATAGGGGGCAACCCTGTCGAGTACCCCTCTCTAGATTGAAGGCTGAGGATAAGAGACCATCCGAACATACTCTAGCGGAGGGGGCACTATATAGGGCCATGATCATTTTCGTGAAAGTGTCACCGAGGTTATATTTCAAAAGGGTCTCTCAGAGAAAGGACCACGAGACCCAGTTGAAAGCCTTCTTAGTGTCAAGGGTGATGGCTATAGTGTCTGATATTGCTAGCTTTGCTTTCTCAATAGTGTGGCAGAGAAGACGGGTATTGTCACTTGAGAGTCTGTTTTTCATGAAGCCCACCTGAGAGTGATTCACTAAAGACGGCAACAACAGATCAAGTCTTTTACACAGTATTTTGGCATAGATTTTTGCGTCTAAGTTTATTTGTGAGATTGGTCTATAGTTTTTCACCAGCAGAGGGTCCTTACCCTCTTTTGGGATAACCACAATGGTGGCCTCGCTGGTTGAGCCGGTAATGGAGGCTGAGTCTGAGAAATGCCTGAATAGGGGAAGAAGAGTGGGGGAAAATGCAGAGGCAAATGTTTTATAGAACTTAGCATTGAGACCGTCCAGGCCTGGAGCTTTGTTAAGTTTCAATGAATCGATAGCTCTATTCACCTCCTCCAACGATATTGGTGTGCTAAGCAATAGTTTGTCCTAGTCCGAGATAGACGGGAGGGCTGACTTCTCAAGGTAAGATCCCCATTCTTCTGCCGGGAAGACAGAGTCTTTTTTGTAGAGAGCGGTGTAGAAATACTTAAGGATCTCAATTATTTTATCGGGGTTGGAGTGTGGAATATTAATCTTGTCTTTGAGTGCGCTAATACCCTTACGATTCTGTTTGTGTTTCAAGTATGAGGCCAGAATTTTCCCCGCCTTGTTGGCTTCACTTAGTTTTAAAGACTTGTATTTATGGATCCAGACCCCCGCTCTTTCGCTCAGTAATCTATTGTATTTGTATTTCTTGTTTGTGAGAGTGGAAAGTGTATGTGCATCATGGCAAGAGATGAGTATGGCTTCTTGAGCTTTAATCTCATTTTCAAGAGTATCTATCTCTTTGCTATGGGCTTTATTTAGTTTAGCTTGGATTTCGATTAAGGAGCCCCTAACCGTGGTTTTGAGGGCATCCCAGTGTATAGTAGGGGAGGTCTCCGACACCAAGTTTTCCTTCAGGAAGTTCTTTATCCCTGCTTCAATAGTGGCCCTGGAAGCTGCATCTTTAATTGATTCATCATTGAATCTCCATATTTTTTTAGAAGCTCTTGCCTCAGTGCCCGAAAGGGACAAGGTGATAGTCGAGTGATCTGAGATCAGCCTGGGTAAGATGTCTGTCTGATCTAGTAGGTGTGTGTGGAATTTAGAAATCAGTAGGTAGTCAATCCTAGAGTAGGATTTATGGGGGTTGGAGAAGAAAGTATAGTCTCTAGTGTCTGGGTGCTGTAATCTCCACAGGTCAAGTAGATTGAATCTGTTGCATAGTTTGAGAAATGCTTTATGTGACCTAGGAGAATGTAGTACTGACATGGATTGCCGATCTAACATTAAGTCCATTGGGAAATTGAGGTCACCACCTAGGATGATGAGAGAGTTGGAGGGGATTTGGTTTAGCTGTGGGGTTAGGGAGTCCCAGAAATCTGGGTCGTCATTGTTCAGACCGTACACATTGAGAATGTAAAAGCAGTCGTTCTTCCTGAATAGTTTTGTAAGGACCCATCCGCCTTAATCGTCTGTGACGTGAGGGGCCAGACTTTGTTGCGATTAGTGTAAGTACACCACCCTTTTTATTGATGGCTGGTGAGCAAAGGACGTCAGAGGGCCAGCTGCTCCCAAATGAGGACACTTCCTTGTTGGAAACGTTCGTTTTCTGAAGGAGAAACACATCTGCTTTGAGTTTCTACAGGTAATTTTCTATTTTCTTCCGCTTAACCGGATGATTTAGTCCTCTAACATTAAGGGAGGTGATTTTCAGGCTCATATCAGTGTGTGTGGATACTCATAGTAAAGATGTCTATCTATGAAGATATAGTGCTGGAGTAAGTCATCATGTATGTGAATAGGAGAAGGCCCCACAAGGAGCCCATGTGGAACAGAGGCCATCCAGAAACTCAGAGCACGGATGTTAATGTAGGAGGACTGAACAGAGAAACTACGGCACAGTGGTAATGCTTGTCTGAAAAGATTGGGCGAATCAGGGTTAAACATGAGAGGTAAAAGCAAAAAATCACCAGGGACATCAGGAAAAAACAAAAACAAAGGCAAATTAGAACGAAAATTACAACCCCAAACCCACTCCCCCTCTCCCTCTCCCTCCCTCACACCACACTCACCCCAAACCATGTTTGTGAGGATGGCGACAGCGTTGTGGAGCTAGCCCTGCGGTACACAGCAGAGCTATTATATATGTGGTAGCGAGAAGGATCCAATTTTAGGATCTATTTTACTGTCTTCTCAAGGCTCCAGGTAAGGGCCCTGTTAAAAACCTAGGTGGAGAGAGGCACCGGGCATAGACTGTGGGTCATGATGGTGAAGGTTGATACCCACCCCTGGGGGAGGTTGCCCAGTGATTGATGTTGAAATGTATATTAAACCAGTACAGCAGGTTAAAAACCATGTATGCCTGAGACCGATAAGTACGACTATTGAGCCCAATGAGAGTACAGTGGGTAACATGGATTAGGGGAACATAGCGCTATATAGCGCGCAACCAGGAACAGTAATTACTTTCCATTGACTAGCGAGCCCACTAGGAATACAATGGAAGACAGCGAATCAGAGAACAGTGATTAACAGCAGAATGGCGGAACAAAGCGCTATGGAACACAAGGCAAGGAACTGTAGTTGTTACATGTTGACTGACACACCCAGAAAGGGTACAGTGGGTCACAACAAATCAGCAGAACAAAGCGCAGAGCACGGAATACAGTGGATAACATGGATTAGCGGAACAGAGCGATATGTAGCGCACAACCAGGAACAGTAATTGCTTTGTATTGACTAGCGAGCTCACTGGGAATACAATGGAAGACAGCAAATCAGGGAAGTGGATAACAATAAATTGGGGGAACAGAGCGCCATAGAGAAAGGCAAGGAACTGTAGTTGTTATATGTTGAATGACACGCCCAAAAAGAGTACAATGGGTGACAACAAATCAGCAGAACAAAGCGCAGAGTATAGCGCTATATTGTACCAAACAAGAACCAACAGTCAAGTGGATTACCCCGCAAAAACAAAAGGATATGGATGAAGTCAGCGAGAGCCGCTTGTATCAACACTTAGAGTGGTCGAAGGAGCAGGGTGCGTGTCCATTGAAGAAGCTTCACGTTCATTTAGGAAGATTTGAAGGTCTCTGTGGTTGTTGAAGATATGATGTCTTCCATCCACCAGGATTTTGAATTTAGCCGGGGTGATGAACGAGAACTGTATGTTGTAGTTTTTTTGTCTGGGCCTCAGGGTGTGGAAGCCTTTTCTGGTCACCATCGTAGGTTTGGAGTAGTCTTGCGAGATGAAGATTTTTTGGCCATTCCATAAAATATGGTTGTTCTTGCGGACATTGCTGAGGATTAATTCTGTATGTTGGTATCTTAGTGGACGGCAGACAATCTGACGATTTTGATTTCTGTTTGCAGACTTGAAGGAGGGAACACTGTGTGCTCTTTCCAGCTCAAACTCCTTTTTAAAAGAAAGGCCTGTCATTTGTCATAGGAAACTGCAGCGGGTGCAGAACTAGGCTGCCAGACTCATCTTTCAGCAGCCAAGATGGCAAAGTGCCACCCCCCTTATGCGGCAGCTCCACTGGCTCCCAATATCTCAACGTTGCACCTTCAAAATCAGGTGCCTTATTTTTAAATCCTTACAGAATGTGGGCCCTAAATTTGTCTCTAAACTGATCAAGAGACATGTACCCACACGTAACCTGAGATCGGCCCACTTGAACTTACTGGTCATCCCTCCCTATCAACGGAAGAGACTAGGCGGCAGCAGGTTTGATGTGCTAGCTCCGTATCTCTGGAATGCTTTTCCCTACGAAATTAGATCATGCACAGCTCTACCTGTCTTTAGGAAACTCCTTAAGACATGGCTCTTTGTTGAGGCTTACGAATAGATCTAGCGGGGCTCAACTACTTCTATACTAGCGCCAAGAAACCAACTGGTCTACGTGCGCTGAATAAATAATTTTAACATAACATTTGCGGGATCCACTTCTCCAAAAGCTAATACAAGAGTCTGCTGAATCCTCTGAACCTTCTGGTAAGTTAAATATGCACAGATTCCCTCTGCGGTTCCTGTCCTCAAGCTCTTCTTATGTTGTTTTCACTGCATTATTGTTTAAGTGCTGCATAAATATATACTTTACACATTGCCTCTAAGTTAAGCCGGACTGCTTTGGTGGTCAGGAAAGCCCACTTGCCGGAAACTGCTTTACTTATTGTGGCGGAAGAGGTTAGGGTGATTCTGTACCCTGGGGATAGGGCTGCGGTGTTCCTATTGGACCTATCTGCAGCTTTTGACAAGGTAAGCCACGCAATTCTGAAGCAGCGGCTCCTTGACATAGGTGTTAATGGTACAGCCTTCGAACTGCTCTGTTCTTTCCTGAATGGAAGAGAACAGTCTGTTAGTGTAGGGGACTTCAGGTCAGAATCTTTTTGCCTGTCCTGTGGAGTCCCACAGGGCTCCTCCATAAGCCCCACCTTATGTAACATTTATGGGACCCCTCTTATGAGCCTGATCAGATCCTTCAGCTTTTTCAAGATCTTGTATGTGGACGACACCCAAATTGTCGTTCCCATAACCAACAACATCGACGAAATAGCCATGCGCTTCAAAAAATGCATGAGCGCTGTAGTTCAATGGATGGGAAGCCATTGCCTAAAATTGAATGCAGCAAAGACCGAAGTTCTCATCTTCGGATCAGATATTTCTTTTTGGAATCAATCCTGGTTGTCTGAGGATCTGGGTTCTGTTCCCCGCCCAGTGGCTAAATCTAAGAATCTCAGAACAATATTTGACACTAAGTTATCTTTTAGGGATCATGTCAACCACCTTACATCATCTTGTTTTTATACACTGAAAATTCTGCGAAAAATTATCCTTTTTCTACCAGTGGAGCTACAAAAAATGGTAGTCTCCTCCTTAGTCCTATCGAAACTGGACTATTGTAATGCCCTTCTTGTAGGTGCCCAGCAAGGCATTCTAAATAGATTTCAGAGAATACAAATTCAGCTGTCAGGCTTTTGACAAACATCAAAAAATCTGAATCTGTGACTAAAGTCAGAAATGAGCTTCACTGGTTGCCAATTAAAAAAGAATAGCTTTCAAAGCCCTATGCATAGCTCATAAAGCTGTGCGCTCTCACAGTCCTAAACTCCTCAGGAAAAAACTGACATGGTATATTCCGAACAGAATATTGTGGTCTATGAATTCCATGACTTTGTCAGTTGACCGCTCCCTTAAAGTTAATTGGGGCGGGAGAAGTTTCTCTCTCTCCACATCATGCCTTTGGAACACAATGCCCATCTCTCTGAGGAGTTCCACCAACTTCTTGGCCTTTAGAAAGCTTATCAAAACCTGGCTTTTTACTCTCCCGCTCTAATCCCTGTTTCTATCTCTCCTTTCTTGCAAGCAGCACCAAGACGCCTTTGGGCATACGCCGCGCTTTATAAATTAAAAATCAGATCAAGCTACCAGAGGGTTAATCACAGGTTAATTTAGTGACTTGTGGTTCACCCTGACAAGGATTGTGGCTGTTGCTTGAGAAGAGTTTCACCCCCCTTCTCACATTGGTAAGTATATATTGTTTTAACTTTTCAATTTTGAAGTGACAGTAGTACAAAATGGATTTGTTTTAAGTATAACTGACTGTTATAACACTACAAACAGAGAAAATAGAATTAAATTATATAACTAATTAGTTCCATTTTCGTATGAATTTGATCAGTCCATCGCCTTAGACCATCACTTTATTCATTCCTGAAGATATCAAACTAAAAGTCTTCAAAAACTTGTTGCAAAGCGCTTGCAAGACATTTTGCCTTATTTATTGTTTATACATATGCGTGCATCGACCAAGAATTGCCTGTGAAAGTAAAAAATGTCACATTTTAAAGAACACATGAGCAAAAATTGTAAGTGTTTCCCACCTTAACCCTATGGCACACTTGCTCATTTCCCAATGTGCAGTCCCAAAACAGTATTGTTTAAAAAAATTTAGGTCTTAAGGCAGCCACAGTTCACGAGGAAAGAGAAGGCAAGGAATTTTTGAAAATTTAGTTCACTTTCTACTTTTGGAACTTGTTTTAAACTGCCAAGTTGTTTTGATGGCATTCCTCTTGAACAAAGAGAATGTCGTTCTGCTCCATTCTTCATTGAAAAAATATCACTTTTCCAAACAAAATCTTTAGCGGCCATATGCCTCTAAAACTAGGGTGTACCTCAGCACCTTACACATAGGTGCTTTTTTCTCATCCCACAAGCAAATGTGTCGGTCACACAACATGTTCAACAATGGATCTCTTGACTACCCTCAAACGAATCTATTCTAATGGTCATAACCCCCTGATCTATATCCTCCTCGTCCCAGACCTAACTTGTGAGGCGTTTCCTCCTCCAACAGAGATTTCCATGATAGGGATCGAAAGTCCCTAGAGCTTAAGCTATCTTCTATTTCCATAATAGACGTGTAAAACTCTTCCACCCACCTGTCCTCCTGTAATTTTCTCTGTCCTCGTGGAACAGAGGTAAGCCATGCTGTGTCTTTTTTCTTTGGTTTGTTTTATATGTTTTATTTACAGTAGATTATAGTACTTACCCACTACATCGCAGGACGTGAGGGGCTAATGTGCACTGCGGGCGGCGCGCTCCCTATCCATGGGCTGGGCCTGGGATGCTCCAGCCAGCAAGCTGTTGAGCCGCAGATGCGGCGTCTGAAGCTGGGGCTGGTGACTGGTTGATGCGCGGTCTCAGAAGGCTGCACTCTCTCTTGTTTGGTAGCAAAGTTTCGAGAGAGTGAGATTTCATTACCAAGCAACAGTACAGAGCAGGAAGAATGCTGCTCTAGCCTTTCGTGTCCTGATAGCCATTATGGAGGGGAGAAATCATTCCAGAAAGGAGAATAATGTGGAGCCGCCATCCAGATAAAGAAGTGGAGGAGGTGCTCCAGATTTCTTGTTTTGAGCTGCATGCTCTTATAAAATATGTTGTTGATTCTGCCATGGGGCTATGGGGGAATCTTCATCAAAATAGCTAAAGTTGGATGTGGCAGATGAAGACACTGATTTTGAACCCAAAGGCAAATACATTCAGGGTTCACTATTGAAAGATCTCTTGTCTCACATTAGAGAGAGCTTGGGATTGGAAGAAAGACCCCAGCAGGAGGAGGGGTTTTGTTCCAAGTATAAAACAATTGATTGAAATGACTTGCCATTTCATGAGGTAATAAGATCTTTCCTATGCAAAGAATGGAAGGATCCTGATAAGCAGTCAATCCCCCTTTTTTGAATAAGCACTATGTATTACAAGACTTTGGGAGCTGTTCCATCAGACTGCAAATGTTAGCCAATATGGCTTCCACTTCGAGTTAGGCATCTGAGAATTCAACCTTATCGGATGTGGGGGATAAGAAAGTTGACACTTCTCTAAAAGATCCTACATTTCAGCCAATTTTTCTGTAAGAGCCAGTACTTATGATGCCTATGCCTTGCAGGCTTTGCTTAAAGACTATCTGACTTTTTACGATGTGCTGCAGAATGACACAGATTATACTCCGATTCTGGCTAATATGGAGTTGCTCTCCCAGTTTTTGTCAGACATTCCGCTCGACAGCTTGTGAGCAGTTTCCTCCTCGGCAGGGGTTTTGATTACTGGACGGAGGCTGTTGTGAATAAAGTCCTGGAAGTTGGATGCTAGCCGGTATTCCCGAGTTATGAAGCTTCCTTTCACTGACGAGAAGCTATTTGGTCCATAACTGAATCTGTTTGTGCAGAAGCCAGCTGAGGAGAAGAAGATTCCAAAGCCTTTTCAGTTTTCCTTGGGCAGGAAATCTTTTGTGCAAAAGAAGCAAACTCAAGCACTTCCTGACAAGCGTCCCTTTCGACACCGAGCCCGGGGCCGTGGGATGTGTTTGTCAGTAAAAGCTGACCAAACTTCCAGTATGGCAATGAACAGCCAGCCAAATGACTACGAAAGAGTTGGGGCATGCCCATGTGACTTTTTCCAACACTGGAAGACTTCAATTTCTGACTAATGGGTCCTAGAGATCATCCAGCATGGCTATCAAATTCCCTTTTGATTCCTCCTCCATGGGGAAGGTTCCTAGCTACACCATTGCCAAATTGTGAATGAAAAAAGCAAGCAGTATTTCAAGGGGTTCAGTCTCTTTTGGACAAAGGAGCAGTAGTTCTAGTGCCTTCTGCTCAAGTACAGACAAGCTTTTATTCCCTACTGTTTTTGGTCCCCAAACATGATGGTCGTCTTCGTCCAGTTCTCGACTTCAATACTCTGAACAAGGATCTGGTGGTGGAACATTTCAAGATGGTTTCAGTTCAGTCCATTCTTCCTTTGTTGGTCTTAAACGACTACCTGGTCACCTTGGGTCTTCAAGACGCTTACTTTCATGTTTTCGCTCACCCGACAAGTCAGAAGTATCTTTGGTTTGCTGTTGGTGGTCGGCACTTTCAGTTCCAGGTCTTGCCCTTTGGTCTGGCAACATCTCCAAGAGTCTTTACCAAGGTATTGGCCCCTGTGGTAGCCCTTTTTCATTTACAGCAAATTTCTATTTTTCCGTACCTTGTTGACTGGCTCTTATCTGCCCCTTCTTTATTTAAGGCTTAGGTAGATATCCAATTGGCACTTCGGACACTCCAAAAGTTGGGATTCCTCATCAGCTTTCCAAAATCCCAGCTGTAACCAACCCAATCCAAGTTGTTCACTGAAGTCCAGTTCAACATGGTGCGGTGGTTGGTGCTGCTGCCTCCACAGAGGGTGATAGCTATTCAGAACTCAGTGGTTCAACTTCTGAGTCAGTCCACCATATCAGCAAGAGCATGGCTAAAAGTTCAAGGCCTGATGGCAGCCTCTACAGCAGTGGTCCCCTGGGCAAGATTTCATCTCAAGCCATTGGTGAATCATGTACTTTGCTTTTGGAGCCCCAGCTCTTGCAACTACAAACATCTGATCCCAGTGACTCCTTCAATCAGCGAAACTTTGAGTTGGTGGCAGTCGGAGGCAAATATGTCACGAGGGAAGCCTTTCAGCTCTCCCCATGTATTTCATGACAGATGCCAGCATGTGGGGATGAGGGGGCGGTGTTCAAGAATCAAGAAAGGAAAGGTCCCTGGGCGACATGGGAAGCAAGTCAGTCCTGAAACTGGAGGGAATTTTCAGCAATTTGGCAGGCTATGTTAGCTTTTTCTCCACAGTTAATGGGGAAGAATGTGGTGGTTCATACAGACAACCAGGTCACCAAGTGTTATCTGAATCGACAGGAGCAGGAGTCTGAATATCTTTGCGACTCAGATCTTTGCTTGGGCGGAATGTTACCTTCTAGCCCTTTCTGCTGTGTATATTCAGGGGTCTTTCAATGTTCAGGCAGACTGTCTGAGCAGAAACATGCCCTCTTCAGTGTTGAATCACATCTTGAACCGGGAGTTTAGTCGGGTGTGTGGAGTTTTTGGGACTCTATGTCTGGATCTGTTTGCATCGCCACACAATGTGATACTTCCTCTTTCTTGTTCAGAGACTCCTGCTCCCCAGGTTTGGGCAGTCAATGCCCTCTAAGTCCAACGGCCAAAGGGAATTCTCTATGCATTCCCTCCAATTCCCCTTCTCCCAAGGGTACTGCAGAATATTTGGGTTGAGAGAGCAACAGTCATGCTCATTGCTCTGTTTTTGCCACTGGGCGAAACACGTGTCGGCTGTTTGTCTTTTGCAGCATTGTCATGTTCAACTAAGACAATAAAGAAGTAGCAACCACTGCCTAACGAAACACAATTCTTGGATACCTTTTTCCAATAATCATATCATGCTTAAGGGATGCAAACCTCCACCAACCACTTGAATTATTTTCATTGCTCCGTTTTGGTCTTGTAGACCCTGGTTCCCACTGCTGCTGTCTCTTTCCAAGGGGTCTATCTTCCTCTGTCTCTTCAGCCTTCTTCGCTCTAGTTCCCCACTCTTCCAGAGACTCACCTGGGTCATCTTCGGCTGACAGCTTGGAATGTGAAAGATTAGGGCTGATGGGTCTTGGGTATTCTCAAGTTGTCGCTCATGACATTCAAGTCTCTTGTAAACCTTTTACCTTGAAGTCTTACAAAAAGCACTGGGGTACTTTTCAGAAGTGGTGTTTTTCGAAGGGTTTGGATCCTCTGACCTTGGATAGCTTTCTATTCTGGATTTTTTGCGGGATGGCTTCTTGAAGGGTCTTGCTCCCTCTACTATTTGTGCTCAGTGGGCTGCCATTAGGGCTTTTCATGTGCATGGGGATTTTTCCAAGGTTTCTGCTTTGGTATCTTGGCTATTGAAGAGCTTCAGATTTAAGAGGCCGGTTTTGTCCAATTGTGTTCCTTCTTGGGATTTGTCAATTGTACTTCGGGGTCTACAGTTGGCTCCCTTTGAACCTTTAGAATCCTGCCAGCTGTACAAGTTGTCTGCTAAGACTTATTTTTGGCTGGCCATCATATTTGCAAAGCGGTTAGACAAACTAGGGGCGCTACTTTCCTCTTTCTCTTTCTTACACTTTTTCCCTGACAAGGTGGTTCTAAGTCTAGATCCCACCTTTATTCTGAAGGTGTTTTCTTCTTTCCACTTGAAGCAGAAGGAATTTTACGTGTTTTCTCCTCTGAAGTGGAAGGGGTCTTGTCTACACTGGATGTAGGCCGTGCACTGTCTGTTTATTTGTCAAGAACCCAGGAGTTTTGTAATTCCTAGAGTTTGTTTGTCTCGTTTGGGTCAGCCAATCAAGGTTTCAAGGCTTCTTCCCAGACTATAGGCAGGTTAGTTAGACAGGCAATCATTCAAGTTTATAGTTTCATTGATGAATGTCCTCCTTTCAGCGTCCAGGGTCCTTCCACTACAGCAGTGGCAGCTTCTTGGGCTTAAGCAGGTGGTTCTTCCATTCAGGAGATCTGTCATGCTGCTACCTGGTCTTCTCAACTGACGTTTGCCTATCATTATCATCTTGATTTGTCAGGTGCTGAGGGTTCTTTTGGAACTTCTGTTTTACAAACTGCAATAACGTAATTATTGTTTTTCAATAAAGGCATTTGCATGCAATTCTGTGTCGGTGTACTTCTTGCTTGGTATCTCCTCACAAGTTAGGACTGGATGAGGAGGATGTACATGAGGCGGTAATGTCACTGTTACTTACTGGTATTCTTCATTACCCCAATTCGGAATCCACCTCGTTCCAGTCCACATCCCTCTTTCTTGCCCACTTTTGTACCTCCCCATACTTCTCTCGGTCTTGTTATATTACAGGAGGACGAGCAGGGGGGAGTAGTTTTATAATTCCATTATGGATATAGAAGAGATCCCTAGTGAGGAAATATTTGTGGGAGGCGAAATGCCTCACAAGTTAGGACTGGGACGAGGAGGATTCCAAATCGGGGTAATGGAGATCCCCAGCAAGTAATAGGGACATTGATAGAGGGAGAGGCCACCCGCTTCTTCTCCTCCCCTGAGGATGTGTGGACATGTCCTCACGCTAAGGGCTTAATTTCCACCCCCACTGACGACACAGCTACATCAACATGGGTGACTCCACGTCTGAGATGCCGGAGATGCAGAAAAACGGAAGGCTGCCCAACCCGTGAACAAGTGGCACTGGAACAGGCACAGTCAGTGGTGCAGGCACTGCACAATAGTAACAATCCATACAAAGCACTACAACTCGACCAAACTTCTGAGGCTGGATCAAACACTCTACTGGGTACCCACTCAGGGCCCCAAATCTGACTCCGAGATCAGCTGATGATCTATAAAGGACATGGACATTGTCTGGTCCATGTAGCAGATGGCTGGCTGTGCCTACACAAAGCAGACCAACCCTTTTGGACCGGATACCTGGCCATCCGATGTGGGAGGCTCCCCCCATATCGTTGCAGAACCTCTGCTCATTGATGTACAATGCCCCACGGGGACTCCGAACAGGATATGGTTTATTTTATGATGTATGCTTGTGTTTATTTTTGTTTGGTTTTGGCTGTGGACATGTTGTCCTTCTGACCTAGGATGGGGTGAGAGGAATACGGACAGTTGAGTTTTTGCACGACTTAAGGAGTCTCATACATCTAATCTCAAACTGTGGTCTCTTTGAACACCACACACTCGGACACACCTGGGAGGTAGTCGAAGCAGTGCCCATGGAAGGGAAGGGAGACAAATATATCGATCCATGGCCTGAAGGCCATGACTACACAAACACGTACTTTCACCCCATGTTACAGCATGCTCACGTGGAATGTCAGCGGCATGGCAACCCCCACAAAACTGTATCGAGTGCATGCCTATCTCAGGCGCTGGCATGTCCACTTTGCAATCCTCTATGAAACACATCTGACACTCACCAAACTGCGTAAACTCCAATCTAAATGAAGAGGTCAGGTATACAGTACCACGGTCGCAGCCTATGCATGGGGAGTACTGATATGGTTAGCCCCTTGAGTTACCTTTGTGGGGGATACACGTCGGATAGATGAAGTAGGACGATACATGATTGTGGAGGCCACTTAGACGGGACCCCGTTAACAACTGGTAGGTGTCTATGCACCCAACGCCAACCAAGCGGACTTTTTTGACACACTCATGCTGGCACTATTTGCAGACCCACATGTCACAAATATTTGGGGAGGCGACTTCAATTGTGTTCCAGACATTACATGATACAGGTTCATTTCACCTCTCACTGGCACCCATGCATCCGAACCTCTCACCTTTTTCAGGACTGGATGACATGCATGCATATATATGACTCATGGTGTCTTCATCACCCCAGGAAAGAGTTCTCCTACTACTCCCTGGTCCACAGGATACACACCAGATTGGACCTTTTTCTTTGTAGTGCCCCTCTAGACATCCAGTTTGCTAACTCAGAGTACTTGGCCCGCCCCTTAGTGCTGACACTCTGCTGGGGTAAACAATGCCCCGTCATACCTACCTGAAGCTCCAAACAGAAGCCCTAGGTGACCCCAATTTTCGGGTAATGATAGCGACTTCTATCACCCACTTCTTTGATAACAATAAGGGCACTACCCCCACCAGGGCCCTGGAGTGGGATGCCCACAGGGTGGTCATGCGTGGCAAATGCATTGCCACTACATGGGGGTCCCCCGGGTCCTGCACAATGAACTTCTAATGACGGAGTGTGACCTACTACTCCTTGAGACAGATATAGCCAGGTGGATCGCCGATGCTCAGCGGCTTTGATTATTGCGGTCAAGCACAGGGAAGCTGAGAGGAGGCTGAGTAGACATGACTATAGGAGGCATATCGCGATTGTCCATGCAGACAGCGATCAGCCGGGCAGGTTACTGGCCTGGCTGGTGAAAGAGGACCAACAGAGGGCACTAATAGGAGCCATCAAACTGGAGCACAGCACGGTGGTTAATGCCCGGACGGACATCAACAATGCATTTCAAACCTATTACCGAACACTATATGTAGCCGCTGAGGCGCTTCAACCAGACCAACTGGAACGGCTCTTTTGAAACTTACCACTACCAAGATTAAATACCCATTGCAATGGGCCGAACTGGAGGCACCCCTTCAATTAGAGGAGGTGCGGACAGCCATTTCACAGATTGCCCAAAACAAGACACAGGCCTCCCGATTGAATACTATGCCTCCTTTAGTACTCAGCTCACCCAACATCTTTTGGATATGTACAACGAGGCTCGTACTTTGGGCCAACTCCTTGAATCACTCCGAGAGGCGTTGATAGTGCTCCTTCCCAAACCGGATCATGACCCATCGGATGTCCAATCCTACCACCTGTTATTGATCCTCAGCTTAGATCATAAGATTTTAGGGAAAGCCAATATGCCTCTCCCTGTGATTAGCAGCCTTGTTCTCAATGATCAATCCGGATTCATGCCGGGACATACCTTCTTGAACATTCATAGATTGTTGCTCCTCATTGGGATCCCATCAATATTGGCATAGACTCCGGTGGCAGTATCGTTAGATATTGAAAAAGCTTTCGATACCATGGGTTGGGAATATCTGATGACCAGGCTTGACAAAATGGGGTTTGGAACAGGATACCTTGGGTGGGTTTGCACCCTCTACATAACTCATCTGCTCTGGTTCGAACAGGACAACTAATTTCTGAAAGCTTCACTGTACAAAGGGGTACAAGACAGGGATGCCCTTTGTCACCTCTGCTCTTCGCCTTGACCATGGAGCCATTGGCTTGCAGCTGCGATTACGAGTGCACCAAAGGGGTATCTTCACATATGGTGTACGGCATGTTGTGCCGCTCTACGTGGACAATGCTCTGATTTTTGTGTGCTATGTAGCCACCTCACTTTCTGCCCTGATGGCATTGCTGGAAGAGTTAGCTGAGTTATCGGGCCTCTGGGTGAACTGGACCAAATCGTGCCTGTTCCACCTCTTCCCTGATCCCCGACGGTGACAAAGGGAACATGCCGAGAACTGCCTTGAGTGGTGCTTTGAATCATTTAAGTACTTAGGTGTATAGATCTTCGACAACGATCTTAGAGATGGCAATGTAGACAAAGCACTGGCCTCGATTTGTAAATCCCTCCTGTGAGAAGTTGGCCTGGCATATGCCGTCAACTAATTAAAGTGGGCACCTTGCACCAGTCCAAACGACCCTTATGATGTATGAGGTCAAAGACAACCTTTAGAAAGCTATCCTAGTGGTAGCTGTGGAGAGCAGCCTTCAGGCTTAATCTTGAAGGAATGTAAAGCAGCTTGTTTTTACCAGAATATCACCTCCTGAATGACTAAATGAAGGGGAACCACACAGTAGTTATATAAAAATATGTATTTATTAATATAACACTCTCTACTATCCTCTACACGAGGATAGAACACAAAGCACACAATACAAGATCAATAGAACAGTTGTAAGTAGCACAATACACAGTGGGCTCCAGGGGAAGACCAAACCATATACTAAAAAAGTGGTATAACAGTCACGACTGAGATCAAGACAAGGTCTGGAGCACGTCGAATCGCTGGGACCCCAAGGAACCACCCAAGGTGAGTAGACAGGGACCCCACGGAGGTCGGGTGCAGTGTGGGAACACGACTGCGGGTCCGTACAATTCTATGGGGAAGTCGCGGTTACACTTTTAAAGTTTAGGGACCCTTCTAGGAGTGAACCCGTTGGAACTTAAGAGTTTGAAGAGCCACCCCACCTGTGGATACCGAAGTACCCGAGTTACCTATCCCAGAGGAGCCGGGTCTAAAGGTCTGAAGTGGCGTCGGAAACTGCCGTCGTTCTCAATGGAGAGCTGCAAAGAAGTACTGCTGCCGTGAAGGTGAAAAGGGTCCGGTGGAATCCAAGCCTGGATTCGGGAAAGAAGGAACCTGAAAGCAGAGGGGACAGAGTCTGGGTCACTTCAGAGTGACCAGGGGCTCGGTAATGCCCACCGATGTCGGTTGCTTCAGGTGCGAAGAAGAGATGTTTGACTCTGCAGGCACGAGGACCAGGAGACGTCGAGGATGACCAGGAGCCGGAGGTGAGCTGTCCCACAAAGGATGTCGAGTGCTGAGGGGTCAGTGTCCGGTTGGAGCACCAACAAGCCTTGGCAAAAGCACCCCACGAAGGAAGGTTAAACAGGTTACGGTGTGGACCAGCAAGGTCCAGGGGACTCACCATGCAATGAGGAGTCAGGGCACGTCCGGAGCAACCAGGAAAGCCCAACAGAAATCAAGATGACCCTCAGAGAGACCCACAGGCCGAAGGACCAGGAGTCGCGAGTGGACTTTGGGCAAAATTGCAAAGCACCAGCCCACGGAGCAGTCGGTGCATGAAGGCCAGAGTTCTTTGGTGCAAATACTGCTCAGGATCAGGGCTACACAAAGTCCAATACACAAGCTCGGGAATTGTCAACAAGCATATGCACTTGCAAATGGACGCGGTGCACAGGGGTTCGGGTTATGCAGTCCCCACGAGGGATACTGGCCTCAAGCTCAGTGAGATGGCTGATCAACCTCACGGATCTTCGGAAACCCACATCCTGTGTTGCTGAAATCTTCAGAGTCTACAGGAGCTCAGGAGCAGTAGACCAGTCAGTTGCGGTTAGGTGCCTTCGAATGCAGGGGAGTGACTCCTTCACTCCAAGGGAGATTCTTCAGTTGTCTTTAGTGCACCACAGGTCCTGCATGGAGCCTGTATGGAGCACAGGCACAAACTAAGCCTCAGACGGAAAGGGGGACGAAGTCGAGCCCAGTCGAGGTCCAGCGAAGTCCAGAGTGTCCAGACGGTCGAAGGTCAGTGGTTTCTTCTTGTAGAATCTTGTCCACGTAAAATCTAAAGTCTTACAGCCAGGTAAGCCCTTTTGTACCCACAGGAGAGGGTTGGACAGATTTGGGGACCCTCCTAGGGGAGGGTCAGGACAGAGGGGTGGTTACACCCATGTCCTTTGTCCAGTTTCGCACCAGAGCAGGAGCCAATGGCTCCCAGAACTGGTTTGAGCTGGACTATGCACAGGGACACCAAATGTGTCCCGGGTGCAGACTTTCAGGCACTCTCAGAGTGCACCCACCCAGCCCCAATACGCTAAATCCTGACTGGGAGGTGGTCACACCTCCCTGTGACAGGATGCCTATTGTGTTGCCTTCCTCTGCTCGAGCTTGACTCAGCAGCAGGAGGGCAGAAATGTGTCTCTGGTCGGCAGCATCCATCTTGGGCTGACCGGGTCGAGAAGGCTGGTACCGGATAGACCAGTGACCCCACGAAGCTTGCTTCAGAAGGGTGGAATCATACCTCCCACACCGGTTACCGGTGTGGAGGTATGATTCCAAGGTGTTTGATACCAAACACGATATGTTTCTATGCAGCCGTTTTCGAGATAGCATTTACTGCGAGGTTATAATGCACCTCACCTATATGTCCGGCTGAGTCACAGACAACCCGGGACCATGGTCTCCGAAGGCTGCAGAAAGGCTCTGCTCATGCAGGGGCAACCTCTCACTAAAAACCCAGCACCCTGCCTTCAGGATTGATAAGGCCTGCTATAGGGGTGACTTATAAGTTTTAAGTGTAGTGACCTATAGATATATTGAACCTATATCTAAAGTAAGTGGTGCAAGCACCATCTTACACAGGCTGCTGTAGCAGACCTGGAGTTCCATTTAGCATGGCCTCTCATGGGTGGCATAATACATGCTTCAGCCCATGGGAGGCTTCTGGGGTACCTATGCCCTGGGTACATGAGTACCATATACTAGGGACTTATAAGGGTACCCCAGAATCCAATCTGGAGTGTACCAAAGTACATGTGTGACAATTTAGGGAGAAAGCAGATAGACTGGGGTCCTGATTAGCAGGATCCCAGTCAGACTAGTCAAAAACCAGCAAAACACCAGGCAAAATGTGGGGGTAACTATGCAGTCAGATCCTACCTTACTACACCTCCCTTTTTGGGGGTCCCTACTGCTGTCTCCATTAGGACGGATGGCAATTGATAATAAAGATTTTAATACTGCCCTGTCTCCTTTATTTCGTTGTGGCACTACCAATACACCTACCTAAGAGCTTTTTCTGGGAACTACATGGTCTTCTTTCTGAACTGATATGGGGCCCACACAGACACTCTCCACGCTACAGTGGCCAATGACCAAAGGGGGAGTGGGAGCCCCCGACTATGAATTATTCTACTCACCGGAACAGCTACAGTTGCCGATGCGGTGACTGAGTGATACTGCCTGCCCTAAAAAGGTGGGCACTGGGTACCACCCCAATATACATGTCAGGATTTCTGTCACAGCTCACCTCTCTTGATATCACAAGTGAACCGGCATAATTCATGTCGTTCCTCCCAACACTTATGAATGAACAAACGTCTTATACCATGACTTTTGACCATATTACATACTGTTGCTAATAGATAACTGCAGATGATGTTCCCCAGTTTGTTTGAAAAGGCTTAATAGCTTTTACAACTGTTTTACCATACATATGCAAGGTCACATGAATCTTCCGGAAGACAGCCCTCAAATTAATCACCTGCACCTGTTCCTTGCTATATGCAATTAGAACATGACCTTTGTGAACAGTCTAAAGCACCTTCTAGAAGACAGCCATATCAAATTAATCATCTGCACCTCTTCTTTGCTATAAGCAAATAGAACGCGTCCTTTCTGAAAATTCTTAAGCACCTTCTAGAAGGCAGCCTCATCAAGTTAATTATCTGCACCTGTTCCTTGTTACAAACAATTAGAACGTAATCTTTGTGAACGTCACTCACGTGCAGAACAAAGACAAGCTGTCTTATTTAATGACCGTCCAAACTCCTCCCCTTTGCTTAGCTTCTTCGCCTGCCACTTACCTGTTTCCTGGCTTCCAAGACTCTGACTTGCCAGCTCCCTTGTTCCTCCTGCTTCGACCTCACCGTAAAGAACGTCCTGCATTTGTATCGCACCTGGATGGAAAAAACAAGAAGAAAAGGAGAGACACATTAACAGACTTGATTACGCTACGCGCTGAGCTCAGTCACAACATTGTGCTGCAAACAAAGGTAACCAGTGTTTTTGTTCAACTTGTACATACTGTTGGCAGGGCTCTGCCAGAGATGACTTGGGTGAAGCTAACCCCATCCAAATTTGCCTGTGGGTTTGATTCTGAAATCATACTCACTACAGTTTTCAAAACTTTGATGAAGTAGCCTCTACGGACTATCTAAAAAACAAACAACAACAAAACTAAAGGTTGGTTGAGATTTGAAAAGCTTTCATGAGGTGATACCTTAAGAGATATAGTTAATACTAGACTAAAGCCTTATTATTTGTTTGTTTATAGGTACCAGATCAGCAAGTACCATTCAGAAGACTGGTGTGAATACCTGCTGCAGTGTTGCTGTTGAGTAGACTAGGCACAGCATCTTTTGACTCCACATGTTATCTCCATCCCAACCCCCTTCCCCCTGGGATTTGCCATCGGAGCAGTGTCTCCACCTGTAAACTGAGGGCAAGTCATGGGAGGATTCGGGAACTAGCGTCGCCACCCCATTGGAATCGCCTGGGATCCAGGTAGGTGGCTTTTGCCAATACACTTGGCTGTTGGATCTTCGGAACCAGCCTTGAACCTAGACGTGCCAGATGAAGGTGGAGCTCCTTAGTTGGCAGAGGTTTGTATATACACGGGGACCCCATCCACCATACTCTCCACTGATACCAGTGTGGTTGCACCCAGCATTCCAAGAGGTGCTCCGTAGATTTGATCTGGTACCCTGGAAAGAGGCGGGTATAAACTGCATGGGAGACATTTATGACAATGGTACCCTTATGTCCTTGAAATACACCATGGACACTTATGGGCTAACAGCAGGACATTTCCTGCTATATCACGCATTATAACATATGATACATACAGTTTGGGGTCAGATGTGACCGAACCGCCCCAATCCCCTGACTTACACACACTCCTGATGCACGGAAGGGCACGTCGAGCTATCACTGTGCTTTACACCGCTCTGAACTCCACTCTGACTGGACCACATGATGGGGCTAGGGCCAAATGGACTGCGGTCCTCCCACAACCACTGATGGACAAAGCGTGGGTGAGGGCCCTGCAACAGGTCAAAGAGATATCTTAAAACCCTGATTCCGCTTTACCCAATTTAACTACCTCCACCAAACATAACTGACGCCACACTGACTTCACCATATGTTTCCTGGTGTACCCCATATATGTCCTAGGTGCAAACACACCCGGTGCAAGGTTCTACCACATGGTATAGGATTGCACAGCGATCCGCAGAGCTTGGGAGAAAGCCACAAGGGTGGTAACGGCGATCACAGATCACACATTGTTGGTCTCCCCTAAAACATGCCTGCTTGGTCTTCGCCCTCGGGCTAACGGAGACAAACATCTAAGTTTATAAATTTGGCTTTTGTATT
Source organism: Calotriton arnoldi (assembly GCA_963921515.1). Taxonomy (NCBI): domain Eukaryota; kingdom Metazoa; phylum Chordata; class Amphibia; order Caudata; family Salamandridae; genus Calotriton; species Calotriton arnoldi. The sequence goes on along the minus strand of CAWUFW010015297.1, from coordinate 168,819 downwards.
ATTTAAGCGTAATATAGCAATGGCCTGGAAAGTGCCTGCAGCTGCTGACATTAAGAGCTGTCTGACCACGCTGATAAAATGGGTGAGAGCAGAGTCTGACACCATGGAGATGGCGAGGGTGCGAGGGAGGAGGGCTGTGAACAGAAGAAATTGGGAGACAGGCATCTTGAATCTCAAGGCTAAAAACTATGACAGATGGCCCTGAAAGTGTCTGAGGAATCGCTTGCACTCATGGGATTGACCACCTCCCAACCTACTGTAGTGCTGGGGACGTCGTGGGGGCTAGTTGCATTACGCACCGGAAAGTGAATATTGTATTGGATGTTGTAGATGAGGGATGCCAGCATCTGTCTGGTGCTAGCCCACATGTTGCGAGAGGGACTTTTCCCCTGACTCCTCCCTATGCTGCTTACCTGTGCGAAACATTACACTGATGTTATTGATGACTCCAGTGTTGATGTTCTTGCTTTGCTGTTTATTCCTTGCCATTGGCTACATGTCTGGATTGATGTGTATATTACTGTGTGCATTCAACCATGTATACTGTGTACGTGACTGAGCTCTTGCAGTCTTTGATGATGAGAATGTTAATGGCCTACTAGGCGATATGTTGCAACTAATAAAAATACATTTAAAAAAAGTAATAAGGACATTCCTTTGCTGGACTTGACTAATACTCAGCCCATCCTACCCGCTCAGCTTCAAAGGCTACTGACATTCTACCCACATAATCCCAACACTTTGATTCAAAAATGTAAACACAAACATACCATATAGTCATATAATGGCCATGTTCAGCTCCACTGTGCTCATGTACATGTTTTTTTCAAAAATTGTTCTGTCTACAATGCATACTTTAACTCTGAAAATTGACAAGTTGTTTCCTGAGCTGCAGAGAGCACAGCTCGATAATACAGAGCTGTCCAGGTTTTAAACGTGTAGTATGCAGCTCATGCACTCACTACTAGATTTTCTGTGTTGATTTAGCACTTTATTTAGAACTTTAGTATTGCTTTAAAAGAGGGATTGGCACAGCGGAACAGTGCCTGAATTTTAACATCCTGTGTGATAATTATACAGTGGCAAAAAGCAGCAGTTTGTATTTAGGTTTTATGGACTTCTCAAGCACATTTGACTGCAATTAATCACATCAAACTGTGGTCTCTGATGAGCTCTACGGGTGTGGGCCAGGCCATCTTACAACTGTTGAGGGATATTTACTCTGGCATACCAACTAGGGTTAGATATGGGAAAAATGGGAGCTGCACTTGCATTAACGGGGGGGGGGGTCAGACAGGGCTGTGTCCTGGCACTCTTCTGCTATCTACTCCATATAAATGGGTTGGAGGTGGAGCTCTTGTCCAAGTGGAGAGATCTCCCTCAGATTGCCCATCACCCTTTCCTTGTCCTCTTGTACGTGGACAATGTTGTGTTGATGGCACGGACTTCTGCAGCAGGTTTTGGATAGCTTTAGAGATTTTATGGCCAATTTTGATCTACAAATCAACCTTTCCAAATATTTTATCATCCACTAAAACAAAGTTTTGCTATTTCCATTTGAACTGGTATCTTGTAAGTATAGTACCCCTCTTTGTGTATTTAGGTGTCCAATTTGATGCTAAAGGTTTGTGGAAAAATCTGGTTCAAGCTAGACACTTACAGCTCGAAAAATCTTTGACTGGGGTTTTTAGCTTTGCCAAAAAAATTGGGAAAAAGTCCATTAGAGTAATGTAACATATTTAGAAAGCCAAATGCCTCTGTATAGACACCTACAGGGCAGGTGTGTGGGGCTACAGTAAGCTCTCCTCTATTCAGATAACTGCACATAAGTTTATGAAAAGATTTCTTGCTTTTCCCAAATCATCTTCTTCATAATCGCCCCATTGTGAAAGTGGGTCTGAGTTTTATTGAAGATATTATCTCCCTTAGGGCATTGCTGCTCTGGCATAAGGTTTGGACTCAGAAAGAGTCAATTTTAAATAGAGATATATTTCCAGATTGCCTCTCACTTGATAGCGACCGTAAGTAACAGCCCATTGTTTAGGTATTTAAAAATGTTAGGTGGGTGCCTAAAACAATCTGCTCTGTTTGCGGACCCACAGAACAGAACCTTCACATGATTAGCAGAGAGACCCTTAAAAGTATGAGCATGAGCTATTTTGAAGAATTTGGTTAAGGGGTGAATATAGGAAATCAGGAACTGTTAGTTACCTGGAAAGGGAGTGCCTCTCAGGATTACAATCTTAATTAGGGTGGGTTTTGAGAAACCAAAAGAGGTTTTTACTGACTCGTTTTAGATTAAATTTGATTCATATGATAGTTTTATTTACCATAAAAAATGATTTGTTGTGTACGTCTGTTAGATGCCCATGCAACGAACTCTCATTACAAAGCACAATGCACTTTACGCTGCTCTGTAAAATTTGCATTGGGCAAGGAGAAGGTACCTTCAACCAATCTTGCTAAAATATAAGCTCGGAAAGTGTAAGCCCGCACTTGCCTTCTTACAGGGACTGGGGTAAGAAGAAGTCTGCACAATAGTTGTCACATATATTGAAGCTGCTTTAACATTTCGCATGGTATGGGTGATTTTATTGATAAATAAAGGAGCTTATGTCTGAGTCCTCCCACTTGTGAGAATCTTGCTGCAACTGTACTGTAAATAATTTTAATTATTTATCTGAATATGTGTTTTTTATGTTATATGTATACTCTTATGGTATCCTTTCTGATTACTGGGTAAGGTTCTATTGGATTGAGTTGATATTTATTTATTTGTTTGCTTATCTATTAAGAGGTTTTATAAAGTACAATGTGTTTCCTATCAATTACTTCAGAGTGCCAGGCTGAGATGTGAGAAGTACAACTGTATGACAGGGAGTTAGAGTCCAGATGGACAGTTGATTAACCATGTCTGAAAATCTTTGATTTCAACCCCTGCCCTGAGGCAACATAATCAACTGGCTTTCAAAAAAGTGGCCTACCTCTTCCACTGATATAAGGACTCGTAGCTCTGTATCTAAAAATGCTAAATAAACTCTGTCTGTGGGAAATGTGCTGCTGTATTAAACTGCACCTCTTCAAATTCAACACATTCTATCATTGTCAACCTGTACTCAAACACTTTTATCCCTGTATTGTCCTACTTCTGCCTCTAATTTATTGAGGTTGGCTTTCTTGCACTCCTTTAAAGGATTGAATCTGATCTTCTGTATTAAATCAATTTCACCAAGATGTCTTAGTAACAAGTCGAGCCAAAGTGGGTTCTGCTCTAGCTCAAACAACAGAAATAGAAACTGGCTCATCGTATAGCCACCCTGGCCAATATATCTCATAATCCATGTATCCCAGCTGTTTCCCATAAATCTGCTTCTCAGCCTGCACTCCAGACCATTTAATCCAGTGACCACAGATCCTATCCTCTTTCTGAGCCACAGTCCCACTAGGAATGTCTGTGCATATGAATAAGAAAGAACACATTCCCGTCTCTGCAATTCAAACATAAGGTCTGTACATAACTACTCTGATCTACATCCCTCCATTCCATTCAGCTGTTTGTCAGTCCTGCCTATGGCTGCATCCACTCTAAAAGAATGTATGGTAAATTGCATAATCCTCTGAATTATTTTTGACTGTTTTTTCCCGCACTACTAAAATCTGAGATCAATCTCTGTCTTTTTCTTCTTTATTCTGAAAAAAATTGACTAATTTCATTGGCACTCAATTGTGGCAAAGTCAGCCGCTCAAACAACATTATTCACACTGTTTTCCTCTCAGCCACTGTTGTGGTATAAGTGGGACAAACAGTGGGGGAATGTGGCCCTCCCAGCATCCCAGAGAAAGACTGATGCTATGTGTGCCCTTAAAGGGGAGCCGAGCTCTTACTTAGTTATGCCAACTGTTTGTTTTCACTTCTGGCTCAGCGTTCCCCATCAATGTTCACATACCCTTTCTTAATTAATGGAGAAGGGGAGGGGATCTCGCCAGCATGTGTTCGGCCCTGGTGGAGAACACATGTTGCTTTACCCCTCCCAACCTCGCTCGTCCAAACACCCACCCTCTCCTCTCCGCTGTTGTCCATTTTGTTGCTTGGCCACACCCTACTTCCCTCCTTCTTTTGCTGTCTAGTGTTCTTGCTTGCCCCCACCCATTGTAGCTTGCTCCCAAACTACCCACGCTCCTTCTTTTGTTGTCTGTGTTGTTGCTTGCCTGCACCCACCTTCCCTACTTTTGTTGTTGTTCGGGTTGTTGGTTGCCCCCACCCATTGTTGCCTGACAAAAACTGCCCTCCCTCGTTCCGTTGTTATCTATGTTGTTGTTTGACTCCACCTGCCCCCTCCTTTTTTTTGTTGCTGCTTGCCCTCACCCGTCCTTCTTCCTTCCATTGTTGCTTGCCCCACCCACCAACGCTCCTTGTGTTGTTGATTCTATGTCAGCTAACTCCCCTCAGTTGTCCGCCAGCTTTACCCCATCCCTTTCTCCCACCCCATTGCCCTTGTTCCCTCCCCTTGTCCTTTGTGTTTCCTCCCACCTTGCACTCCCTCTGTGTTACCTCCCACCCCACAATTAACAAAAAAGCACCAATACACGGCCAGCACTGGGCTCGTCATAGCACTGTTTGCCTCATACCCTCTGTTGTTGTCCATATTGCCAACCCCAGACTGTCTCTCTTTCCATGTGGTCTTCTGTTCCTCCAGCAATAAAAAAATGGCAGGAAGACCCGGCCAATATCAATGCAGCACAACAGCTTCACATCAGGAATCACACGGTGGCGGAGCAATCAAATTATTTTTGTCCTAAAGAGACCCTAACATTAATACAGGGTTGAAACATCGACATACCCCTCCGTCTTGGTTTATGAAAGAACGTGATGTTTATAGGGAGTGCAAACTATTTTACACCACCCTATTATGGATGATTATGAATCATGTAAAAACCAGTGGGAGCTGTACAGTGTTGTAAAGATGAGCAGGACATGGAATAGGCTCATTTCCGAGTTTATTCAGTCCAACAAGTCACCTTCAGCTTCTCTTCCCTTGTTCTGCTGTTACCCACTCTTCTTTCATATGAACACATTCCTGCTCCACATTCCAAGTTCTCTACTACATTGTTAACATTCTATCAACTCTACACATCTCCCCACTTATATACATACATTGAATATAATTTACCTATTCAGCAAAAGAAACACTACACTATTAAACATAATAACGCAATAACAGAGTATAAATGCATAAATATACCATTGAGACCTGCATTATAAATATCTCATTTGGAATACATCATGGACATTTTGCCAGGCTTTATGAGTCACTAATAACACTGCTTGGACATTTGCACACATGTCTGAAACTCTATACAGATCCATCCTCCAGAATCACTACGCTCCGTTTCACCTCTTTACTCTGATTTGTTGGAAAACTTGCTTTCTCCTTTCCTGACTATCCCTCCTTTCTTTACAGCAACCCAATCGCCTTTCCTTATGTCTATTCTCTTAGCACCTTTCTTGGTATTATAATACGCTTTAGTTTTCTGTTGTTTTGTCACAACGCTGGTTTTATAGGGTTTTGATCCAACTACACACATTCCTTACTCTTCAACCATGCTGGAATCTCCTTCCTTCCCGTTTCTCTTCCTTTAAGGGATATGCAAGGTGATACTCCAGTCACAGAATGCTGTGTTATTCTGTATGCCCATGCCAATTTCCTCAATTCATCTTTCCATGGCAAGACCTTGGCCAAGGACAGCTGAATGTTCTCCATTAGGAAGTTGACCCTTTTTTTACTAATCCATTGGCTTGTGGTCTGAAAAAAGCTACCCTTTCATGCGTGACTCCCATTTTTATCAAGAACTCACTTATGCATCTGGAAATAAACTGCACCCCATTATCAGATACCAGTGTCTTGGGAATTCCCTCATCCATGAACACCATTTCAAAAAACTTGATAACATTTTCTGTGTTAATATGATCAACAGTCACGAACCACTCTGTGTGATGATCGATCAAAACAATAATGTATTTATTTCTAGTAGCCAATCTAGCGATAGGACCTAAAAAGTCTATGACCACTCTTTCCCAAGGCTTGTTGGGTAGCTCCACACAACCCAAAGGAGGTTGCCTTTTGATTTTGGTTTTATCACTGTTGGCACATGCATAGCATTCCTTGATTATGCCTTCAATAGCCTCATCCATGTTTTGCCTCCAGCAAGATTGCCGCACATGCCTATTTGTCATGTTGTGACCCGGATGCCCTTTATGTGCAATTGAATTATTTATTTTCTAAATTTCTCAGGTGGGATGATTTATTTCCTCCACGCCAGTTTTCCTTCATGCACACTCAATTTGTCTTTCCGATTATGGTATGCATTCTACTCTTTACTGAGACTTTTACTATCCCGCTAACTTCCCTTTACACGTCTCTCCAGCTCTCTCATTAAAAGGTCCTCTCCCATTGCAACTTTCCATTCTTTCTTTCCCAGAGCCACTTCTCACCCATCCATCACTACCGCTATGTCTACTTCCACGTTCTAATCTGATTCCTTGATAGGCAAACTAGATAGACAGTCTGCCACTACATTTTTCAGACCTTTCACATACTCCACCTTGAAGTTGTATTCTAGCGCAGGCAGCATCTACCTGGATATTCTAGATGTGACATTTCCTTCTAGACCTTTTCCCCCTTTGAACAGGTATATTATGGGTTTGTGATGTGTTTTGACTTTAAAGGGTAGTCTCCACACAAATTACTTGAAATGTTTGATGCACCAGCAACACTCTAGGGCTTCTCTTTCAATTACTGAGTATGAGGTCTCCACTTTTTGAAGACACATCTATTTAAACCCCACTATCTTGTCTTGATCATCTTTCACTTGTGTTAACACTGCTCCAATCCCCACATTGCTCGCATCAGTTGTTATGTACGTTTTGGCAGTGACATCAAAATTCCCCAATGTCGGAGCACGCAATATTCCCTCTTTTACATTGTTGAAAGCTGCATCACAATCTGCATCCCATTTGAAAATGGCATTTTTTTTCATTAACAATTTTAGGGGGTTCAACAATCTGAGTGAAGTTGGCCACAAATTTGGAGCCATATTCTGCTAGCCCTAAGAATAATTTCAATTGATCTTTACTTGCTGGTCTAGGTGCTTCCTTCAATACCGTCACTATCCTTCTGTGATCTCTGATACCATCATTGGAAATCTCATTCCCTATGTAATTTGAGTCTTTTTAATTGACATTTCTCCTTCTTTATTGTCAGTCCATATTTTTTCAATTGCTTTAATACATTGTCCATCAATTGGTCGTGATTACTTTCACTTCTCCACAATCAGGACATCATCTTGGAAGCACAGAACATATTCTAGACCATTAAATATTTGCTGAATCATCCTTTGGAAGACCGCTGATGCCGAAGCAAGACCAAAAGGCATCTTTTGATAGCTGTAGGCCCCCAACGGTGTAATAAATGATGTCAGGTGTTTAGAATCCTCATGCAGATCGATCTGATGGTATGAGGCAGACATGTCAAATACACTAAAGATGACACCACCTCCCATCGCTGTTAACATTTCAGAAATATTCAGCAGAGGTTGTCTGTCTACCCATATATTTTTGTTCAGTTCATGCAGGTCAATGCATAGCCACATTTTTCCTCCCTCCTTTGGTGCTACCATCACTGGTGCCAACCACTCAGAGGATTCAATAGGTTCTATTATCCTTTGTTCCAACAATTTGCTTAATTCTTTCTGCAAAGGTTCTGTCATCATGTGTGGGACATTCCTTACTCTGTGGACAATAGGTATTGCATTCTTCTTTAAAATTATTTTGTGAGAGAAGCCTTTCAGGTTCCCCAGTTTCGCCGTAAACACTTCTGGATATATTTCCATTAATTTCTCATCATACAATCCACATGTTTCAGTATCCACTTCAACACTCTGCATCTCAACAGGCATTACAGGTTTTTCAGCATTGGGGTTTAGAATCATATTTAGATCCTTTTGATGGCACCAACCCAGTAAGTCCGAACCCTGATTCATTATATACACACGATCTAATACCGCTTTACTTTCAAATTCAATTGACAACCATTTCATTCCGATGATCTCAATTCTCTTTCCTCCATACCCCACAGCTTTGATGTCTGATCCATTCCACTTTGTTTCTGCATTTCCCCAATTTTGGTAGTAAGTGAATCTGAACAGTAATGTGTATAAACAAACAGAATCCGCTAACATCCTTACCTCTTGGTTATCAAGATTTATGTTGAAATGAGGTTTCTACAATTTGTCCGTGCTTTTTTTCCAATTTCCTTCCCTTGGAAGATTATACTCACAATCTGTTCATCTTCAATCAGTTCCTTTACAGTTAGCACTAGTTCCTGTATACTTTCACATACATCATCTATTTCCTTCACTTTCGCTATTCAATTTTTTGTTCTACAGACTTTAGCGAAGTGTCCTCTTCTCCCACAATTGGGACATATGGCATTCCTTGCTGCACACATGGTGGAGGACCCGATATGGCCAACTGCACCACAGCATTAACACTTTATTGTTCTTAGTTTTGTTCCTTTGAATTTAGGTTGAGTCTGTACTTTCTCATTAGATGTGCCTTGAGACTGCATTTTCTCATTTGGTTTGACTTTTCTAATTTCTTCCACCAGTAGATTTACTTCTGACACTTTGCTTCCTTGATGTTCCTTTACTAACTCACTTACATTGTTCTTGTCCATTTCTTTTAGCCACATTTCTGTGTGTTCTAAACCTTTAGCAATTTGTATGATTTCTTCAAGTGTAGGATCTTATATTAGTAGTTTCCCTTTCACTCTGTTCATGCATCGCACAATTTGATCCCTTATGAGAGTTGGTAAGTTGTCAAACTGGCATGTTAAAGACAAACCCTTTAATGCTGCCACTTATGATGCAATAACTTCGTCTAACCTCTGTACTCAGGAAAAAAATGTATGTCACTCTAACACTACATTTACTTTTGTAGTGAAACGTACATCTAATATTTGTGAAGACATTTTGTATATGTTGCGAGGTTGTCCATCTCTCATGCCTAAGGAAATCTAATGTAGATCTTCAAAAATTGCTTGCCCTCTTACAGGACCTTATCTGCTCCAACTGCCAGCATGTAGGTGACAAACTATTTTTTCCATTGAGTCACTGTACTGGCAGGTAACCCGGAGTAACAAGGAAAGTGATTTGTGGAGACATACCCTGATCAGACATATTTTCTCTGTATGTATGTGTGTGTGTGTGTGTGTGTGTGTATATATATATATATATATATATATATATATATATATATATATATATATATATATATATATATATAAAAACGAAGGTTGCCCTCTGTAGAAAGGCCACACCCGGGAAGCTGAAACCTCCATCGTGAGGACAGCAGTGGAGCCAGCCTTCACCTCCCAGCACGCGCCAAACATGTTTCGGAATCACTTCCTTGATCACTGGCAACAGAAGGACGTACACCTGCAAGGAGTGGAACCTGCCTCTTTATTTGAATAAAATCCCGCCCCAGTGGGCGTAGAGGTCTTGCCGAGTAGGCGTGTGCAATGTTGCACCCTGGTCTTTGTAGTCCCGCTCAGTAAATCCAAGTGGATGCTGCTGAACGCCTCCCATTAAAACAATGTTAACCCCAGTGGGTTTGCTGAAGGGTTAAAGCATGGCGCCAATGAAGTACCAATGTCACTCACAGTTGTGTACCCCCCGGTCCAACCGGGTCTCCAAATAATAGACCCAGGATCCGCTGTATCTGCGGCGGGGCCTCTCTGCGACCGAGCCAGCCGCTAAACAAGAAAAAACGAAGGTTGCCCTCTGTAGAAAGGCCACACCCGGGGAGCTGAAACCTCCATCGTGAGGACAGCAGTGGAGCCAGCCTTCACCTCCCAGCACGCGCCAAACATGTTTCGGAATCACTTCCTTGATCACTGGCAACAGAAGGACATACACCTGCAAGGAGTGGAACACGCCTCTTTATTTGAATAAAATCCCGCCCCAGTGGGCGTAGAGGTCTCGCCGAGTAGGCGTGTGCAATGTTGCACCCTGGTCTTTGTAGTCCCGCTCAGTAAATCCAAGTGGATGCTGCTGAACGCCTCCCATTAAAACAATGTTAACCCCAGTGGGTTTGCTAAAGGGTTAAAGCATGGCGCCAATGAAGTACCAATGTCACTCACAGTTGTGTACCCCCCGGTCCAACCGGGTCTCCAAATAATAGACCCAGGATCCGCTGTATCTGCGGCGGGGCCTCTCTGCGACCGAGCCAGCCGCTAAACAAGAAAAAACGAAGGTTGCCCTCTGTAGAAAGGCCACACCCGGGGAGCTGAAATCTCCATCGTGAGGACAGCAGTGGAGCCAGCCTTCACCTCCCAGCACGCGCCAAACATGTTTCGGAATCACTTCCTTGATCACTGGCAACAGAAGGACGTACACCTGCAAGGAGTGGAACACGCCTCTTTATTTGAATAAAATCCCGCCCCAGTGGGCGTAGAGGTCTCGCCGAGTAGGCGTGTGCAATGTTGCACCCTGGTCTTTGTAGTCCCGCTCAGTAAATCCAAGTGGATTGTGATCAAGGCCCAGGTGGGGCTGAAACGCGTCATGGCGGCGATGCAGGGCATTTGAAATAAAGATATTTGCACAAGGAACTTTGGGTCCACGTTCGTCTGTCCGAGTGCAGTGGATGGTTGGAGACGAAGCCTGTAATATATATATATATATATATATATATATATATATATATACTTTTATTCGCCTTTCCAAGTACCGGTAAAAAAATGTTGAAGATTAGTGAAAGTAACAAAATAATATAACTGACCAAATTAAAGAATTACCATAATAAGCCAACACAAATAAATCACAGAAATTCCCCTTTTTTTCCATCAATAGTTGTAGACTTCACTCTTGATGCCGCTGCTAAGGTACAAACAGAACACAGCGTAGAGACACTCCCTTTGTCTTTAACCATAGACTTCCACTGTTGCCAAGTTACTTTCCTTTAACAGATGTAGCAATGAATCATAGCGACACCCCCATTGTCTCTCAATCGGTGTTCGGGATCTTGTGGGGCAGAATCCAGTCTTTGTGAGTGCAATGAAGGCTTCTGTGAGATCACGCTAGTGTTTTGAGTCAGTGAGCGGTAGCTCATGTCAGCCTGAGTCTGAAAAATAATGTTAGTTGCCGAGTATGTACATACGCTTTAAGTGATGTAGTGGTGGTGGCTAGAGTTGAGCGCTGGCTCGTGATGGCTTGGATCGCGCTCCTCGACGCGCGAGCAATGTTGAGCACATGTACACAGCTCGTCGTCTTAACAAAGAATTGAAAGAATGCGCACACTCGAGCTGGTGTCCTTCATGCCGATGAAGTTTTTAATGAATGCGCGCACTTGCACTGCTTTGTTGTATATGCTGGTTAATTTTACAGAATGCACAGACTCACGTTGCTCTGCTCCACTGTATACACTGCACCAGAGGTTAAGACTCGAGTTCACATCAATATTATTTATCTGATTCAATAACAACTTGCATAAGCCTTAATTCGCAACTCCCCAATAAATATATCAATGTAGATTTAACGCAATCGGCAACTCCTCACACAATAATCAGCGCAGCTTCGAATGAAATGTAGCAATGTTGATTATGAGCTCCTTACTATCCCGCACAGTAATCATCGCTATTACCCTCAAGAACATGGCACTTGTAGCCCTGATTCCATTTTACTTGGCAAACATTATTGTGTCATTTTTGATGCAACTGGCAAGTATTTCTCCTGCATAAAACCAGCACGTACAGCAGATTGTGCCTAATGGTTACAGCTAATTCTGTCTTTTCCTTTTTTACAGCTCATATAAATAGACCAATAGTCCTCCTCAATTTTCCAGGTAGCTCCAATCACTGTGCTAGTCAAAGCTTGCAGGGTAAAGCATTTACTCACGCCAAGGGTATAATTTCCAAAACTTCCTCTTTTCTTTTTTTTTTTCTAGAGCTGGAGGTACTTCAGTGTCTGCCCTCCCCCCCCGCACAGATCCCATCCTCATCGCCAGTTATGTAAAGATGAGCAGGACATGGAATAGATTCATTTCCAAGTTTATTCAGTCCAACAAGTCACCTCCTGCTTCTTTTGCCTTGTTCTGCTGTTACCCACTCTTCTTTCATATGAACACATTCCTTCCCCATATTCCAAGTTCTCTACTACTTAGTTGTCATTCTATCAACTCTACAAGTGTCTTATGGCGTGTTGTAAATATATATTCACCTCTAGAACATTGCATCGTCTGCACTAGTATCACTTGTTCGCATACCATTGCATACGAATTGGTAAAATATGTTATGGACAGAAACTATAAACAGTCCATTGCTACTTGTTTTTTTTAATATACATTAAATGATGAAGTCATCTAATGGTGTATTAGATGGTGCATTCCTCAAATTCACTAAGAGGTGTTCTAGAGTTGTAATGAGTCCCACAGGACAAATGTATATGTAATAAGTAGTCCCAATATGACAGCAGTAATGGCCAATCTAGAAGAGCTCAGCAGCTTTTCTGGATGGAAAGTAAACTGGGCTAAATCCTGTCTATTCTCACCTACTCAGGCCTATGGCAGACGAGGAGTGGCTATCAGCTCCCAGCACTCAATTGGAGTGCAACTTTGACACATTCAAATATTTAAGCACATGTGTATAAAATACATGTGATGGCCTCATCAGAGGTAATTTAGAGGAGGCATACACCAAATAAATCTATTCTGGATTAAGCTCTCTCGATCACCAATTGTTATAGAGGCTAGAGCCAAAATGTTAATTTTATCCAGGTTATTGTACTTCTTTGTGGCAGTCTTTTGGGCCACAGCTAGTACTACTGAATAGGGCATTATTTTGGGAACTGCATAGCATCCCTTTGCGACTAGGATGGGGCAAAGGGAGAAAAAGTGCCACCATTCTTAAATCCTAAAACTCAAAGAATCTTGAGAGAGGAAGGACTGGATACTCTACACAAAAAAGTTTAATATGTAGCAGGACAGATCCAGGGGTGCATGAGATGGCAAGATGACAGATTGTACTAGCTCAATTAGAATCAGGTAAAATATTTTGCTGGTTGATAGGCATTAGGAAGAACTAACCCATGGATGTGAAACTGGTGCGGGTATCAAGACATTGCAGGCAACGCTATAAAAAAGGACTTGTGAGGCAATACCCTACTCCCCAGGCCTACACTTATGACCGCTCTCTAAATTTCACAAGATAGCTGATATGCACACAACAAGAGTCATGGACAGAAGATGATGGCTAGTAAAAATGAGGGATCTGTTTGAACACAATACATTTAGCACATTTGATAATGTAAAAGAGGTGATCAGAATTGGGGAAGGACAATTCTTGGTATATAATGCAATCCTCAGGTAATTGACTAGGGCCTGGAGACATGACATGCCAGAACCATCTTATACTGACACATGGGCAGAACAGCAAAAAGATGTCTCCATTGTATTGTACAATTCTCCCGCACTACACAAAGAAAGACTCAGACCTCTGACTGAAATATAGGCAGTTTAATTATCTTGTTTAAACTTATTTATCTCCAAAATGTGCAGGGTAGATGTATTAAGGGGCCACAGATGGTTGCCCTTGATCTAATCAACCAGAGCCCAACTTCTATCACATAGTAGGGGCATGCTTGATCATTATATTATATACTCAACACCATAGCTAATATCACTGACGAACAATAGAACACAACCCACTAGTATGTTTACTTGGATTTATGCCATGCCCAAAGAAATCTAAGCACATGCACACTACCAGATTCACATATGAGACCTTAATACTTGCAAAGCGATGCATAGCCATGACATGTAAGGCTGCATGCCCACCCTGTGAAGGAAGTTACACAACTTAAAAAGAAGAACCAATGACAAAATATGCACACTCACTAACCTCTGGAGACAAAAGGGAAAGGAAGTTAAAAATAATGCTTGGGACATAATATTGATGACACTAGAAACTAAAACTGATGCAGGGCTTTAAGTGGGATGAAAAAACTGGGGGGTCTCATTAAGGGGCGTGGCCAATGTAATTAAGGGCGTGGCTTAAAGCACGTAAGCTAAAAATCTGTGCTTAGCATAGTGTGCCGCCCGACTTGTATTTTGCTGTTTCTGTCATTGCATCCAGATATGATACAACAAGTAAAATCATACCTACAACAAGTAAGGACTATTGGCTTTGTCAATGGTTGTTAGTTGCATAAGATAAATAAGCAGCAACTATGGCTTGTATATAATATTGAAAAAGCTTCCACTTACAGCCCTGGTGACACCAGGACAATGTTGCTGCTCCTGAGTTTCAAAAAGAGAAGGGAAATCCAGAGAGAAAATTACTCTCTTTAAAGGATTTCCCTTCCCCTACAACGCTCACCTGGCATGGCGTCATGGTCTTGCCGTAACTTCTCCACTAGTGAGAAGTGTGAGCAGCGCACATTGATGTGCTGCTGTCACTGCAGTCTGGGAAAAAACGGACCGCCTGTGGCAGGGCACAAAACAGAGCCCGATAGAGACCCATTTCGAGGCCCCCTTTAAAAAACTGCCGGTGCTCAGCACCGGTGAGACCCGGCCCACTTAAAGCCCTGAACAGATGAATGATAACTGTGAACAGGAGGCATACTCAGAAAACTGTACCAAACACCATGATTATGCATCTGGTGACTGGTACCACAGTGAAACCAATTAATGTGTTCAGAACTTCAGACATATGCAAAAGAATGGGAAAGAGCTAAGCGTGTATGTAAATTGGACCATCTCTTTGTGATAGCAATTTAACATCCACTTCACTACAGTGAAACAACATTAGTATTGATCAACTATAATGGTTCCTAATAGCTGCACTACATAGCTACACAAGAGGGAGCGCTAAATCAAATATCTGATTAAAAAAAACGTGGACCCTCAATAATCGTTTCTATTTTTGTTGGTTATTAATTTAAACATGTTGGCCCTTTGCTGTTGAATTTCAGATGATACATCACATGGTCTTGACATCAACATAAGTGTAACTGTACAATTAACGAAATATCAATGAAAAGCTAATGGAAAACAACAACAAAGTAGTCACTCAAGGTCCAAAGACTTGAGAAGGGGAAGGAAGAAGTATTTTCTATTTATTCATATCATAAGACAGTTAATTAAAACCATATATGAAATTATATATATTTGTTTAAAATAAATTGACAATCTTCCAGAAAAACACTTATTAAAACACCACATGAGATAAATCTACTAATAAACAAACAGTCTATAAAGATGAAAGTCATTAAAATACGAGATAAGGGTGACCCCACTTTTATAGATTTATATATATCAAATATAGTATTAGCATTTGGAATTGTTTAGTACTTTGTTGCAATTATAAATTGCATACTATAGCGTTGACTGTTCCATCAAATACTTAAGGGGTCGCTAGGACCAACTGTTCTCACATTGCTGCGACCAGGTAATGAGGCCCAAACTCTATTTTTTGTTTAAACTCTGTGTGCTGCTAAGACCTCCATCATTTTATTCTTTACAATACCCATGAACTTTCCAAATCGCACAGTCAATGGAAGGTGTGCCACCAGAAAACATGTAATCACTGCCTGTCTGCATGAGCGAAGACCTAATGTTTTAAAAAGAGGTTTCAGGAGGATAGGGCTGGGCACAGACAAACTACATAAATAACGGATTCCTTGTAGCTAATACAGAGTCTGCATGATTCTGACATGGTGGTCTGTAGTCTTTTTGGAATGCATTCAAGTATTGGCAAGCCGCCCATCTGGAAGTACAGCAATTTATACATTACAAACTTTGAAAAAGTACTGCTCAGGGCTGAGTTTGGGACGAGCTTCATATATTTATTTAGGATGATCCTGGCGTGTGTACGTCTTGACAACAACTGCTTGTCCTCCACCCATGACTGTAACCAAATGCTTTTGGTTATCAATCTTTTAAACATAGAAAGGACAATGGGGTAGACCACAAATTCTCTATATTCAAATTGGTGAGGGACCTTTTGAGGAAAGACCATGTAGCAGACATTTTACCTGTATTCGAAATTTCCAACCATAAATGGTATTTTAAAGTATTCTTCTTGGCTGCTCTTAGTTTAAAATAGGTTTCCACAAAACTTCCTTGACTTTCCATAGACTGTTTCGTTAGGCTGAAACCCCCCAGCTGTATCTGGGCTGAGAAACTGTACTTTGGAAGAAGGGTGAAGGAAAAGAACGTGAGATCTACTCTTGCAATTACTGTTTCCACTAAAGCTCCTTCTCCCCATGTCAGGGTTACTTTACCCTTAGGGATAGGAACAATACCAGAGAAGTTGCAACAGTCAGGGAATAGCATATCTAATCTCATTAATCATATCATCGATGACGTCATTCGAAATGTCATCCGTGATGTAATCTGTGAGGTCATGTGCAGTGCATGGCAGGAGAGTAAGTTATTGTGTGCTTACAACTCCACACATATCAGAAACTATTTCCAGCTCATCATCCATCAACATTATGCCAGTCATAAACTTAGAAACAAAAGGCTAAATCTCGCCAAAACTAAAGTTAGGGTAAGTTAAGTTTGAGGGAGTTTTAAAATGTGGTACAACACAAAACATAAAAAGACAGCAGATTTATCAGTTACACGACTAACTAAAACTTTACTCTTTTCCTGCCATAACATCTTAACAACATCAAGCATGATTCACACATATAACACAATCTATAACATTGCTACTGGAATCAAAAGCAATTACACATGGGCAGAATCAAAATTGTACAAAACAAAAATGCCACCATACAATATTTAATGTACTACTATGGGTGGCAATAATGACTCCTAATGTTTCTAACATGAAATCTACAACTCATGGCCTCTAGTTCAACCTATTTCAGGGATTAGTATGTTCCAACACAATTAAACAATTGTACAATTACTACTGGAATTCAGTCTCACTCCAACTACTTAGGCAATCATACAAATTTGTATGCGCTCATTGGCACTCATATCTAGTGTCTCATTTACATCTTATTTCCTTCTTGCACACCTGATAGCTTGGGCTGTGATAAGGTATGCTTAGAACTTTAGCTGGTGATTTTGATATCCTTTTATTATTTGTGTTGTATCAATCTCAACATCCCCTTAACATTAGTTTTTGAAGGGAATATATTATAGAGGCAAAGTCTTATTACTGTAGTTTAGGATTACACTACACTCCATAGGAAATCTCATTTTTGCACTCTTGCCACACCACTGACAAAACTGAACTTTACATGGGGGAGCAACCTTTACCTTCCAGCCTTTGGGCATGTCTAATTTGATGCATGTTGGTCAAATTGTTCAAAAGTTACAAAGGGGGTGGGTGGGTATAAAACCAGTGACTTTTCCAAATATCATGGGAATTGTCATAGGAAACTTTCTACTCCAAGAACTCAAAACAGCTGAACGAAAGTCCATTATTCGTGGACAATGGAGTTCTTTGAAACAATAGAACTATAACCCATTTCTAATGCATCCGATCAAACTAAACACATCAACATGCTCGAAGTACATACAGGACAGAAGTTATGTTTGGTTCAGGAATCAGGTATACTTCAGTGTTCACATGTATCAAACAAAACACACTAAACAAACTAGGGTTGGGCAGAGACGTCACCCTAGCAGGCCCAACCGTCACACCTGTGGCTAAAGATCCAACATAATGCAATATTCACAAACTTCAAACTAACCACACAAGCAAACTTGGAGTGGGTAAAGTCCTTCCCATAGTGGGCCCAACTTTCAACTCTGCCAAACAAACGGGTAGGCCACCACTTAATTTGGATGCAAAAATTAGACATACTCCAGTGTTCAAGAGCATCATACTGATCAACACATCAACAACTCAGTGTAAGCAGAGCCATTGCTCTTGTGGTCGTGACTATCAACGTTTTCAGACTCATATTTATATCACAAGTTACAACTAAGCTTAAATAGCTAAAATATTTCACTGTTGGTGAAAACGAAAAAAACGAATCTCCCTGGCGACCCTACCTTTTCCACTTACCCCCACCTAAATACATGAAACAATAATACTGCGTTTAGGAATCAAAATTAGTCCACTGTTAGTGTGTATTGAACAAAACATATCTAAAAACACATTTATATACAGTTTTGCTTACTTCGATTATAAAACTTCACAACACTGAGCATCAGTTCTTAAAAGTAATACCCCTCCATACGGATATATCCTAATTTTAATCTTTGTGAACAAAATTATATGAGAATCTGTATGAGCCAAGAAAAAATGAAAATGATGTTAACCTCAACCATTGCAAAAGTCATAAATCTATGAAAACCTATGAATTCAGTGAAAAAAAAAGTAAATTCAAACGGAATTTAGGTTGACATGATTTCAGAAGTTGCTATCACATAAAAACACCTAAACAAGAAAGTACTCCTTATTGTGAACTCTCAAGATTTCAAAATAATTTATCAATAATATTTCAATATATTTCGTGCAACTATGACATTAAGGTGTTTGAAGGAAATAGCGACCTGCTTTTGTGCAGTGTTAATAATTTAGCTAAGGATAAAGAGAATTTCTACTCCCACAAGATGTACGTTTGACAGAGCGTGCTTATCGCTGCCTGTTGAAACAATTTACTCAGCATTCCTCACGTGCCTTATTTATTGGGCAGGGAGGGGGCGCGCCGGGCATGCTTAGCTCTTGCAAACATAACATTTCTCAGCAGATTCACTACATAAAACAGCCCGAGGGCTTGAAGTTACCAGTTTTTACACGATGCATTTCGTCGGGACTATGGAATGTTTTAAGTGGCCCACAATAGCAGCATGTGGTTGCACAAGTGGCCCGAGGACTGACTATCTCATGTCAAATGAGCATGCGCCATGTTTGCATTCGAGGCCTGAAAACAAACGCAGAGGAGCTGAAAATGTGTTTGCACAGGCAAATGTTGTGGTAAGGCATTCCTGCTGTCTGCGGTTGAAATTGATGACAGACACACGTTCTACCAGACAGAAAGTTCTTTTTTTGGGCCTCTGCAGCTTCGTTTTAAAATTATAATGAAAAAATAATATATGCATCTATTTTAAAGAGGTTTCTGGTTATGTCGGGATAAAAATACACTTGACAGCACATATTTTTAAAACAGAGTATATTTTATCTATCTGTAATCACACAAGACTTGTACAATTTGTAACATGGACAGATGTCAGTTGGGGCTATCAGCCACACTTGTGTGCTGACGCAACCAAGATTTCACATGAGATGGACAAGGGATGGATGAGGGATTGTTGGCTCATCGTCAAGTAGCAGCATACCAGGCAAGATTTTTAGGCGTGAAAGCAGCGAGATACACTTTGCTGTAAGGTGTAAAAGACATAAATTATCCATAAGCCCTATGGACCCACCACGCTTCCAATTCTTCTGGACTGAGTGGAAAGGTCCCCGCTGAAGCCTGTACAACAATTCTGCAATTTGTGTATGTGATTTGGCAGTGGCTTTACTTTTTTCATAAACACAGCCATCAAGACCAGAATGCATCAGTAGCCCGTACTCATGAGCAGTATCCCTTTTAAACCGGTATCTTAAAAGTTTTTCACTGTAGTTGCCATGCTCCTGAAATACTGCAACACTTTCCACTGTGACTCCAGAAATAGAGTCTCTTTCAGTCCCTGAGGATTAAGAAATGCACAACATAGCTCATGTTTGGCTCATATTTGGCCACAGGAAATACAGTCACATCTTGCCCCACCCAGAATCTCTTACATTGCCTACTTATTAAAGAAAGAACACAATTTCAGTCATTGTGCCTTCATAACAAAGTCATTGATGGTGTTGTCCTTAAGTGGTTTACCTCATACCTAACAAACCCCTCCCAAATTGTAAAAATTGGGAATGCTGTCTCAGATCCAGTCAGCCTGCAAGAATGGGTCCCCCAAGGTTTGATTCTCTCCCCAACACTTTTCTATCTCTACCTCGAGCCCTCTGCTCAATACTCAGGAACTCAGGAGTCCTCTTCCACCTATAAACTGATGACACCCAAATCTACCTGAAGATCTCTTGCCTGGAAGACTTCACTCACCTATATAACTCTCTGAACAGAATTCAAGGTTGGATGGCAAACAAGCACCTCAAACTAAACCCAGCAAAAACAGAATTTCTGCTCATCTCTCCAAAGAAAGATACCTCTTCGATCCAAGAATGGACGGTTCTCTTCCCCGACACTGAAGGCCACCCATCCATCATTCAGAATGCCAAATCTGCTTCAACCCTCAACAGATTTCTTAACCTCCAGAGCCATATCTCCTCCATGTCTAAAAGCGCCCGGGTCCAGCTAAGGCTTTGGGGAATCAGGAACCTCATCCCAGCACAAGATCTGAAATCTGTAGTCCAAGCGCTCATGCTCTCCAGACTGTACTATGTATGGAATTGCACTCCTTTCCAACTTTGCCAAAGTCCAACTATGTCCACTCAGAGCATTCCTACATGTGGCAGCCCACTTCGTTACAGGTCACAAGAAATTAGATCACACCGCTCCCTCTAATATACATTCAGTTCAGTGGTTTCCCATAGAGGCAGGAGCTCAATTTAAAACTGCCTGCACCACTGACAAAGCTCTTCCCTCCTCTTTACCTTCGTACCTCTCTGAGAAACTGAAAACCTCAGGCACCGGCCGAGATTCAAGAAATGCTCAGGTGCTCCTCCTCGAACACCCCACCTTCAAGCACAAGCAATATGTGAACTAATTCTTATCCTGAAGTGCCTCAAGAATCTGGAACTCCCTCTCCCCGAGCCTCCGCCTGACCATGTGTCATGCCACCTTCAAAAAAGACCGCAAAGCTCTTCACTTTAAACGACACCTGGCCTAAACCACTCCTACCCCCTCTCGTTCCCTCAAATCGCATACCAACCTCAACCTGGACAATCGATTGATGATCCTCATGTGGTACTGTACCACCAGCTCTTCATTGCTATATTTCACAATGAATATGGGTAAAGTGCTGCACCTCACGGAAGAGCCTAACCTTGCAATCACTCCTCCTTTAATGTACATGTATATTTTCTAATTGTTATTGTTATGTTCTTGCTTTAATGTGAAGTGCTCTGATGCCTCTGGGCCATGCCTCCATTATATAGAATCACAAAAATAAATAATAAATAAATAAATTGCACAGCGAGTCTCCAGATACCTAACTGTGATAAGGTGTCTTCAAAATACAACCCATCCGGGGACTTTTGTGTGACCACATCTAACTTTCTGGCGTTTCATCCTACCAAATTCAACAACTTGGTGGGGATATCTTAGTTTACTCAAAGCTCCAAAGTTTGGAATGGCGTCGAAGCACACATCATGCTTAAAAAAAGATCTCCCTGAATTATGGAAGCACTCATAGACTATCCTCTTGCCCACTGCAAATGTCTCAGAGTCAAGACTGCCCTTGTAGGCAGTATTTTCCCTTTTACATCAGCTTTCTTGCCAGCGATCCAGCCCTTAGAAATGTCATAATTCTAAAATCAAGATCGTTTTAGGTTCCTGTGTCATAAGGCTTCCAAAGGATCTTTGTCAGAACATTACTATTAAGGCATAACACCTTCTCATCCAACCATGAACATTATTATGGATTTGCATATCCTTGTAGTTGACTGCACTTATGCCCTGGTGCTGAAACCACTGTACCTTCTATATCTAAATAATGTGACTGTTCCATCCTCATTGTTTTGAAGCTGCTGACCAAAAGAGGGCACTCCTTTATGAAACCCCCAAAATAAAATAAGTAGTACCACTTAAGAACATCCCTCAACAGAAAAAGTATGAAACAGGGCTGAACCTGTAAAGAAATGCTGCAATATGTAATACAATATTTGATTAGGAGTAACAAATGATTTACCAGGTGAAGCACTGGGTGAAATATGGTAGTCTTGTTATCCCACTTTTTCATTATTGACAGTGAGAGGGCCTATTATATAAGAACTTGAGTATAGGTTAATCGACTCTTGCAATTACCTGGCCCTCTGACTTGCTTATATTGCATTGGAAAATGACTGCTATAACTTTTCAGCAGAGAAGTTATTAAAATAATGAAATGGTAAGTTGTTCAATTCCCTTCTTATTAGGTATATCTGAGGGGAGTGGATATGATTAATTTCTATCTTATAACACAACCACTGTTCCCCTATTGAAGTACAGTAATCCATTATACAAAAACAACCGTCAACGTACTTCCCTCCTGTACATATCAGACATTGCAATTAAGACATAGCAAATTCAATAGATTTAAATGTGATGCTAGTTAACTTTTAAAATCTTCAAACTTATAATTCACTAGTAAAATATACGTTTTAGACAATCAGCTACTGAGTCACCCTCTAACAAAATGCAAATCTATTCTCCCTTTATCATATCACAAGTTTTGTCCTCCTTCCAAAAAGGTTAGTTGGTAGTCTACTGGGGTTTTCCCTTATTCAATTATTCACTTGTTAACCATAACAGGGAGTTTCCAGACAAACAAATGGGCACTAGTGTATGCTCTGACTTTGGCATGCATGGTGGGATATCCTTCCATTACAGGGGACAGTGCACATTTCTGCAAATTTCTCAAATGTATATTCATGGAAATCCATGGCATCTCCTCTCCATCTTGGTCTCCAAACCTTTCATGATTAATGAGCTCAGCTGACAATCACCTAGTAACCATCCACAAACCGTCCTGTAACTCATCAATATTTAGATGCTGAAATGAAAATTCTAAAGTTTATGTGATAGATGTCCTTGCGGGTTTCACAATACTGGGCAGGGGACTAGATGATGGAGCTGAAAAAACATGTTTGAGCTGCTTTGTACATTTCAGATGGTTAGAAGCCAGAGGTGGTGGGGGGGACAAAGGGTTGTGTGCCATAGAAGTGATGGCAGAGAAGGATCTCCTGTGGATGTGAGTGCATCTAAACAATGCTACATTGGGAAGAAGACTGGTGGAGGGTCTACAAACTTTGGTACGGTGATAAGGATGAACCTTTAATGCAAAACACTAGACCCAAGGCAAAGAAAGTATGATGGCAAATAAAAAGTTCTTTGAACTAAATACGCTTGTCTGCCAGGGGCTAGAAGTCTTCTCGGCCCCTTCTGTGGGATGCTTTCGTAGTGGTGGGTCAGTCAACAAATTAACAAGGAGTCCTGAGCCAGAAATGAGCCATGTTTCGTCTCGGACTCTAAGAGCGCATACATGAGCCCAGCCTTGAAAATATTTGGCATGTAAATCATGCAAAAACATCATGTTAGTATATGATAAAGTGCCTTCAAAATGCAAACACAAGTGTATTTCTTTAACACGTGAAAGCATTTCACCTTAGTGCATAAGGTTATATCTCTGCATTGACAAATATTTTTTAAAAGTGAGTTTTTAAACATGAACTGAGAAACATTTCTGCCCACGTCCTGACAACAGTGCTATTAAAGAACTAAGAAGCAAGTCACAAGAGAGGTTTTTGTACAGTGCACACCCTAAACTCACGTATGTGAAAGTGTTCTTATATGTGATAATGAACAAAAAGGAGGCTCGGTGAAATAACGTTTTTGCCTAGCATCACTCAAGTTGATTCCCGATTTTCCAGTTTCACATTGTGCAGTTCATCCACCAGATGGGTATCGCCGATATCAAAGTTAATGCTTTGTCCTTAACTCTGGGAGGATAAGATTAGAGTGTGGGTGAATTCCCACTTTATTTTCAGCCCTTTTACACAGCACAAACATTGACAAAGGACGTAAGAGCACTTCGCAACAGACGATTACTATTTTTCAGCACATAAAAAATTTGCCTTGATTCACAGGGTGCAGAGCGGAGGCCGGGATTCGAATCTGGTCTGCATTGTTACATGGTCAGCAGATCTAGCCACTAGAGCCGCAACCCTTCCCATGAAAGCTCCTCTTGTTCTGGACTCCAGATTCCAAGGGGTCCTGAATCTGAGCCAGACCCAGGCATCTGGCTTGAGCTTTCATTGGCTGGCCCACCTTTATGCTTTTGTGAGCAAAGTACAAAAAGCTCTCCCCCCTCACACTTTCAAGACTGCTTATAAAGAGGGCAAGAACAAATGTAACACCCCCCCCCCCCAACCCACACCACTCCTCCCTCCCACCTGGCCCCTCACTCGAAACAGCCTTGACTTCCTAATAACAGTATGTAGATAATGCAATTACATTGAATGACTATTATTATGTTGTCTCCATTCCATATCCCGCCGTTCATGCTTCTTCATTGCTTTTAACTGCATCTACTTAAAATGCTAATGCCCACATGCACCGCAGTTCCTGTGTGTACCGTATTTATGACTGAAATGCTACCAACTCAAATAAACACAAAATACAGACAAAATCTAAATACAAATTCTGTAAATACTGCAGCCTTTAATGACCTCTTTTTTTTACCACTGTCACTTTTCTCAAACAGTGATCTTTGACCCTGTATTTAATTTTATTTTTATTTTGTTATCTTTAGTGTTGTCACACCCCATCTCCCCCACATAGTACACTTCACAATAAGAGTAAGCTAAAAAAGAGATTTAGCATTTCAAGCAACAGCACAAATTGCACCCACATTTAAGAAGGCATTCACACGGGCCATTGGACGTAAAAGATAGATGTCAGCAATTTACCTGCTCCTATGCT
Organism: Calotriton arnoldi; assembly: GCA_963921515.1. Taxonomy (NCBI): domain Eukaryota; kingdom Metazoa; phylum Chordata; class Amphibia; order Caudata; family Salamandridae; genus Calotriton; species Calotriton arnoldi. Next base: position 144,120 of record CAWUFW010015297.1, on the reverse strand, counting down.
TGTTTATCCATCTTAACTTCATCATATTCTAAACCTGCACATCACTTCTCAACTTGAAATATCATAGTTGAGAATTACTTTGTTTGTGTCTCTTTACTTAGTCTTCTAATTTTATTCCACCTTAACCTGTGACTAAGGGTTGTATTATATCAAGTGAGCGCTGGGAACGCTAAGTTAAGACATAGAGCTGTATCACATAAAGTGACCACTGGAGGCGGGCACAGATTTGTGCTGACTGGTGTCTTAAATGATTGAGGAGCTGTAGCAGTGCTATTTTACCCCTTTAGGTAAGGGGTTGCTTGCCACGAGAACCTTAAAGGTATACGCTGATACTTGGTGGTTACGTTGGAGCTTTTGTTGGCATAATAAAAGTAATCAACAGAGCATGATAGAATAACAATCACTACGCAACATAGCACCACAATTAAAAGATGACAGGGGACAATGCGACCAAACAGTCAAAACAAAACACAAAACCACAACCAGAATGTAGCACAAAAAATTCTTATTGCCATATTTTAGTACAAAGACACAGCCCAAAAAAAAAAAAAAAAAAAAGAACGCATCACCACCACAACAAAATGCAACACAACTAATATGCGCAATCATTCTTGTTGCACATCATCACCTCCAGAATCCTGCTTTCATAATACCTGGTAAATGGTAATTGCACCCAGCAGTGCCTTAACAGACCACCAAGGACATGAAATTGTACCAGTTAAAAGGGCTTGGTGATCTGGCCCTTGGAGCCCTTGATCACCCTCAGGGCACTAGTAAGGGTTTTAACAAAGCGTGAACTATTTACGTCTTTCCCTTTATCTCTGATTTTCTCATGATGGCACTGCAACTGATTGTCTTACCTGTGCTAGTATCTACAGTTCCTTCCGGTCTTACCACGAAAGCACTGAGTTATGAGTGAAAGTTAAATTGACAGTTTCATGTAAGTGATGAAAAACATAACTTAACAATTTTTTTCACTGAGGTGTTTTACAAGGCGAAATGTGTTGTAACACAATTTCTGGGTATTTCTCTGCTTATGGACGTTTAGAGAAATACTGGCAATCCGATTTTGGCAAGCATCTTTTGAAAAATCTGTAAGTGAGGAAATTTCAGCTGTAACATAACTACTGCTACATACTATTACTTTCTCAAGAAAGAAGAATCAAAATATAGACTTGTTTTCAAACAAACATTTTGCTGATTCTCAGCACTGAACAATAACTTTCCTTTAATATTATTATTCATTGAATATTTTATCTAATCACTTCTTGCCTCCACCTACACAACATTACACTCAGCAAATCTACATGCATAACAAGCAGGTTTTCATGTGTAGTGGCTATAAATCCAGAGCACAAGGCGTAAAATCAGGGCAGTGAGATAAAATCACAATAACTAGGACTTGTGGGTAAGATCCCAGCTGTTTACTACTGTAAAGGGATACAGTGCAATCTGTGCGATATTGCACATTTTCGTGAGCCAGTTAAGCTGTATGAGATGGTGGCGTAACAATAGCCCTCACATCCCCCGCGCGGTGTGGGGGGTGGGGGCAAGCTCCAGGGTGCCCTCTTCGGCACGGTGCATGCCGGGCCTGAGAGCTCCTGACTCGGTCTGGAGCGTGGGGGGCCCCCTCCAGGCACTTTGAATGCCCCCCCCCCGTTTCATTAAGCTACTGGTAAGAGCATAGAATTTAAGTTTTACACTTTAGTAATGAATGTATGCAATGTGTCTGTGCCGGAAAGGGACGGCATTGGGTGTCAAGAGAGCACATGATCACTAGATGTGATTCAATACCTCTCTGTATGCCTCAAAGAAAGTCAACATAACCCAACTGTCTGTAGAGTTAAAAGTGAGAAGAAATGTTCACACTATGCTTGACGAATATGCTGCTTCTGAAATGTTCTAGGCACAAATGGATTTATTGTGGCTAGTCAACAGCAAATGCTTAATTTAACACGTCAACACAGTCTCTTAATAGTGAGGGAAAGTGAGAAACCTTATAGTCTGATTGATGGATTTACTACTTGCATATGATGCACCACATATGTATGTAGCATGTGCTCAAGTTGTTGGAGATGGTAAATATAATGGGTGTTTGTTGCAAGTCACATGTTTTACCTACACGATAGAGGCATAGTTTAAATACTTTTCCCATTGTTGATGGGTTAAAAGTATTGCATAGCGTGTGGTAAAACACCTTTCTTGCATCTGTCACCCGTTGAATGTGTATTTACTTTTTACTAAAGGGGAGCATGGGGGTGTAGAATAAAAGTGTCCAAAGTCTGTTATGTATCTAAAGAAACATGTCTGTGGCCTTGCTGTAAGTCATTGTCACCGTTTATGGTAGATGTAAGCTAAACATAAAGTTTAAAAGGAAACAAAACACTGAGTATACAATGCACTGTTCACAAGGGTGGTGAGAGACGATTCTATACCACTTGAATTTTACAAAATCTTCATAGAATTATTTACACCTGTGTTTATGTTGGTTCTCAATAGTATTGATCAAGGTGGTGATACTCCAGATTCCTGGAATTATACTAACACCACTGTTTTTAAAAAAAAAAGGAGAAGCCACCTAATTAAAGGGGGTTACACTGACCCATCGCTTTAATTGACTCAGATGCTAAAATGTATGGCAAGATACTGGCTACCCGGCTTGCTGTGACTACGCAACATCTGGTGTACCCACAACAACATTGGTTTATCCCCAGCAGAGATACCACTAATCATATTAATGCTGCTATTGCTTTATTTGTAATGCTGCTGAGAGACAAGTAGGCATGATCCTCCTAGACGACAATAAGATGTTTGACCGGGTCCCCTGGGTATACCTCTGGTCAACCATGCACACTATGGGTTTTGGTGATAAAGTTATGAATCGTGAACAAAGACTCTGTTGCCAGTGGCAGCTGGTAATTTTAGGAGGGAGGGGGGCAGACCGGATTCACTGCATTCACACAAGCGCACACATACACACACATACATTCACAACACTCATTACCAAATATTCAAACATACATGCACGCACCAAATATTAATAATTTTTTTTTTTTAAATGACACTTACTTGCAGCTCTGCCTTAGAGGTCCCAGGAGGCTTGGGACTGCAATGAGGGAAGGCAGCAGTCCCTGCGTCGTCACAGAGTGGATGGGGTCAGTGAAACTGCTGACCCCACCCCACTCTGTGATGAAGTGTCACTGATTGACACTTGACCCTGGGCGCTTCAGGGCTTAAAACTGAAGCTCTCAGGTGCGAGGCAATGAGGCACGCTACCCCTCGTCACTGATGGGGAGGGCCTCAAGGGCCTTTGCTGAGCTGAGGCAGTCACTTCCACAGGAGCTGTGACTTCCTCAGCCCAGCAAAGTTCAGCTCAGGCAGCCAGGAGCCTGTGCATTTAGCGCATGTCTAGCTCCTGGCTGCCTGACCTGAAAATGAACAGTGTTTGTCAGCCCGACCTTTGCTCAGCCTGAGTTCTTGAGGGGAAAAAGGTGGGGGGCGTGGTCCCTCAGCCCCAATGGACCGGCCACGTCTGTCTGTTGCAATCCAAAGTCTACACAGCTGTACCTTGTTTAGAATATGTAGGGGTACGCGGCAAGGGTGCCTTCTATCCCCTCTGCTGATTGCCTCTATATAGAGCCCTGTTTAAGACAATTTAGTAATAATCTCCGAATTTTAACATTAGTACTACATGGGATGGAAATCAAAATTAGCGCTTATGCCAATGACGCCGGTGTGTACTCAGCGGACCCACTCCAAGTTATCAAACAAATTTGAATAGTGGCTGAGAGTTTTGGGACCATTGCCGGATATAGACTTAATCTACTCAAAACACAAACTCTACTTAATTTCGCAACTGCTAAAAAATGTCTCAGGTCTAGTACTAGTAGCCACCTATCTAGAGGTCAGGATCGCCAGCAGGCTAGAGCAGATAACACAACTAAATTACATCAGTGCATAACAAAGATGCGGGCATGTAATCGGCTCCCAATTAGTATAATAGGACGATGTAACAGAGTTAAAATGAATATATTCCCTAAACTTCTTTATCTTTTTCAATCTATCCCACTGCACGGCCCTGATTCTCTATTCAAGCGACTAGATGGCACGATCAGCAGTTTTGGGGGAATAAGATACCTAAATGTGCCATTCGGCTCATAAAGCTCCCTCCGAACCGGGGCGTATGGTCATTACCAGACTTTTAGATCCATTTCTGGGCTGCATTGGGATCACAAATCAGGTGCCTTCTTGTAACCCTGATCCCAATGCTTTAGTGTATCAAATAGACGATGAGACTGCCAGTAAGTATTTGCTATGCAGACATTCTGCTCTAAGTGGGTATGTTTTAAGATCATGTAATACAAACAAAGGGGTCCCCAAAGGGTAGCAATATGGACTGGGACAGGGAAAAGCTAGACAAAAGAAGAAAAAAGGGCAACCCACCGCCAACAAATGATCAACGAAAAATGTCATACCTTAAACGAAACAACACAATACTTTTTACTGTTACAAATATCTTTTTCATTTTCTTTATTTGGAACTATATACATCAATAGCTTACAGTAAACCTAAACATTTTTATATAATAGCTTCCATACCCCCAGACGAGAAAATACAAACTACTTCATACTATCAGGCTACATCCATACCATTCATAAGCTTCATACCAAATTTAAAAAGAAAACATTAAAGAAACATCTTACAAACATTGTACAGCACCACAAAAATTAATGTGAGCCCCTTCCTTAGATAATCTGGGTCTATACAATATAGTCACAAAGGATTCACCAAACATATCAATATGCAATCGAGAATATAAAATTTGCACTATTAACAGGGCAAAGGCTACTGTCTACACAGCATATTTTTACACTTTTAATTTATATTGAAATAGAGGAAAGATGCATCCAATTTGTTCAGATATATGCTCTCCTGGTGTGACGCGCGTTTCGGTGAAGAGTGGTCAGTCGACCGCCCACCTTCTTCAGGGTAAATAACTGTTTGTTAAAAACACAAGGTGTGCTGCCTAACCAATATGTGATGATTAATGAAAGGAGACGTGGTCATTGTTCCACGTAAAGAATCCTTAGAAGAATAAGGCCCAGATAGATACACAAGATTGTTCCCAAAGGAAAAGCTCAGGGACACTGTCCTCCTCACACTTCAAGGGAGAGCAAAGTGGGCAAATAAACCCTCTGTAACTTCAAGAATGGAAGTGTAGTCGTGAATATAAAGACCAACGTCTATGGCTTCTGCAGGGAAATGATGTCATTACTGATTGAGAGGCATATTTATAACAGGGTCACACAGTGCAGCGCAGCAAGTCACCTTACTGTGATGCACTGCATGACAGGGAAATGGCAGGAATGCGCTGTATTTAAAAGAATATGGATCATTCCTGCCTTTTCCCCTGCACTGACGCTGGTTTGGCTCCCTAACGCCAAAGCATGCACCCTTGCACCATGGTGCAAGGGTGTCTGTGTTGCATGCAGGATTGTTTTTGTGCAGTCTGCACAAAACAAAAATCCTGAGGCATATTCCTCTTACTATGTGTGCTGCAGAATACAGAACACATAGAAAGAGGAAGAAACAAGGAGAAATAAAGATATTTCTCCTCGTTAAGCCTCTCCTTGGAAGGCATATCTTTTTGACACATTGCCAGGTTTACCAGTTCTGGTAAATCTGGTAATTCTCCAAAAACCGTGGGAGATAGATGGGAACACCAACGCAATGCCCAAGGAACACCTCCCTAATGCAGAGTAAGGCAATGCGATTTATGAAGCCACACAGGGCCTTGCAAAATGGCCTTGCTCGGCTTCATAAAGCTCAGTTTTCAGTTGCATCGTGCATGTACCACATTGCGTGGTGCAAGCGCGACGCAACTGGGGTCACAAATATAGTCATTAATTTGAGAGGTTACCAGTGTTGTTAAACGTGAGCTCATGAGCAACCCATGGCAGGGTGTAAGTTACTGGTTGCACTGCTTACTATAACAGGGGAATATCAGTGTTTTTAGATGTTGCATTATAACTGTAACATCACTTGAACTGTGTTTTTAAATGGAATTTCTGAGGTTTAAAAATCACATTGGAATTTAATAGGCACAAAGATAACTATAACACACCTTTAAAAAGTTATTTCAATTATATTTAAGTTTTTTTTATGATAAGCTGCAATCAGTATAGGACAACTCCCCAAGAGCTGTGCCTAAATATCACAGTGCAAGCCTTCAGATCTTGCATAGCTGGTTTAGGTGGGACTAGGGCTAGTTTGAACAGTAACCTGATACAGCCCTGGGTCCACAGCCAGCCTTCTCTTGTGATTTGAGTATGATAGGGACTGTTGTGGCCATGGCTTGTGCACAGAACCGATTGCATATGGCCTTTGACAATGTGCAACTGGTTTTGGTAGGATGAGGGCTCGGTGAGTCCCAAGTATCTGCTGTGCAAAGCCAAAGGCCATTTGCAGCTGTTTTAGGTGGGACAAGGTCTGGCTCAGTATTGGCCATGGCCAGGTCTTGTGCCCAGAGGTCACAATTCATGTCAAAGTTCCTGTGAGGCTGGTGTGGATTGGAAAAGGGCTGCCCCTGAGCCTTGATGTAGACCAGACCCTGTGGCTGCTGTGCATGGGCGAAGCCTGTGCACAGTGTTTTTTTATTGTCAAGGGGATAATAAATATAATTAAAAAAATCGCTGAAAAAACTGTGTTAAAGGATAGTTATGATTAAGTACTCAACTCAATTAAATTTCATCATCAAAATTGTGGTTACAACCTCATCAATCATGCACTGCTCATGACCGCACTCACATGTAACAGATGACATCACAAACTACATCACTGACCACTCCACTGGTGTCAACACATATCACCTAGTCATTGACATTGCTCTGGACGGAACTTTGCCTTTTATTCCTGGCTGTTTGTGTTGGAAGAGCCAGTCTACATCTCTCTCCTCCAGATGCTGCAGGATACCCATGTTGTTGGTTCTGTCCCCTGTAGTTCCTAGAGGTGGCGTGTGGCTCTCTGTGGCTCTGTTTGATTTGAATCCACTGGTTCTTCTCCTGAGAGAATTTCAGGTTGCAGTGAGGCTGCCACTCTATATGTAGCTTGGCCACCAGTGACAGCGAGGTACCTGGTGCACTAGTTGTATTGGCTTCATTCTTGAAGGAACATTGGTTGTTTAGCATATAACAGCTATCTTCATGTTGCATGTGGCTCGGTGTCACCCATCTCTCTGCCCGGCCCTACTAGTGCACTGAGGCTCAAGGCCATGGAAATATCTGAGTGCTCCTATCCAGGAGCCATTCCTGCAACCAGCAATGTGTGCATATCAGGTCATAATACAAAAAGCAGGGGTTTTAGAAGGAGCAGAAGAGATTCACAGGCAGACCTGCAATGAGTAGCTGCCACCAGACAGTAATTGTATTTTCCCATGGATGGTCTACCCCTGTTGCCTAATAGTCTTAAAATGATCAGAGATTAGGAATCGCGAAAAGTCCTGGATCCAGGACATGTTGAGGCACGGGGACCCACAAAATACTGCACTCATCTTCTTCCCAAACCACAAATCTGGACACAGCTCTGGCTCTGCTGAAAAAGGAGATTATGAGTATTTTAAGTCGGGGATTTGGAGGGGAGATATGAACATGGAGGAAGAGGGTTTACTTCAAATGGCATTTCAGCACCAGGCACGTTTCCTGTAGGGTCTACATTATTATCAAGTAGGATATTATGATGATGTAAGGAGCTGGTAGGTACATGGAGACTACTGGCCGGCCACCTTTCACCTTTTCAAACTAATTGTAAGGAAAACATAGTAGACTTATTGCCTAAAAGTACCTTTCTAAGGTAGCCACCACACTCCTGTGCGGCAACTGATCAGATTCAACCAAGCTTGCTGTATTCTACTTAAACCTTGCTTACGATGCTGGAGCCGAAAGACTGTGGTGTCATCTGTAAATTATTGTTTTAGCGTAATTGTAACCCCTGCACCCATGTTTTCTTGCTCCAGCTAACTGTGCTTAAAGGAAGTGCCTATTCATGGTATTTCAAGTTTCGCTTTCATAGCTTGGATCCTGAGATGAGAAAATGTTTTATTGGCTTGCTCATTTGAAAAAGTTTACTTTCTTGTAACAACGGAAGGCTGATTTATTCATTTTTTTTGGTCTTAGACTCCTGCACCTGTGTACTCCCTTTGTTTTACAAAGCGGTGTGATTCCCATTGAATACCTGTATGTGAAATCCTATCTATGTGTGCCTTGTCTTTGCTTGGGCAGCTCTACATTACGGTTGCTCGTGAACCCATTGGTTATTGAATCTGTGATTCACAGATAATATATTTGACTTCTGTTAATAAAATCTTTTAGACTTGGTTGGTTTGTGTGCAGATTTTCTTTAACAGTCTCACCCTGCAAACATTGAGCAGCAAATGTCATCTCTATTTTAGCCGTATAGAGCAGCAATATACATTGAGTACAACACTGACTAACAAGCTAAAAAGAGCATGTCCGTCCATATTTTCACCACAGAACCATGGGCAATTCACTATCACTGCTTATACATGCCCATAGAGAGCTGAGTATAAAACTATAGTAGATCGGGCGCAGCAGTAGCATATTCATATCCACACCAGTGCCACAAGATGCAAAAATGCCCTTAGCCAGGGCCCTTCCTGAGGTAATGGTTTGAACTGCATTAGCCAGTAGCTTGGTTTTTTATGCTCTCGGCCAGCACCATATACTATAACAACACTGATAGCCTGAAGCAGCACGACCAGCAAAAGCATGCACTTCTCAAAACTAGTAGAGCCCTACATGAGGTAGAAACAGCTAAACACGGCACTGATCAGTAGTAGACTAGCACCAGATAAGCACAATGGTCTGCTTGTGACACAATCTCGCATGCACCAAAAAGCTGTTTCTATTGGCTTTGCCAATGCTTCTTTTATTTTGTAACTTTTTGTAAATTGACAAGAATCTGTTTTTTGCAGTTTTCATTCTGTGGGTGTTTTTATGCTAGTCATTCTTAAATTCATTCAGAATATAATGTCTTTCATTACAGTGCTCCCTTAGCCCTTAGTTAGCAACTAAATGACTCGTAGAATACATTTACTTATCAGTATTTGAGCAGCGTAATTTTGGCTCCACCCTTTCACGTCTTCACTATGCCATATATACGTGCATGTAGTATCATATATCTGTGTACCTTAATATTATTAACGAAAAGTGGTGCACTTGACTGAAATACTGAAGGTCCATTCACTGTTTAATACAGACATTTACATGAGTGTTCATACTAATGTTTTCGTTATAGTGATACCAAATTGCAGCTTTCATACATTTCTGCATTTGTGTAGTTTGAGTAATTTTGTTAACTCTATATATATTCATGTATTCATTTGAATAGTAACCTGCATTCATTTTATAACTGTATATGTATCCATAACCATGCATTTAAATGTATATTGAAGTGTTTTGTCAGTTTAACTTGACCAAAGGCCTTAAGCATTTGGACTCTATTGTTTAACCTTCAACGTGAAAGTTTGACCGGCTGCACTGTTTTCTTTTCTTTGCTGATGCGTTCATATGATCTCATAGTTAGTGAAAGACATATTGTGTATGAGAGGTAGTGAGGCTCGGGAGAAGAACTTATGGCAAGGACGAGAGGTGCTAGCAAACAGAGGGAGGACCACGATTCATGTTAATACCTGGAGACTGGAGGAATCCTAGGACATCCTGATGTTCAGATCAAGAGATGGGAGTATCAAATGAGGCAGTCAAGTTATACTGTGAGAAGGTGGAAAGGCACTGTGACACGTGATGTTGCATTCTCGAATGTTCTGTGAAGTATGAATTAGTGGTCACACTTTTGCTTTAGGTAGACATCCTTTTAGACACAGAGGGGTACAGCCCTCTTCGCTATATTTCAGTTGTGTGTCTTTATGCTATGCGCTCTACTGTTAGGACAGTGGAAGTTCCAAACCCACCCTTTTCGGGAAAGACATTCCAAGTTGTCGGAGTTGCAAGCAAACAAATGACAAACCCATAACCCAGGGTGTACCTATAAAAATAGGGAACTTCAAGGATAATCACCAATTTGTGGTATGTGATTCGAGTCCTGTGAGTTTGTTGGGACAAGATCTTTTGTGCAAGCTGAATTGTACCATTTATTGTATCCCAAAGGGTATGGGATTCCAAACTCATGATGAAGATGTTGCTTTTAAATTTGCTAACCAAACCCCAACAGTTGAACTGTTCCCTATGATGACAAGTGAAGAGTTTCCCGGGACCTCAGAGATACCTTGAGGTCGGAGGTTTGGGATTTTTCAGGGAAGGACATTGGACTCATCAAAGGAGTTGAGCCTGTCTGCATACAGATGAAGCCTAATGTTAAGTAACAAAGAACCCCGCTATACAAATCTGTCCCCTCAAATGATTGCTGGAATTACTCCAGTAATCGAGTCAATGTTCCAACAAGGCATTTTGAAGGAGATTATGGGGAGTCCATGTAATTCACCCATTATGGGCTTACAGAAGCCTAGCAGTAAGTACCACATAGGTCAGGATCTCCGAAAGCTAAACAATGTTGTAGTTCCTTGTTGTCCTGTAGTACCTAATCCTGCTGTGATTTTGTTTCAGATTCCATGTGAGGCTGAGTGGTTTACTGTCACTGATCTTTGTCAGGCCGTCTTCTTTATACCGTTGCATGAGGATAGTCAGTTCCTCTTTGCACTTCGGTTCGGCAGTCGTGTTTTGGCATGGTGCCGAGTCCCACAAGGGTATAGGGAGAGTCCGTCCATTTTTAACCATACTCTTAAAAAGAACCTGGAGTCCTTGGTTATGCCCTGTAACTCTGTCTGGTGCAGTACATTGACAACCTGTTGGTTGCATCATATACTCAAGAGGCCTGCAAGACTGACACTATTGCTTTGTTGAACCTCTTGGCTGAGAATGGACATAAGGTGTCCCCCAATAAGTTGCAATACTGTTTGAGAGAAGTCCTGTATTTTGGACATCACATTGAGAAAGTAGTCAGGAAGGTGTAGCAGGAAAGAATCTCGGCGATTCTGCAAATGAAACCACCAACAACACAGAAAGAAGTCAGAATGTTTTTAGGATTGGTGGGCTACTGTCACCAGTGGATAGCCAATTTTTTCCTAGTGGCCAAGCCTTTACAGAGGCTGACACACAGGGATGTGTTGGATCCGGTACCCTGCCACAATGATTGTTTGGTCGCCTTCCTAGAGTTGAGAGAAAGACTCTGCCGCACCCTGGCACTGGGAATGCCTGATTACAACAAAGTGTTTTCGCTTTTCTGCAGTGAGAGGGAGGGTTGTGCTCTCTCAGTGCTTACACAGATGCATTGAAGTTCCCATAGACCTGTAGCTTACTTTTCTGCTACCCTTGATCCAGTAGCAGCAGCGTTGCCTGCGTGTCTCAAATCTGTGGCTGCTGCTGGTGTCAGCACTGAAAGGTGTGAAGCATTGTTATGGGTAATCCTCTAACAGTGTATGTGCCCCATTCTGTGGAAATATTGGTGATGCGTACTCGCACTCAATACTTGACATACAGCTGCCTGACCCGGTGTGAGCAGATCATACTTGCAGCTGAGAATATAACATTAAAGGAATGCCCTGTTTTAAACCCTGCCCCCTTGTTGCCCCTTCCTCAGAGTGACCGTGAGGATGGTGAGGTGGAACATGACTGTCTCAGTGTTACTGAGCTGGTCACCAAGCCAAGATCAGATATACAAGTTGAGCCATTGCCTGAATCTGATTTTGCATTGTTCGTGGAAGGCTCGTATTTGCGAGACCATGGAGGAAATTTAAAAGCGTCCTAGGCAGTCTGTACAGTTTCAGGAGTAGTTGAAACTTCGTATCTCCAAGGAGTATTTTCTGCACAAGTGGCTGAATTGATTGCTCTTACAAGAGCATGCTGTGTCTCAGACCAGCAGAGAGTGACCATTTTCACTGATTCAGTATGGCTTTGGTGTCATTCATGATTCAAAAAGTGATGGTCCCAGAGGGGGGTTATGACCTCTTCAGGGTCTACCACCCGAAACAGAGAACAGATGAGAAAGCTTCTTTAGGCATTTCAACTACCTCCTCAAGGGACGCCAGTGAATCCTGTTGGTTCGAGCACTGCTGCTGTTGGGGACTACCTGTCCCAGGATCCTTCCCTGGAGGGGAGGAGTATCGCCGCCGCCGAAAACGCGCTAAAAAGCGCGAGTCACCTCCGCGGCGCGGGACGCCAGTGAATCCTGTTGGTTCGAGCACTGCTGCTGTTGGGGACTACCTGTCCCAGGATCCTTCCCTGGAGGGGAGGAGTATCGCCGCCGCCGAAAACGCGCTAAAAAGCGCGAGTCACCTCCGCGGCGCGGGACGCCAGTGAATCCTGTTGGTTCGAGCACTGCTGCTGTTGGGGACTACCTGTCCCAGGATCCTTCCCTGGAGGGGAGGAGTATCGCCGCCGCCGAAAACGCGCTAAAAAGCGCGAGTCACCTCCGCAGCGCGGGACGCCAGTGAATCCTGTTGGTTCGAGCACTGCTGCTGTTGGGGACTACCTGTCCCAGGATCCTTCCCTGGAGGGGAGGAGTATCGCGCCGCCGAAAATGCGCTAAAAAGCGCGAGTCACCTCCGCGGCGCGGGACGCCAGTGAATCCTGTTGGTTCGAGCACTGCTGCTGTTGGGGACTACCTGTCCCAGGATCCTTCCCTGGAGGGGAGGAGTATCGCCGCCGCCGAAAACGCGCTAAAAAGCGCGAGTCACCTCCGCGGCGCGGGACGCCAGTGAATCCTGTTGGTTCGAGCACTGCTGCTGTTGGGGACTACCTGTCCCAGGATCCTTCCCTGGAGGGGAGGAGTATCGCCGCCGCCGAAAACGCGCTAAAAAGCGCGAGTCACCTCCGCAGCGCGGGACGCGCGTGGGCTCGCCCGGGCAAAGCCCGGGCCAAGGGCGGGCCCGTCCTTGCCCGTCATCGCCAGGCAGAGGCAGGGCTGGGCCACCTCTCTTTTAATTACGATCAAGGACCCTGATACAGGTATCGTTGTCCCTTATTTGTGTTTCCAAACATTACCTGGCTGGCAGTAAAGGCGCCTGATGGATAATGTGTGTTTGACCCGTCACACTTTAAACGTGCTCATGTGAGAGTTATTGGACTTATGACTTAAGACTCTGTCCTATTTGTCTGGATTTTGCACTGCACTTGCACTTTGTTCTATTTTTTTTTGTTGGACTGGTTTTAATGATTTTGTTAATTAGTTTATACTGCAAATGGCACCTTTCTGAGGACCTCAATCAAGGCTTCGAGGAGTCCCTGAGTTGTGGCTTACACATTGTATTTTGCACATTGTTTTAAGTGTTTGGTTAATTATTTTTAGATTGTATTTTATCTGGGCTGGTGTATTTTTTTTTATTTTTAAAGTGTGTGCTTTTAGGCCGTTGGAAAATGAGTAAGTATAAAGCAAGTACGGGAAGAAATGTGGTCGGCACTTTAGATGCCTTCATTCTGAGAGCTGAATCTGCCCTCATCCACGAAATACAACTGACAGAACGTAGGTTATCCCTTGACCCACATTCCCCGTTAGGGAGATTCTCCCTAACCCCTACACTCCCCGATCCTTTGACGGCTTTGAATCACGATGCCCCCCCAGTTAGGTTGAGTCCGCCATCATCTGTAGCCCCAGTCATATTGATAAACCCGGATCCCTGCTCCTCTAAGGAGAATGAACCTATCCCTGTGCAACCCAAGGCGACTACTAGAGGGCAAAAAGCAAAGCTTAAATTAGATTGTAATAATGAATCCCACTCTACGAAAAGAAAGGTCCAAGGGCGCACAAAAAAAAATAATGCACAGGAAATTTTAGAAGGGCGGGTATCAGTTGTCCCCTCCACAAGTGGTGCTAATGTGAGTAATTCTACCCCTATGATTCAGATTGTGCCAGGACAATCATTTGATAGCACTGTGGAGGGGAATTTTTGGAGCAGGTTAGAAACTATGTTATCCACCTTATTAGATCCGATGTTCCAAAAAATAAGTGCGATAGAAGCTAGGCTGGCCGAATTAGAGGGGCCTATTGGCTGTAACCCCCCAGCCGGGTTGTTAGCTAGCTCATCCACAAACATAGTTGATACAGCCGCGAGGGGTATAAATATTGTGGGGGAAGGTGCAGGGGGTGGGTCTACTGCAAGGATTGCTGTGAATGGAGAGGCACATGACAGAAATAGACTTATTGGGAGTAGGCCCAGCAGCCTAGATACCCCGCTTACCACGTGCCAGCACCCTAGTAGAGGAGAATTATGTTTGGAAAGGGGGTTAGAGGGGAGGGACCTTCAGTCTTTGAGTCTCCCGACTATAGATCTTCCACCAGAATCTACCCCTTATGTAGTGGTGCTGGGGAATGTACCTCCTCTCCCCAATGGGGTCGAGGAAAATTTTGTGCAGTTGAAAAATAAATTAAATCACTGGCTTTCACACACTACCACTTGGGGCCATCGAGTATCCAAAAATATCCTTATGGCACGTAGGGTCAACTGGATAGGGAGTTCCCGGAAATTGGATACTGGAGACTGTGTCATTATAAACTTTGACAACCCCTTTACTGCTGGGTGTATCTTATCCAGGGAAATCTGTCTTACCCCGCTAATTGGTTTGGTTGTTAAGGTTTTACCCCTGGGTTATTTCTACAAGCCAGCCCTTAATAGGGAACTGCCTAAAAATGGTTATAGGGCTTTACAACGAAGAGGTTGGTTAAATAAACATGTTCTCAGGCAACAACCTCCCGCCCTTGCACACTTGACCTCTGAGTTGGATGGGCAGTCCAGTAACACTCATGCATTGGCATTAGATAACAGATTCGCAGCTCTTTCTGGACTGGAAAACTGCGATTGACTGAGGGCCCCTGTTTTTCCTGGAACTCAGTCGGTTGCATTTTCCCAGTCCTCAGGGGAGGTAGCTGCGAGTCATATAGTTGCGAGGTGTAACAACTTTTTATCCTGGAACATCGCAGGATTGGCTAATAGGTTTCTAGACCCCCGGTGGGTATGTTTCATGAAGAATTACACTGTAATAAGTCTCCAGGAAACATGGTCGGTGGATTGCGATCTTTTTCTAGAAGGTTATAAGGCATTTGTTGTCCCGGCCATTCCTTCGGCGAGTGGAAGACCAAGGGGTGGTCTAGTTACTTACATTTCTGTAGCCGTTGACTGCAAGTTACAGGTGATCCCAACCACACACCCGGGAATTCTGGCATTGTCAGTAACTAGGGGGGACATCAGATGGGGAATTCTTAACTTTTATAACTCGGTGGCTTGTTCAAACGAGGTGTGTAACATCACTAGTTTGGGAGCCCTCATAAAACAACTTATGGGTCGTGGATTTTATAATTTTTTGGTGTCTGGTGATTTTAATATACACCCTTGTGGTAACCCTTCAACATCCTGTATTTCGGAGCTTGGGTGCCCCCTTATGAGGGGCTTTCACTTTGACCACAATCTCCAAGGAGAATTGTTGAACAATATGTTAAATGAATTAGATTTGGTGGTCACGATGTCTTTAACTGACCCTTATACCAAGTTCCCTGTACCAACGTTTAAAGGAGGGGAAGAGGATCATTTATTGACTTTATTTTAATCTCTTCATCGCTGTTATCTGTTTTTAATGGTTTTAATATTGCACTTAGTGAATTTAGTGACCATAATCCTTTAATTGTTCAATTGTCGGGCCCGTTTTTGATAAAAACTGGGGAGGCATCGAACGGGGGCATTCTGAAACCAACGGATGGAAAGCGAAGATTAAAATGGTCTCAGGTGTCCCCTGTTAGTTTTTATAATAAGGTGGAAACATCCTGTGCCAATGAGTTATCATTATGTACTTCTGTGAGGTCTTCTCCCGAAGAGATCCTTTGTGCCTATGAGACAATAGCGCAAACAGTTGGTGAACTGTTAAGTGCTCCGGCCAGAGGCACTGTCTTCTCTGGCCCCAGATGGTTTGACTCGGATTGCTCTAAATCAGCCAAGCGACTGAGGGCGGCTCTGGCAGCCAAACCAAGAATTAAAACTGAGGTTTGTGCTTGTCGCAGGGAATATAAGTTAGCCCTGGCCACTCGTAAGGGAGCACTGAAGGAAGACGCCTGGAAGGAGCTGATTGATTCTAGTATTTTGAGGAACAGCTCGAGGTTTTGGAGTGTCGTGAATGGGCCCTTGTTTGTTAAGGATGGGGGAGGGTCTCGAGGCTCATATCTTAGAGGAAGAATGGGTACTTCACTTTAAAACCATGTTTGATTGTTCGTCCGAGCCTACTCGTAGTGTACTCCAGAACAGGTTGGATGCTCCGATATGCTTCAATAGGAGTGAGATTTTGGAAGGAATCCGAGGGTTAACTATTAACAAAGCCCCAGGTCCAGATGGGATCCCCCGGATTTATTTAAGTCAGACCCCTTGTTTTGGGCCCCGATTTTAGAGTCACTATTTAATGCGGCAGCTAAGAAGGGGTGCCCTCAGTCTTGGGCTTCCTCAACTATAGTCCCAGTTTTTAAAAAGGGTGACAGAAATAGTACTCACTGCTACAGACCAATTTCGCTTATTGATTCAGTGGTCAAAGTGGTGGGTCGTGTCATTTTACAGAGATTAACAACCTGGGCAGATGAGAATGGGATTCTGTCGGACGTCCAGTATGGCTTTCGGCCAGGGCGTTCTACAGTTGCACAGTGTCTCAATTTATTCATGATATTGAATAAATACACTGTTGCGCACCCCGGAACTATCCACCTTGCCTTCATGGACTTGTCATCTGCTTTTGACTGTGTAAATCGAGTCAAACTATGGCAGTCCATGAGGACAATGGGGGTAGAAAGTAGTATTGTTAATTTTCATGAGGACCTGCATCTATCAACTAAAGCTAACGTCAGGTTCGCACAAAATTTTCAGGTATCCAGGGACTTTGAGATCAGGAAGGGGGTCCGGCAGGGTTGTATACTGGCGCCTTTTTTATTTAACTTTTATACTAATGAATTAGAGAACGAGCTGAGGGCAACTGGAGCAGATTTTCCATATGTAGGACGGCGGGGCATTCCCGTTTTGCTCTACGCGGATGACGCCGTCCTAATATCCAGAACTGAATTGGGCCTACAATCCCTTTTAACTGCATTCTCTAAATTCATGACAGACCGGGACCTGCCCATTAATAATTCAAAGTCCTACGTCATGAAGGTAGGGAAAAATATGAAGAGGAACTTTTTGTTTAGAACTGGTAACGACAAGATCCCACGCACAAATGTTTTCTCTTATTTAGGGGTCTTATTTGATGATCAACTCAGGTGGGACCCCTTAATTAAAAGAAAAAAAGGGAACTGGCGCGGGTCAATGCTGCAATTTTTAACTTTGCCTCTAAAGTGGGAAAGAAACCGACAGGAGCTATGCTTCAAGTGTACCAAGCAAAAGCTTAGCTATAGCAACTTATGGCAGTGAGATCTGGGGATACACGGTAGTGGAACCCCTCCAGGTCGTGGAAAATGGGTTTCTAAAAAGGTTATTATGTGTCCCGCAAGGAACCTCGAACTTGGTGGTACATGAGGAATTGGGGGTCTCTTACCTAAGTGACACTATTGCCTTGCGTCCTTTGATTTTCTGGCTAACGTGTTGGTTAAATGAAGATTTAACCCTCACTCACTTGATCTTAAGAGAATGCCTGTCCCTAGATAATGTGGCTCGTATCCCTGGCTTAATTATATTAAAAGAGGATTTGAATGGATTGGGCGGGGAGTTTTATTCTTTAAACCAGACGTTATTGTTAGAAAGGACGTGGAAATAACTAAGGAAGCTTTTTTGAGCAGAAGGCAAGCTGATCGGGAAGCAGAAGAGGCTCGGAAACCTAGTGTTCGGGCATATTTATTACTTAAATCGACACCATTGACTGAACCATACCTCATGGGGTCCCTGACGACACATGAAAAATTTCTTTTAACTAGGTTCCGGATGAATCTCTTCCATCTCCTGTTAGCAAGACCCAAGGGGCTTCCAGAGGTCAAGTGCTAGCTCCCTGTGGCTGCGACGGAAAGTCTCCTCAGGACCTGCTGCACTTTATGTTTTTTTGTAAACTATATGAAGTCCCCAGGAGGCATTTTTTAGTCCCTATTTTAAAGAAATTGAATTTTAATCAGGTTAGACCAGCACTAATGTATCTACAATTACTGAAGGATGAATGTATTATTTTTATTGCAGGGTTTTTAAAGGCATCTATGAATTCCAGGCATTTTATGGACATGTAGAGTCTATTAATCTAGACATGCTTTTAGATGATTTTTTGTGTGGTAGCGGAGTTTGACATGTTTTAATTTGTTGTTCATATGTATTGTATCTATGTAACTTTTATGTTTTTTTAAACAAAAACCGAATAAAGTTTATTGAACTGAACTGAACTGAACCTCCTCAAGTTGCGGTCATAAAATGTGTTGCTCATTGTGTGGGGGTTGATTATATGACCGTTGGCAATATATATGCTGATGAGGTTGCAAATTATTGTGCCCATAATGCATGCACCTTTATTGGGGAGTACATCAATAAAGGAACAGATAAGACTAACTACAACCTTTTGTTAACAACTGCTGATACGGTGGGGGGAGGTCAAGAGGCTTCAGTAAGAAGTGTCAGAGGCATAACAGCAAAGTTGGATTAAAGCAGGTTGTGTCAAGAGAGATGAGGATGATATTTTGGTTTCAAGAGATGGAAGATCTGTGTTCCCTAATAGTCTTTTTCCACAGATGGCCAGGCATTATCATGGTCCTACTCATGTAGGGAGAGATGCTATGGTCAGATTATTTCAACAGACCAGGTTTATGCCAAGGTTTTGATTGATGGCTGAAGCATTGTGTCACAGTGTGTGTCAACAAAACAATGTAGGGAAAAGAACTGCAGTAACTTTAAGCCATATAGGAAGATCAGGTGGTCCCTTCAATCGGATGCAGTTGGATTTCATTGAGATGCCCGTGTGCAATGGGTTGAGATATGTCTTAGTTGTGGTGTGCATCTTTTCACACTTGGTTGAGGCATACCCGACCAGGAGGAATGACAGTCTAACAGTAGCAAAGTTGCTTTTGAGGGAGGTAATACCTAGGTTTGGCTTTCCGACTTCTCTGGAATAAGACCGGGGAACGCATTTCCACAATGAAATCTTGAGAATGTTGTGGGCAGCTTTATAAGTTGAACAGAGACTGCATTGTAGCTATAGACCTGAGGTTTCAGGTCTAGTCAAACAGTTCAATGGAACATTGAAATCAAGGCTTGCAAAGGTGTGTGCTTCTATGTCTCTGAAGCGGCCTGATGCTTTGCCTCTTGTTTTGATGAGTCTTCGCAGCATACCTGATCGGAGGACAGGATTGTTCCCCCATGACATCATCATGTGCAGAGCTATGAGACTGCCAGCCTTACCTGCAAACGCGGCTGTGAACATAACCGATTATATGAAACTTGATTACTGCAAAGGATTGTCTGACGTGGTGCATTCTGTGTCTCATCAGGTTGAGGCCGCCAAACCTCTCCTCATCAGGAGCAGTGTCATGACCTTAGTCCTGGCGGCTGGGTCTTGGTGAAGAAACATGTATGAAAGAGTTATCTGGAGCCTTGCTGGGTGGCCCCTTCCAGGCGATTCTAGTTACAACAATTGCTGTGAAGAGCGGACGTCTCCCTAACTGGGTGCATGCTGCCCATACTCATCGAGTTCCGTGTCTCCTTGATGATATAACAGTACCTCTCCCAGGAGTGCTGGTGGTGGTCGAGAGATCAGGGGAGCAGGTTAGTCAAGATTTGGGGAGCAAGAGCCTGAAGTAACACATGCTTGGCCTCAGGGGTGTCTTGAGGAGTCAATGGCTGGAGCAGGAGCTGGAAAGTCTTGTCCCATAGTGAAGACTGGGTTAGACTCAGACCCAGACGAAGGGCCTAGAACTGAAGAACCAAGAAGGAAGGAGAGAGGGAGACTGAAGACGTGAGGAGAAGGTGAGCTCCAGACTATTCTGGAGAACACTGAGGATTTTGATTTGAGTGACAGAAGAGGTGAAGGGATTGCTCTCAGAAGAACAAATCGAGCTAGAGTACTCTGTTGGAGGTACTCGTCCCCTAAATGGACTTACTTTGCCAAATCGAGCTAGAGTACTCTGTTGGAGGTACTCGTCCCCTAAATGGACTTACTTTGCCAAATCGAGCTAGAGTACTCTGTTGGAGGTACTCGTCCCCTAAATGGACTTACTTTGCCACAAGTGACAGAGAGTTCTGTGAATACTGGGATAACAGTGCCAATCCAGTTGAACCTCCTTGAATTAAACATTTTGTTGAACCACAATTTGAATTTACTTTATCATAAAAAAGACTGAGACATTTTATTCTGGATGTGACTAGCAGTGACTTTGAACTGGGATTTATTAGAGACATTTATATAGACTGGTAGGAGAAGAAAGAACAGTACCGAGGCCCGAGGCAGCTGAAGGAGCTTAAGGTTGTCCTTTAGAAGAACACAGAGTAGGGCTAAGGAAGGCTCACGAAGACCTTGTACATTATCTTATTGCATATTACTTGGACTTTGGTTTTGCCATTTTCACAGGTGGAAATCGACAGATAAGACACTGCTGCTGCTAAGTTCCACCTAACAGTCGGGGTTTTAGAGAAGTAATGGAAGCCAATTCTAATATTAGTAGACGTAAGTGCATAAGAGCAGGCACACTAGTAGTTGTAGTTGAAGTACTGATCATTTTACTTGTAGGATTATATCCATCTACATCTAGTTCTGTAGAGACAGTGGGCCTGATCACGATCTTGGCGGATGGGATACTCTGTCACAAACGTGACGGATATCCTGTCCACCCCATTACAAGTTCCATAGGATATAATGGAATTGCAGTTTGGCAGACGTGATATCCGTCACATTTGTGATGGAGTAACCATGTCCGCCAAGATCATAACCAGGCCCTAAGTCTGCAATTATTACCAAACCCTCACACCCTAGAGGTAATAGCTTGTATCGTTAGATGAGTCAGAGTTACACGTAGATACATCTAGGGGCGATTACTCTCCAAATGCTTATTTTAAATTGCTTTATGAGTATATTGACACAACAGATGTCAGGGATTGCTATGTTTGTTTGCAATTGCCTGCATCATCTGCAGAGGGTATCACTTATCACCACATCCCTTTCACTTATGGTGTTACCTGTAGTATTTTGATGAGTCTTACGTATGGAAGGGAACGTTTTGAATATTATTTTTCCAATCAGGATTTAGTATTTTCAGAAGTCCCCATACTTGAGCACCTAAGTCATTGCCTTGACCCCAATGATACATTTCCTGGAATTAATAAAAGGTTCTTTAAACCCATGACGATAGACATTACCTATGCTCACCGACACAATTGGACTTTCCTTCTAACAGAGGTTGAGAAGAAATTTCTACATTTAGTTGAAGAGAGGAGTAGAAGTATGGAATCTAGATCTAAAACAGATAAGAACATTAAGAAAGAACATAAGAGGACTGAGGAAGAAATAATGCATCTAGTGGCAGGGAAATCAAGCAGCACTGACTCTAGATTAGAAACATAAATGGAAATTGTGTATACTTGTGGAAAGATCTTCATTTGACAATCATTTTGTGGGAAAGAGTGAGTGCGATCATATATTTGAAGTGAGGGGAAATTGGAATTTATTTCTGATGGGTGATGATTCTGTTATTCCTGGAGCTTACTATATTTGTGGAAGACATGCTTATTTCATGTTGCCCAGAGGCTGGTATGGTACTTGTTACCTAGGTGTAGTTTTTCCAAAGATTTATCACACGGAACATCTCAATAACCCTGTGTGGGAATCAAAGTCCAGGTCTAAGCAAGGAGTAAGTGCAGGAGAAGTACTTTTTTTGTTGCGATGATCCCATCTGTGGGTGTGATTTTGAATGACATCAAGATTAGAAAGTTTTACACTATAGTGGATAAATTAGCCACTAGTACAGCAGGAGCTTTATTAGTAATAGATACAAAAATGGTGGCTATTAGGTCTATGGTTTTGCAAAACTGCCTTGCGTTAGACATCTTGCTCGCAAAAGAGGGCGGAGTCTGTCCGATGTTAAAGGTACAGCAATACTGCACCTATATTCCTGACAAAAGTAAGGATTTGAAAATGTTTATCAAGAACATTTCCGACATACATAAGGATTTGCAGCATTGGAAGTGACAGGTGCTTGGGAAGCTATGGGAAGTGGATTTTCAGCAGTAGGCAAATGGATTGGAAACCTGGGAAGTGGAATTTTGGGTGCTATTCTGAAACATCTGGTGATAATAGCTCTTTGTGTAATATTCCTAATAGTGACCTTTAAGGGATATAAGTGTGTCAAAGTCAAACAGGGAGTGAGAGGAAGAAAACAGATGTAGAGCTTTAGAAGAATGAGAGTAAATACTATGACGACATGAAGCATCTGGAAGAATCTAGGAGGAAAAGGCTAAAAACCACAAGGTTTTAGATAGTCCTTCTGATAAGATTTAGATCTTAGTTTGTGATGGCTTGATTTTCCATCAGTTGGAGGACGGGAACAGCGTAAATTTGGCTCCACCCCATTAATGTCTTGACTATGCCATATATATATGCTTGTAGTACTATATATTTGTGTACCTTAATATCGTTAACGAAAAGTGGTGCACTTGACCGAAATATTGAAGGTGTATTCTCTGAATAGTTCAGACATTTACATTAGTGTGCATACTAAAGTTTTCCTTATAGTGACACCAAATTGCAGTTTTCATACATATCTGCATTTGTGTAGTTTGGAGTAATTTTGTTAACTCTATATATATTCACATATTTATTTGTATAGTCTCCTGCAATTAATTTAAAACTGTAAATGTATTCATAACAAT
Source organism: Calotriton arnoldi (assembly GCA_963921515.1). Lineage (NCBI taxonomy): Eukaryota > Metazoa > Chordata > Amphibia > Caudata > Salamandridae > Calotriton > Calotriton arnoldi. The sequence goes on along the minus strand of CAWUFW010015297.1, from coordinate 121,238 downwards.
GCATTTAAATGTGTATTGAAGTGTTTTGCCACGTTAACTTGACCAAAGGCCTTAAGCATTTGGACTCTAATGTTTAAACTTCAATATAAAAGTTTGCTCAGTTGCAATGTTTCCTTTTCTTTGCAGGTGCGTTCATATGATCTCATAGTTAGTGACAGGCACATTGTGTATGAGAGATAATGAGGCTCGGGAGAAGAACTTTTGGCAAGGGCGAGAGGCGCCAATGAGCAGAGGGAGGACCTTGATTCATGTTAATACCTGGAGACGGGAGAAATCCAAGGATGTCCTGATGTTCAGACCAAGAGATGGGAATATCGAATGAGGCAGCCAAGTTTTACTGTGAGAAGGTGGAAAAGTACTAGGACACATGTTGTGGGATTCTCAAATGTTCTGTGAAGTTTTATTTAGTGGTCACACTTTACCTTAAGGCAGATTTCCTTTTAGACTTAGGAGGGGACAGACCTCTTTGCTATATTTCTGTTGTGTGGCTTTATGCTATGCAATACTCTTGGAGAACTTCTACAGAAGTTTCTACCAAAATGACACTTTCCTGCTTTTCTGGATCTAATTAAGTTTTTCCCAACTAATGCTACTTAGTTTAGGCTAAATTAGGTAATTTAGATTTACTCATGTATAAGCAAGAGGACCAGAAATCATATACTGATTACCAGATTTTGTTCCTTATTTTTTGCATTGCTATTACTGAATACCCGTATGCTTCATGTGATTAAGACAAAACTTTGTCAGACGATTTGGACTGCCAGTAGTGATGTTGCATTTTTACAATATATTCTTGAGACTTTTTTACATCAGTTTGTCTTCGAATTTGTAATAAGCCTACATTTAATCCCAGCTATCAACTTTTGGGTCCTTACTGTGTTTGCCAAATGGGCCATAAGGTAAATAAAACTTTTGGATGATGCTAACTCCTCTTTATTTCCTAGGCATCTAAAAAAGGTCTATCGCAGGGAAATTTGGATATTCGGCTTAGTGCTCTGGCAGCATGCAGCCCAATAGGTGTGGTGGAACTTCAATACAGTACCACTTCTGTAAAGTATCTTACGTCATGCCCTCTTCTGTGTGCCTGCAGTCCTTCCCATCGAGGGTGATCCTTCTCAGGTTGCCTTTTTCTAGGATGTCCCTATTGAGTACTTGTTGACAATCCTCTAGGGTCGAATACAGTTGGGCACGCTGGTTTTTTCAGACTGAACTTTCATGTGCCAAAATGGCAGAATGTGAAGTATGCACACTTTAAAAATACCAAAACCATATCAAATCAAATGAAAACAAAGTTCATTAAATGGATCTGCATGAAGGTTAAGTTTTCATAGTTCATATTGAAAACATGATTTGATGAAGTCTTTGAAAACTCTCATTGAGGGCCATATGCATGAACACATTTTCCCATAGACACAGAATGGGCAAAACCCTTTGATGCATCTGGCCTTCAGTGAGTAATCATGCAATTAAATATTATTGACCAAAGTGCTTCACTTCACAGTTTATGGGCTCAAAACAGAACTAGGTCTTGGTGAAATGTGTACTAAGTCCCTGCTTCCAAGTTCGTATGATTCAAGGTATTTATTGCACCTCATAAATAACAATACTCCAGGGTAAATTATTTATCGGATGTGATAAATAGCACCTCATCCATGTTTTTGGGGAATAACATGCAGATTTTGGGGCTTAATGCACCAAAATCTGCATGGTACTGATAAACACTATACACTTTTCCCCTGTAAAATTTTGATAAGCTTGACCTATCGAAATTTAATGAAGGATGAGATTTTTAAGTGATTACTGGGTCCGTTAAATAACACCCAACTTGGAATGCCGACCTCTGCGCAAACAGTGCTATGCGCAGGAGTCGAAAAACACAAACCGCCTCATCATCTATGTGTGCAAAATTTGTGAAATTTGTGAAGCTCTTGAATTTTGCTTTCTGAGAACTTCACGGAATTATTCAAAATGTAACATTATTTTGCAGAACTCTTTTTATCTTTGCGCACACCATTCACAAAAAAAGTCTTGTGAGATGCCAGCAGGAAACTGGATTACACAGGAAATGTCTCGCCGAAAGACATTTTCAAATGGAGCCTTTCTCCTGTCCGTATCTTGACCTTTTTTATGAAAGGTATGCGCTGCCTTTCGCAAAGTGATGCGAGAAACTGGCTACCCCATTTCACTATCAAAGTGTAATTTTTCTTAATTTCGTAAACTTTTCATGGAATTTCGTGACATTTCCTAAGAAAAAATGTAAATGATTTTGCGTACCCCTAAACAGAATGACCCATAGTAAAGTGCTGCTCCCTAGACTGACGTCTCCAGATAGATGCTTCTGTTCGTTGTGAGCAACAACAGTACAATACCATCTCAGTGCACTGTGTGCATGATAGTATTTTATAAATATGAATAGTTCTCAAAAGATTGCTTCTCATCAAATCATTCTACAAAGATTCCTGTATGTCATTGGCAGCAAAACCCTAGGTAACTAGCAAAATGAGTGCATATAAACTCTGGATTCGTGTTGCTTGGCCAATAAAATGAATCAATACCTTAAACCTTCTCAATTTAAAACTTATTTAAATTCTAAAGCCTTATTTTCCTAGGAGTGACAATTAATAGAAAGACAGGAGTCTCGGTAGGAATTCACAAGAACATTTCTTGTAACTATTTAAATAGGATTAGGAATAGTATGATTTAACGTCAAAACGCATATTTCATGGTTGTATACATTTAACATGTAATGCGCATGGTCATGGGTTTCCTGGGGAATTCACTGTTTGAGTCCCTGTGCATTGTTACTTTGTCTGTGTGTCTTTCCATAAGCTCTTGAACTTCTTCTTAAAGCAGGATCCGCTAACATTCAGACAGACTTGGAGAGAACAAGGAGAAAAAGTGTGGGCTGGAAATGTGAGAGACAAAAGAAATGTGAGAAGACGTTCTCCTGCTGAATTATTTACTGTTTGTTGTGTCAGCATCTATTATTGGCCTCATCTTATCAAAATATTAGAGGTTGCAGACAAAATACTTGTCATAGAGTATGTGAACAATGTGTTCAGGTGTAGCAACACACTTTAATGGGTGAGGGCATAGGGATTTGGATGGAATACATACCTATATTTTTGTGGGATTTATGGACGAGAAACTGTTTCTGCTCATGGTTCCTTGTGAGAGGGAGGTACACAAAGTTCCTTTAGTATGATCAAGCAAAGCTGCATAAAAATATTCGAGACCATAATAAAATAATAGCGATAACCTTCACCCAATGATTTTCTATGGGTAGAAAAAACACAATTGGATCAATCAGGCAGACAGATGGATAGAAAGTCCAAGTATAGCAGAACCATAGTAAAAACAAAGATTCCACAAACATAGAAGTCCAGGCAAATATAGCACAAGGATATACCCACACCAGTCAGAATACATTGCTTAATAACACTCCCACACACCGATCACCACATATGGATATTTGTGCACAAGAATGGCACATCTGCCAGGAAACAAATCTCAACAAAGAACAGCAATCAGGAACAAAATAAGTACTGACACGGAAACACAGGGATAGAGTTCCCCGCAAATGTCCCCCACAATGACGTTCCAATGTCTGCACAAAATGAAAATGTACTTGGTGTTCATACAGACACTCGTACAGGCACAGACATGTGTCCACAAGAACAACATATCTCAACCTAACTGAAAGAAGCAGAGACATGACACAATCCAGTAGCACATCACATTCACAGTTGTGCTAAGGAAAAATAAAGTTCAACTCATGTAAGAACTCAAGTGTGCATCCTATCCAGCCCACAAGGGCACAGGACTTGCCTAGCTGCAGTCCCCCAGAAGATGCAAATACGCACACATGCACACATACACTCCTCAACTGATCAACTGAAGAGGACAGAGGGCACCACAGCATAATAAAAATACTACCACAGATCAAATCCCTGGTGAATGTTTGAAAAATACCCCTGCAACAAGACATATGGATTTAACCTCCATACCAAAAGGTTATGAATTTGCAACAATGAACTGGACAGAAACCAGTGACACCACTTTCCAAACGATGACTGACAATATTTTGTAATCATCCTCAAAAATCAAATTTACCACAGAAATTACAAGGTAAACTGAAATTAGGGGATTGAATAAAGGTTCACTCTGTCCTACCTGTTCAAACATTATTACAATCAACCAAAGTCCTGATAGATGATGTCTGGACCTTCCTTTAGGGTTCGGCAGTAATTGCTTGCTGTACCTTGTCTTCCTTTTTATTTCTGAAGATTTACAAGCATGTTTTGCACAAGTGGTGCACAGATGCATTGTTGTGCAGTTCTGGAGGTATCCTGTGTAATAGCTCTTGAGAAGTGATCTTGGCTTTTGTGATCATTTAACAATTCTGACCCAGGAGCGTGCTCTCAGGGGTAAGGAGCTCAGGCGCTTGAATCCTTTTAAGGCAATCTCGGTCTTCTAAGGCCACTCATTTTAACTGCCATTAAATTGGGTGAACGCTTGATGGTGTGAGCTGTAACGTCGTGTGTGTTTCAAGACCAACCGAGATATCAGTTCTCATAGGCTGATACTTAGCAAACAGCGCTAGTCTAGCTTAAGTTGATCAAAGGTCAGATTACTGATAGTTTAGTCCTGTGATCGACCCTCCATGGGTTGTTCTTCATTTTAACTCTAGTTAATTTCAGCAGCAGAGTGGTAAGATGTGCGGCATGATAAACGGTATTAAAGCGACAGCTGGAAAGTTATTTCAAATTAAAAGAATGCATGTTCTACCAGCTGCTTCCTGTATTGCACCCATTTTGGGGGATATGGTTGATGCACATAGTGCTCAATTTATTCATCAGCTTCCGGTAATTGGAGGCAGGAGGATAGCTTGGTGGGTTAAGTTTGGCCCTCAAGCCAGTGATTTATGTGGATCCTAAGATAGTACTGTGGTTAAAACCCTGGTATGTAAAAATGTTAACACTATCAGGTCATGGGTTCAAGGCCTTCCGTTGTTCTTGTCTTTTTTTCATTTTCTCCCCTTCCCCCTTAGGTGCTCTGTTGTCACTCTGCCCCTTCCCGCTTGCCACCCTTTTCTCATCGTTTCTCCCTCCCCCATCACCCATATCCCGCTTCATGTTTGCCACCACTATGGGCTCTGCCACTGTTGGCACATTTTAAAAGCATCCAGCATTGGCAAATTGACCATAGAGCATTGGCAAAGCCAGCCTTGGCTTTGCCAAATTTTGTTTAATTTTTTTGTCATCTTGTTTTTAAACTATGTCTTCAGGTTACAGTAATTCAAAGCAAACAGTACATCTTCATTACACCGAAACCAGTCATATTTTCCTGTGATGTGCATTAAAACATAAAGGGTTTCTATATTTGTACTAAGGAAGCCAAGCTGCTCAGAAGACCTCAAAGAGACTAAAATTATATGTGATGGTTAATTTTTAATTTAATATCTTTATTGAAAGGATATGGCCATGATGTTTAGACCACAGGATGTTTTTTTACTCAGTTTTTTTGGCATATAAGCTTGAATAATTTTACTTTTTTAATATCCATCCCAGCAGCTTGCCAAGCCCAGGTGTATTGATTTTTCCAATGCTTGTTTCAATAACCGCACACATAGCAGGCGTTCGTGAATGATGCTGCTTTTTCTTGTTCTACGACTGTGCCCTGAACTGGTTGTAACTAGAGAAGGACAGGAATGGATAACCAGTAGTGTTGGTATATATTATCTGACAATTCTGGCTTTCTTATGTAGGTTCTTTCGCAATGAAAGATGCCCAATCCATCTCACAGATTTTTGGCACCATTAATTCAACAACAAAAAAAAATAGAAGCAGTTATACTCTGTTCCAGCATCTTCTTTATAAAATGTGCTCTAATTCATGCCAACTTGATTTACTCTTTGTAAAAATGAAGAAGCCTTCAGCAGTTATAGATGCATTAACAATCCATCGATACATCCTGATGAGAAAGCACGCATATTTTTAGACTTTTCGAGTAGATGAAAACTAATGCGAGCATTTTTCTATTTCTCTGTCGAGCATCAGTTGAGCCAATATTTTGCCTGGCTGAGCTCCACATTTCTGACAGATAATGAGATGCCTCAAAGGAATGCCTGTACTGAGAAGAACACTAGGAGAAGACTGAAGAATTGCAACCGGACCTGCAGCTCTAATGATATTTTATTATTTCTTGGTGTGCCCCCAGCGCTCTGCTCGTTTGGCCTGGCATTAGTCGTCTTTTTAATTTTACTAAAACTATATTTAGAATATAATTACTTGCTGTTGCTAACTTCATTCTTCCCTTTCACGAGGACCACATCCGCACCCAAAGTAGCTCCCTACAGTGACAGGGACCTCTACAGTAATGGGTGCTTTTTGAGACCTAAAAAATTGTTTTTCTTTAAAAAAATAGCCCCCCCAACTGGTCTCTGCCACAGATTTGAATTGCGTGGTGGCTTACATTCTTGAAGCGGTATTTTACCACATTACACAGAGGTAAATGGTTGCTTGTCACTGAACACAAACAAAAATTAGGGCTCCTGTTCCTAAAGAGAAAGAGGAGATATCAACAGGTTGTGCAGGACTCGGGCATATGTACGGTGGCACTCAACAGGACTGTTTCATGCTGCCCTCACACATCCCAAAGGGATGTCATGCTTCATCATAGGGCCATTGCTCCTCGTTGGGCCGGCGCTGTAATGCCCAACGGGTCCCCCGAAGGGTCACTTTGGCAGGGATCTTCTATGGTATGCCATATGATGAATGCAAGGTAGAGTCTAGGTGGGGTGGTATCTCATGTGTGATGATGTGGGTTAAAACTGGTCAGGGAGGACACCAACTACTTTTATTAACTGGACCACCCTGCTAGATTAAAAACCTTTATAGGTAAATGCTACCAATGGGGTCATCAAGTACCCTGGTAGTCTGATGTGAGTTCCCTCTTTAGGGTCCAACTCTAGTCAGTCAACATGTTTCGCGCTCCTAGTGGTCAGGAGGACAGGAATTGTGATTGAATCTTCCTACTACACAAATGTGTCAAAAGTGGTGCCCTTTGAGTGGCACCTACTTTTTGATGTTGGCTTTCCAACCTGTCAAAGAGAAAAAGGAGACAGAATTATCATGTTCCCTGCATAAAAACGTCTTATTGATCAGAATGTCCATTATTGTGGACCAAAATGTTCGTCTGGTGCTGGAGTTACATCCAGACACGTAAAGACATATACAAGACACATGCAACATAAAAATAGGTAGGGTGAAGAGCCAATCAATGAGAACAGCTCGCATTTAAAATTTCTTTCAGTGAGGTTCCCAGCCTAAAGAATCTGAGGCTGGTACCCCCATACAACAAAATTGCCGCAGATCACACTAATACATGGCATGCAGTATGAGAAAAGGAAATTTCATTGTGTAAGTGGCACAAGCTTCCATAAATGCAATGCCACTGTGCAAATAGTGTAGATTGCCAATGTAGCAGTCAACTGTTTTATACACACAAGAGAGATCACCATAATGCGTGCTGCTATCTCATAAGTGGTCACAGTGTTAAAAATGGTCACAGTATTAAAAACAGGAGCGTGGTTGTGTTTCCATTACTCTCTTATACATCGTGAGGCACATTACCTAACCTCCATCTGGAGATAAAAGTACTCCGTAGGGTGTGGCAGATGTGCCTTGCTCAGTCGTGCTAAACTGGAAGTAAGTAGGTAAGATAAATAATGAAGATCCAAACCGCAGGATCACATATGCTGTAACAGCGTCAGCCGGTTCAGCGACTGGTATTTAGTACTCATGGTTTCTGAGTTCGATCTGGTCGTCGCACCTACCCTCATCCTCTGCTTCCCCCGAATGAGAATGCGGGAGATGGGGGTTCTTGTTTTAAAGGAGTACACCTGGCGGGCTTAAACTGGAATCCACATGAACCCGGAAGTGCATCATCGCACATGTCTGGTGGCCCAAGTGCTATTAACAGTTACCCCATTTACTGATGAGACACATCTTCTCCTTTGCACTTCCATACTGTTTCATGTGGGCCGCCAGACATAATACGTGAAGTGGGATCCGATAGATACTCAGTATCTTTCATCTGCAACACTATTTTAAGATGGCCGCCAGACATGCGCAATAATCTTTCCGCCACATCCCCACTACCTTTGACCTCAGCACCACTGTAAGATGGCTGCCAGACATGCGCGAGAATACTTGAGACAGATATCAAATGTCTTTAATTTAACACCACTGCAAGATGGCCACCAGACATGTGCTACACCACTTCAAGATGGTCACCAGACATGTGCAACATCACTCCAAGATGGCCGCCAGACATTTGCGATGAGGCACCTCCGTGTTCATGTGGATTCTGGTTTAAGCCCGCCACGTGTACTCCTTTAAAACAGGAACCCCGGCTCCCGCACCCTCATTCGGGGGAAGCAGAGGATGAGGGTAGGTGTGACGACTAGATCGTACTCATAAACCGTGAATACTAAATAACGGTCGCTGAGCCGGTTGACCCTGTTACAGCATATGTGATCCTGCAGTTTGGATCCTCCTTATTTATCTTACCTACTTACTTCCAGTTTAGCATGACTGAGTGTGGCACCTCTGCCACACCCTAGGGAGTACTTTTATCTCCAGTTGGCGGTAAGATTATGTGCCTCATGATGTATAAGAGAGTAATGGAAACACAACCATGCTCCTGTTTTCAATACTGTGACCATTTTTAACACTGTGACCACTTATGAGATAGCAGCACGCATTATGGTGATCTCTCTTGTGTGTATAAAACAGTTGAGTGCTACACTGGCAATCTACACTATTTGCACAGTGGCATCGCATTTATGAAAGCTTGTGCCACTTACACAATGAAATCTCCTTTCTCATACTGCATTTCATGTATTATTGTGATCTGCTGCAATTTTGTTGTACGGGGGTACCAGCCTCGGATTCTTTAGGCTGGGAACTTCGCTGAAAGAAATTCAAAATGCGAGCTATTCTCATAGATCGACTCTTCACCCTACCTATTTTTATGTTGTGTGTGTCCTGTATATGTTTTTACGTTTCTGGACGCCACTCCAGCACCAGCCGACATTTCGGTCCACAATAATGGACATCCTAGCCAATAAGACGCTCTTATGCCAGGAACATGATAATTCAGTCTCCTTTTTCTCTCCAGATAGGTTGGAAAGCCAACATCAAAAAGTAGGTACCACTCAAAGGGCACCACTTTTGACACATTTGTGGGGTAGAAAGATTCACTCACTATTCCTGTCCTGATGATGCGCCACGGATCCTCCTGACCACTAGGGATGTGAAACATGTTGACTGACTAGAGTTGGACCCTACAGAGAGAACTCACATCAGACTACCAGGGTACTTTATGAGCCCATTGGTAGCATTTACCTATAAAGGTTTTTAATCTGACAGGGTGGTCCAGTTATTAAAAGTAGTTGGTTGCCTCCCTGGCCAGTTTTAACCCACATCATCACACTTGAGAAACCACCCCACCTATACTCTACCTCGCATTCATCATGCGGCATACCAATAAAAGATCTCCACCAAAGTGATCCTTCGTGGGACCCGTTGGGCATTGCAGCGCCGGCTCAACGAGGAGCAATAGACCTATGATGAAGCATGACATCCCTTTGGGATGTGTGAGGGCAACATGAAACAGTCCTGTTGACTGCCAACGTGCATATGCCAGAGTCCTGCACAACCTGTCGATATCTCCTCTTTCTCTTTAGGAACAGTAGCCCTAATTTTTGATTGTGACATAAACCAAGGAGCAAGGGCATTGGACCTCTCATCCAGCTCCTAGTCCCCCACCTCCTCTCTCTAGGAAATCCTTTGATACATGCTTGTCACTGAAACCTTAAATGTATGTTCTGCTTTTGGATGAAAAGTAGGAGAATCCAAAAGATGTTTGTTGACATCTTTAAAGTATAGAGCGCAATACATGACCACCACACAAAACGTAGGGCAACAAATATGCACTAATATTCTTATAACACGTTACCAACTCCACAGCTTTCTTTAATAATGTGCTGGTCAAATGTGTTTGCACCAAGCATTGCCTTACTTACCACAAAGGACATGCAGCAGCGCCAGTTAAAAATGTTTTGTGGTCTGGCCCCCAGTGTTTTTTTTTTATTGATAAGGCTGTAGAAATGTTACTCCATCCGTTTATGAGGATATGTATTTATTATTTTTATTATTTGCATTTATTGACAGTTATCAATGTTGAAATGATAAACTTTTGCATTGTTGTTTTTAGATATTATGATTTGGGCATATGCAATTTGTGGATTTTAATACATATAATGCTAACAATACCAGACTACTAGTACTCATTTCATTCATTTTAGTCATTTTATTTCTTCTTCTTTTGTGTAGTTTATTTAGGTTTGATGCTTATTTGCCCATTTAAACAGTATCTAAATGTGTTTTGCATTCTGACCTCCAATTAATGCACTGCTGTGGTACTGCATGTGCAGGCACAGACCTCAGCATGTAGCATGTGCTGTAGCACAGGAGCTAACTGGACAAGCTAGCGAAAGCACTATAGGCAGCACTGTATGAAAATACAAAGAGTGGTTAACCTTCTGCTCTCTGTTTCCATGCAAGTGGCACATCTAGCCCCTCAGAGGGCTCTTTGAAGCCCATATAAGGATAGGTGTAAGGGGCGTAACGCAGGCCTCTGCTGCTCATGAATTGCTGTGAGATATGGGAAACTTAGGGGCCCCTCTTCACATTCTGCAGTGGGGGGGGGGTCATTTTGGTTTGCACCACTGGATTGGTGGAGTCAACCATCCTTGTTGAAGCCTTTCTGGTGCCCCCCTGCGGGCAGGGTGCACGATGGCGGAGTAGAGAAACTGATTGCACCACTCCTGTTGCACTGTCAGCATCGGTGCAGGGACACAATGGTTTTCCAGGGAGGGGAGGAGGCATGATTTTGTGACTCAGTTTGCATACAGTGGGTCATCCCACTTCAGCCATTGTCTGCTTTTACTTTCAGTGATGGATACACTTCTGGACATTAAGTAGTAGGTGACAGTGACTACTATAATAGTTCTTGTGCTTTTTAAGCCCAAACATATTTTTGCTGTGAGCAAATTTCTTTTTTTTACTGACAACGGTGCAGAAGCGCACTCAACAATAACGTTTTATAAAAACTATGACAAAACAAAACAATGACAAAACAAAACAAGCATTGACAAATGTAACAAGAATGCAGCCAACTCCAGACCTTCTGGCTTTGCCAATAATGTTTCCTTTGTGCCCGCATCTGTAAAGTGCGACACAGGAAAATGCCTTCCCTTATTTGCATTAAGATTCACCACATGTACATGAGGGAATAACACAAACATATTGCAAGGGCGCTGTGTGCCTGCTAATATCTTAGTATAGAAGAGGCCTCATAAATGTTTGATACAATTCTGGAATGCTGAAGTATACCAAAAGTACAAAAAGAGGTACAAACATCAATTACCGTACAAGGTAACTTTTCCCAGTAGGGCTCCTGATTGTCACAAGCAACCTGCTTATGCTGTCGTCTGACACAAATATTGTGTCCTAAATATTGTTTAGAAAAACATTACACCATTGGGCATAGATTTTCTATTATTAACCTAAATGGGGTGATGTTATTGTAAATGGCATTTAGGACATGATATTGATGTTAGACAATATTCTGACAAAGATATGCGGGTACCATATCTAAATGAAAGATGATAAGGTTGTTTAATCTGATAATACCAGTTATGTAATATTAATAAAAATAACTGCAATGCTTTTATGAATAACTGAGGATTCTTTCTGTTATGATGAGAAGACTGGTCTGGCCAGGTGACTGATGATGATGATTTATTGAATTAGTACAGCAGTTTGATTAACGTATTATTAGAATTCTGGTCAGCATTTTATTCATAATAAAATTGCCTTGTAATTATTATGAATGATATTGTAGCTACTTTATTTTACTTTAAACATGCGGAATGTTATGCAATTGGATTACACTAGGTTGACTAAGGGTGTTATTTAAGATTAAATATCAATTCGTTTTTCATCACAAAGTCGCTGTTTTTTTATACTACAATGTAAAATATAGTAGCATGAATCAAGGATTACTTTGGGGGGTCAGATTCCACCCAGTTTATGTTATATCATTTTGAAACCAAATAAAGACTTTTAATTATGTTCAGTGTAATCATCTAGTGAGAATGTTTCTATGTAGGCTTGGAGGACACAATGAGTTAAATAAAAGAGAATGGGACATATCTAAATGCTTTCAATATGTAGAGGATTGTCTACTCGGGTTAGCAGAATCAGTAAAAGTGGAAAAGGAATTGCAAAACTGTTTAGGTGCAGTGTCGGGTCTGTGTAAGCCAGTCAGTTTCCTCATGTCAGGATTCACAAAGTCTTACTCAATTTGAGTGCACAATCCTGCATCTTAGTGGTTCTATTATGACTGTGTATCTCGGATGCATATGGTGGGGGGTCCCTGAATCATGGGTTTAGGGTGGCTCGGGCGCGCAACGCCCATTGGGCTGAAAGGGCTTCAGCCCTCCCGTCGTGTGTCTCAGCCCGGGCTGCTGCAGCTCGAGCTGCTGTGGGCTCGGCTGGGCAGTGTCCGGAGTCTTATCTCCCGCACGCCCGAGTTTTTCACAGGTCTTTAAAGACCATTTGCATATTTACATACCTTTGTAAACTGGTTACCGATGCTGTTTTTTTTGGTTCCAGTACCCCCTGAGCCCACACTCTGCCTATTCCTTACATTTGGATTTTACTTTTTACTGCCTTAGTGTGAGAATGCATTTCATAAAAAGGGATATAAAGTAGGGTTACCAAAAGAAAAATTCCAGCCATTTGTTGTTTAAAGAGCCTGCAAAGGCCTTGTCTTGACACTAAGGGGTCGATTCCGATTTGGGCCGGAAAAAGCACCGACCGACTCGGATCCGGAAATAATACCGACCGACACGTATCTGTGGCGCCCGACACGCCAAGTACGATGCAAGGCGTGAAAAATCCGACCGACACGTACCGAAACCAAGTCGACCGACCGAGCCGCACGGAAAACAGCAATCCGGCCGGAAAAACCCGCGAATCCAACCGACCGACACGCACCCGGAACAAATCCGACCGAAACGTACACGCGAACTCCAAACCGCAAAGTACGATGCAAGGCGCGAAAACCACGAGCGAGTCGGACGGAGGCCAAGCCGCACGACCGACACGCATACAAAACCGAGCCGAAGCAACACAAAACACCGCGACCGACGCGTACGCAGCATAGAAAACTGCACAAACACAGCGTGAACGAAACGGAGAAGACCGTACGAGACAAATGCAGGGTCCGACTCGGTCACAAGAACGTTTCCAACATACACAGACAGTACAAAGGAAAAATCACCCAAAAAAAGGCCAAACAAGCAATTACCAAGCCAATAAATACTGGGGGTGGGGACAGAGAACAAAGACACACCCACAACTCCACCTATATAAAGGACACAAATCACAACCATGAGCCTTTGCAAATGCCATTCCACTGCCAGCACCCAAGAGAAAGCAACCACACACCCACAGCTCATCCCTCACACAAGCCACACACCAGCAGCACACCAACAAATACCTACCTCACATACACCCAGCAAAACACACACTCACACACCCTCACCTGCACACCAACACACACATCACTCACCATCACCACCCATCACCATGCCCCCCAAGAAGAATCCCAAGTTCCTAGATTGTGAATTGGAAGTCATGGTAGACGAGATCCTCAGGGTAGAGCCACAGCTGTTTGGCACACTGGTCCAACAGACCCCCATCTCCCAGAAAACCAAGATGTGGGAGAGGATCATCAACAGGGTGAACGCACAATCACCATGTCGGCGCACAAAGAGCGACATCCAGAACAGGTGGTATGACGTGCGCAGGAGGGTACGGGACCTGCTGAAGAAAGACTACATCAACAGCCAATACACCGGCAGTGGCCCTCCTGCCAAGCCAATATACCTCAGGCCCTGGGAGGAGAAGGTGCGGGCCATCCTTCCGCCAGTGAGCGTATATGGACTAGAGGACATCCCAGAGCCTGGTGAGTACACAACAAATGTACACAATATACTGCCACAAAACACACACATCACTGTCAAGGGGAGAGTCAAACCATGCACTCATAGCAATTACACAGCAACCAGAACAGAATCATCCCAAAATGTGTATGTCAGTCAGATAAACACAACACATGCCATCAAAAAAGTCACATCCAACTGTGCCAACACATGTACAAACACAACTACAACTACAGCTAGGCAGTGGCACAAATAGAACTAACAAACACATCCAGACATGTAGCCACCACAACAACACCAACACACAGTGAAGACCACTCAAAGGAAGGAATTCTGTGTATGCTGGCCAAGTCAGTGTAGCCAATAGCATCATGGGAGTCGCAGTCACACATATTGCTCCCCCACAACTGTCCCATCAACACCACCCTGAACCATGCTCACATCACAGGGAGTGGAGAAGGACTCACAAGATGGCTGACACTGGCTACTGCTGTGGGGAGCACAAGGCCCTGCTGGCAACTGTGCACCAACAAACAGCAGGACACCACTGACTGACATCCTGAGAGACAACTTCCACTCCCTGCAATGCAAGCACGTTCCATGGTGGGATATCTGGCTAGCTGGGTGGGAAGGAGGACTTGCAGCACTGACCATAGTCACAAGCACCTCCCCTCACACACACCCCAACACAAACTCCACAGAACCCACCTGGTAGAATGCAATGCCCCCATCCTAACACAAGATCCCACAAAGAACCACCACCCTGGGTTATGTTGTGTGAAGCACAGGGCCACTCTTGGGACTTCTAGCCAAACAACTGCCAGGACAACACTCCCAGCCATCCTGTCAGCACAGCCAGCCCACCCCACAGGGAAGCAGAGTCAAAGGAAGGAAGCATGGGCATGCTGGGAAGGGGGAGGAGGCAATAGCATGATGGGAGTCGTAGTCACAGCTCTACATCCCCCACCACATGGCCCAGCAAGCTCACACTCACGCATGCACATCCCACAGAGAGTGGAAAGGCCCATCAAAGATGTCTGACACTGTTGCTGTGTCGTGGGGAGCACAAGGGCATGCTGGGTACTGCACACCAACCAACAGCAGGACACCACTGTCAGCCATCTTGCCATTGCTCTCACACCCACACACACTGAACTCCCCACAAAAGCAAGTAAGTATGGGAATGCTGGGAAGTGGGGTGGAGGCAATAGCATGATGGGAGTCGTAGTCACAGACATAGCTCACCCCCACAACTGTCCCATCAACACCACCCTGAACCATGCTCACATCACAGGGAGTGGAGAAGGACTCACAAGATGGCTGACACTGGCTACTGCTGTGGGGAGCACAAGGCCCTGCTGCCAACTGTGCACCAACAAACAGCAGGACACCACTGACTGACATCCTGAGAGACAACTTCCACTCCCTGCAATGCAAGCACGTTCCATGGTGGGATATCTGGCTAGCTGGGTGGGAAGGAGGACTTGCAGCACTGACCATAGTCACAAGCACCTCCCCTCACACACACCCCAACACAAACTCCACAGAACCCACCTGGTAGAATGCAATGCCCCCCATCCTAACACAAGATCCCACAAAGAACCACCACCCTGGGTTATGTTGTGTGAAGCACAGGGCCACTCTTGGGACTTCTAGCCAAACAACTGCCAGGACAACACTCCCAGCCATCCTGTCAGCACAGCCAGCCCACCCCACAGGGAAGCAGAGTCAAAAGGAAGGAAGCATGGGCATGCTGGGAAGGGGGAGGAGGCAATAGCATGATGGGAGTCGTAGTCACAGCTCTACATCCCCCACCACATGGCCCAGCAAGCTCACACTCACGCATGCACATCCCACAGAGAGTGGAAAGGCCCATCAAAGATGTCTGACACTGTTGCTGTGTCGTGGGGAGCACAAGGGCATGCTGGGTACTGCACACCAACCAACAGCAGGACACCACTGTCAGCCATCTTGCCATTGCTCTCACACCCACACACACTGAACTCCCCAAAAAAGCAAGTAAGTATGGGAATGCTGGGAAGTGGGGTGGAGGCAATAGCATGATGGGAGTCGTAGTCACAGACATAGCTCACCCCCACAACTGTCCCATCAACACCACCCTGAACCATGCTCACATCACAGGGAGTGGAGAAGGACTCACAAGATGGCTGAAACTGGCTACTGCTGTGGGGACTACAAGGCCCTGCTGGCAACTGTGCACCAACAAACAGCAGGACACCACTGACTGACATCCTGAGAGACAACTTCCACTCCCTGCAATGCAAGCACGTTCCATGGTGGGATATCTGGCTAGCTGGGTGGGAAGGAGGACTTGCAGCACTGACCATAGTCACAAGCACCTCCCCTCACACACACCCCAACACAAACTCCACAGAACCCACCTGGTAGAATGCAATGCCCCCCATCCTAACACAAGATCCCACAAAGAACCACCACCCTGGGTTATGTTGTGTGAAGCACAGGGCCACTCTTGGGACTTTTAGCCAAACAACTGCCAGGACAACACTCCCAGCCATCCTGTCAGCACAGCCAGCCCACCCCACAGGGAAGCAGAGTCAAAAGGAAGGAAGCATGGGCATGCTGGGAAGGGGGTGGAGGCAATAGCATGATGGGAGTCGTAGCCACTGATATTGGTCACCCCCACAACTGTCCCATCAACACCACCCTGAACCATGCTCACATCACAGGGAGTGGAGAAGGACTCACAAGATGGCTGACACTGGCTACTGCTGTGGGGAGCACAAGGCCCTGCTGCCAACTGTGCACCAACAAACAGCAGGACACCACTGACTGACATCCTGAGAGACAACTTCCACTCCCTGCAACGCAAGCACGTTCCATGGTGGGATAACTGACTGGCTGGGTGGGTGGGAAGGAGGGCCAGCTGTCAACCAAACACAACCAATGCAGACCATGTTCACACCCCAAAAAATACATAGAAATGCCCAAATAATGCAGGACAATGTGCCACACCAATATCAACCCCTGACTGTGACGACTTAGGACAATGCAATGTACAGGCCCGCACCCAGAGGCACAGTCACAACTGTCATGTGTGTCAACCATTGATGCCTGCAGAAACATAACATACATTGTTTGTGTCTCCCAAAAACAGGTGATGATGGGGACACAGCAGCAGACGCTGAGGAGTCCCAGTCCCAGGCTCAAGAGGATGCGGAGCTCACTGGCATCGTACAGCCTCTGTCCTCCTCGGACGATGAAGACCAACCTGGCACATCCGGTGCAAGTCAACATGCAGCACCAGCAGGACCACCAGCTGCAGCACCAGCAGGACCACCAGCTGCACCCCCTGCACCCACCCCTCCAACGACTGTCACCACAAATACCATCCCTGCCGACATGGACAGAACAAGGAGCAACACCAGCACAGGGACCCTGGACCAACCTGGGGCCATGGACACCACCACCACCACCAACCCCCAAGGTGGACCAGGGTTATCTGTGCGTGCCACTGCACACACTGCACATGTCAGCAGGGGTGGTGGGAGGGGTGGGAGACAGAGGTCGCTGCTTGCAGACGTTGCTGGTGTGCATGATGACCCACAACTGGTACGCATAGCTGATGCGTACCAGTCCAGCACCGGAGACCTCAGCCAGGTAGTGGGGCTCCTCAGAGACATGAAACAGCAGCAGGCTGCCCATCATGCCCGCTTGGACTCCCACATGTCCCACGTGGAGTCACACATGTCCCGCGTGGACTCACACATGTCCCGCGTGGAGTCCAAGTGGGATGCACTGCATGAGATGACGGCGGTGCACAGGGACATTTTACAATGCCTCCGCCAGATGAACAGCAACCAGTCCACACCTCCCTGTGTGCCAACAACATCTGGTGCCGAACAAACTGCAACTGCCACAGGGAGGGAGGATGACTCTGGCGGAGAGTCCCCTGCACCGCAGCAGCCTGTACTTGAGGGCCCCCCCAAGAAGAGGGGTCGTCCGAGGAGGGAAAAGTGAGAGGCCGATGGCCAAGCGCAACTCCCAGGAAGCCTGAACCTGTTCTGGATGTTCGCCTTTGTGCACAGACTGTTCACCCTGTTGACGGCAACACTACTCCCACACATTGCATGGGGAGTACAAGTTGGACCAATGTGTCAGACAACTGTGGCCCCGATACTGGGGATCCTGTCTACCAGGACTTTCAATTCACCTAGGAACTTCGGATTGCAAGATTTATGTACAGCACTACCCATCCTATGCACTATTAACACAAATGTATCACAATAAACACACTAATACACCATACTTGCCTCTGTCGTGATTCCAACGTGGGTGCTGTTATGGGGATGATGAACTGCAAAATTACACCACCAGGGCTACACAACACATACACACCTAGGCCATCTGACTCATTGCCTACACTGATGTTGCCAGGGAAGACGGTGCAATGCACAGACACCACACCCATTCCCAGTTGTAGTCAAGTAGCCCACAGGTGCAGTAAGCAAATGGCAGTCAAATGTGTGACCACAGACAACGCACATCACAAAGTGAAGCACAGGTTTATTACACAGTTGCAACATGTCGTAACCACTACAGATGCAAGGTAATCCCACCTGGCAGCGGGCACACAGTCAACAACTGTAGACGGAAGGAAGTCCATGGGTGTGGCGCACATCACCTGTAGGGACACAACAGCTACCACCCTGGAAGTGCAATCACGTCGTCGGTGGACACAGTTGACCAAACGAATCTGAAAGTACCCTGTGAAGGACACAAATGACACACAGTCAAAAGCAATGGAGTACAGGACAGAACAGCAAAACTCATGCACAATACATGTTACAAGATACCCACCCAGAACCAAGTTAGCATGTCAACACTGTTGGGGAGTACAGCCCACCTGTTAGCACACATCGCAACAGGCTACATCCAGTCAAGTAGCCCATGGACACACTCCAACAGCACCAGAGCACCACCCACACATCATGCCAACTCACATCATTGACATGACACCTCAGGATACTCACATTCAGCTAAAGAAGTTGGTGATGAGCTGTGTGCGGACATCACCATCATCATCATCATCATCGTCGTCACTGGCATCGTGGTCCAGGCCAGGATCCTCCACAGGTGGTGGATGTTGGTCATTGTCATCCTGGATGAGAGGCAACTCCTTCCGCACTGCCAGGTTGTGGAGCATGCAGCAGACGATGATAATCTTGCACACTTTCGCAGGGGCATATGGGAGGGACCCTCCGGTCTTGTCCAGGCAGCGGAAGCGGCTCTTCAGGAGACCAAATGTCTGCTCAATCACTCTCCTGGTCCGACCATGTGCCTCATTGTAGCGCATCTGGGCTGGTGTCACAGGGTTCCTGAGGGGTGTCAGCAACCACGGCATGTTGGGGTATCCCGAGTCACCTACGGACAGACAAGTGCACATTAGCTGACTTGGAAAAGTGGGCGGAATACTACAGATCAGATCACACACAATGGCACAAAGTCAGTACACACCGACAAGCCAGGCACGCTGGTTCTGCATCTGTGCCATCATCCTGGGGATGCGACTACTCCTCATCACAAAGGCATCGTGTGCTGAACCAGGGAAACGGGCACACACGTGTGTGATGGTCATGTCTGCAAGACACACCACCAGTGCATTGACAGAGTGGTAGTGCTTGCGGTTCCTGTATGCCTGCTCCTGGGCCTGTGGTGGTACCAAAGCCACATGTGTCCCATCAATGGAGCCAATGACATGCGGCATCCTCCCCAGGGCATAAAAGTCACTCTTCACGTCAGTGAGTCGTCGCAGTCTAGGGAAATAGATGTACCGGTTCAGGAATAGCAACATTGCCGCCAAAACATCGCGGAGCACACGGCTCAACATGGTCTGTGACATCCCACCAGCAGTCGCCACAGTATGTTGGAATGTACCGGTGGCAAAGAAGTGTAGGGCTGCCATCACCTTCACCTTGGGGGTCAGCGCTGTAGGATACGGCCGGCCAGGCTGCAAATGTGGGGACAACTGCACTGCCAAATCCTCAATCAGCTGCCTGGTGAAGCGGTACCGTCGGATGCTGTCCCGTTCCACCATCGTTGCCAGGTCTGGGAATGGGCGATGGACAGCAGGAGCCCTGCAGTGCAGAGGAGAAGTAAGCAAGATTGTCAGTCACCCCACATATGCGGCATTGAACACACTCAAGATCCCAACATACATCATTATGAGGCACAACTACATGAAGTGTGCAGTTCCGGAAGGACATGTATGGTACATACATGGCCAACATCTGTCAACACGGTCCAACAGGTGGCATCAATTAGTCCCAGGTTGGCCCATTGGATATCATGAGGCCGTGTCACAGTTCCCATCTCCTGCTGCCGTGTCACAATCACCCCCCACAGTGACATGTGAGGACAGTTGTGCCCCAGGCACCACAGCTCATCGACAGGTACATTCCCAGGGACCCTGTATTGCCACATGGACACTGGCATTACATGGAGTATCATGTATACACCACAGCAAAACAACCATGACCCCCACAGGTAGTGGCCCCACTTGCCACGGCAGGACAGACATGGACGTATGTGACACACACACGCACAACATCAAAGTCCATGCACACACAACCTGGATGTGGAGACTGTCTCCCATTGTGCACATGAAATCAGAGACATTGTAAACACTACATGCACAAAGACTGTGGAGGACCATCACAATTGTGCCACTGGGACACCCTGGCTCAAACATACCGTCCCACATGGGACTCACGGGGTATGTGACATGACATACACATACACCACCGTGAAATGTGACCATGGCACATGCACTGATATGAACAGTTGCACATCACAGTGGTCATGTACACGTAACACCCAGGATCCTGTCCCCATGAACACGTGCACAGCCTGGGGGTGGCTGCCCACAGGTGACACCCACAGGACAACATGTACACCAACATACACACAATAGGAAATGCAGCCTTACATGCCTTATGATAAAGTTTGGACAGGCTGTCGTGATGTAGGTGTGCCCCTCACTCCCTGGGAGCTATCTGTGGCTGGCATATGTCCATCTGAGACAGGCATGCTGACATATGCCAGTCACATGTACAGTGATGCGTTGTACTGCAATAGACCGATCGGTGCCCCCGGCTGGCCCATTGCATTCAATGTGTGCGGGTACGCGTTGTACCCCTGTACGCGTTGAACTGCAATGGACCGATCGGTGCCTCCGGCCGGCCCATTGCATTCAATGTGTGCGGGTACGCGTTGTACCCCTGTACGCGTTGTACTGCAATGGACCGATCGGTGCCTTCGGCCGGCCCATTGCATTCAATGTGTGCGGGTACAGCGTTGTACCCCTGTACGCGTTGTACTGCAATGGACCGATCGGTGCCTCCGGCCGGCCCATTGCATTCAATGTGTGCGGGTACGCGTTGTACCCCGGTACGCGTTGAACTGCAATGGACCGATTGGTGCCTCCGGCCGGCCCATTGCATTCAATGTGTGCGGGTACGCGTTGTACCCCTGTACGCGTTGTACCCCTGTACGCGTTGAACTGCAATGGACCGATCGGTGCCTCCGGCCGGCCCATTGCATTCAATGTGTGCGGGTACGCGTTGTACCCCTGTACGCGTTGTACTGCAATGGACCGATCGGTGCCTCCGGCCGGCCCATTGCATTCAATGTGTGCGGGTACGCGTTGTACCCCTGTACGCGTTGAACTGCAATGGACCGATCGGTGCCTCCGGCCGGCCCATTGCATTCAATGTGTGCGGGTACGTGTTGTACCCCTGTACGCGTTGTACCCCTGTACGCGTTGAACTGCAATGGACCGATCGGTGCCTCCGGCCGGCCCATTGCATTCAATGTGTGCGGGTACGCGTTAGTACCCTGCACGCGTTGTACCCCTGTACGCGTTGAACTGCAATGGACCGATCGGTGCCTCCGGCTGGCCCATTGCATTCAATGTGCGCGGTACGCGTTGTACCCCTGTACGCGTTGTACCGCAATGGACCGATCGGTGCGCACCCATTGACAATGGGCTTGCCTGGCAACGGACGCGTTTTCGAATTTCGAACGAGTCGGTTGCTGGAAAATCAGTTGGTCACCCACAACAATGTTGCAAAATCATGTATGTCATGAAGTTGAAGATTTGAAGGATGCTGTGGGCGTGTTTTGGTGCTGCTATTCCATGGATTGGCCAGGTTCAGAAGATGCAAACGACTTGGACCTATCACTTTGGACACAAGGGACAGTATCTGCCTCTCCAGCACATATATATTGCTGGCTGTTCCCCTGAGAGCTCACTTGCCTGCACTACATGCTCCAGGACGACATCTGCCACTGCACTGCTGCTGTCTCTGCCCCTCTGGACCCTGCAATGGCACGTACTGTGGAGAGAGCCCCAGCCTTCAGCCTTGAAGAGAACCACGCCCTGCTGGACAGCCTACTTCCACAGTACAGCAAGCTGTATGGGACACCAGGGGAGCAGGTGAGTGTTCTGTGCACTGCCTTTCTGAATGTGCATTTTGTCTGACTAGCAAGGCTGGAAGTCTGCACGCCACTGGCTAGCAGGCTCACTGAGTAGTTGTCACCCCCCATAGTGTGTAGTGACATGCACTGGACAGGTATGGTGCAGTGACAGTGCATTTGAACAAGGTTCTACTTCCCATGCAATGATACCATGTAGTGACGTCTGGCAAACTGTCCATGGGCAGCTTTGCACTGCCTGTGTACATCATGTGCCCCTGTGATTGAGACATGTATATACAACTGTGTCATGCACGGATATGTTGCATGTGTAGTAATGGCCTTTTCACTTTGTCATCCTGACAGGTTAATGCCCATCGGAAACAGGAGATCTGGAAGGACATCGTCCGGGCCGTCCGGTCCGTGGGGGTCTACAAGCGCCGGATCCGCAACTGCCAGAAGAGGTGGCAGGACCTTCGGGGCTGGACCCGGAGGATTGCACGGGTCCAGCTGAAGCTGTCGCCTCCTCGCAGGAGGGGCGGAACACGGACCCTGACCCCCACATGCTCCAGATCCTGGCGGTGGTGTTTCCAGACCTGGATGGGCAGCTGAAGGCCAGACAGCAGCAAGGAGGGGGTGAGTCAAAGACTGCACTGTGAACTCTGTATTACATGCTTTGTGCCCTCCTCTGGCCTGGTTCAACTGCCACAGTGCAGCAGTCATGTTGTCCAGGAGCCATGTCCCTCTATTGTGCACTGCCCACTGCTCATCTGATACCCAGGTGTGGCCCTTACATTCAGGGAATTGTGTCACTTGGGACTGTGTCCTTGCAGTTTGCTTCACTAAAGGTGGGGGACAGCATCTGTTTCCCTAACTCTGTTGTGGGCATCATGGGTGGGTCCATTGTTCACACAACGCCTGTGTTCGGACATGTGATCTGCGTGTTGCTTTGATATGCGGTCCACTTGCTGAGCTGAGCCACCACATGTGCCTGGGGTATGTGGCACACGCCCATGCAGCGGGTGGGAACAATGTTTGGGCCCCAGGAGTGTGCAGATTACGTGTGTCACACATACATAGCCAGCTATCCACTGTCCAGGGCACATCCCTCATTCATGTGGAGCAGGACAGTCATGCCTACTCCAGGCCATGCAATGCACTCTGTACTCCCACTCCCGTGTATCAGCTGACACATTGTGCACAGTGATTTGAGCCCTCAGGTGTCTGCCTCTGTGTCAGTGTGCTGTGGATTAGTTGACAGGACTGCTGGGGTGTTTCTTGGTAGGGGCTCAGCATGCCCCTGGAGATGTGACCATAGGAGACGATACTTGTGTGTCACATAGGTGTTTGATCAGCTGCCCGTGCAGACTGGGGTATGCGAATATGAAGTTCAGGCAGCTGTTCCCCATTCACAGCAAATTGTGAGGGGCTCAGGTTCAGAGGGTAGTGTCACAGGTCTCCCATATGTCCAATCGGTATGACCTGGACAGATGAGGGTTAAGATGATGTGTTGTGTGGGGGATGTACATGTGCACTTGTGCAGCTCCAGGACTTGCATTCCCCATGACCTACTATTGTGACACAGTGCATAGTGTTGTTGTCTGGCTGCCAGTTCATACATCACTGAGACAGTGATGTATGACTTAGCAGTCATGCCTCTGCCATGGCATGTGTCAACTTATTGGTGGTCCTGCAGGGGAGTGACATGTGCTACATGCACACCATTGTGGCGATGGCTATCAGGACATGGGTGCATCATGGTGTCTGTCGCTGGTATGCATCACATGCATTTCCTATTTGACTCTGGGCATCCCTTTCATCCGGAAACCTGTACTGACTCAGTGGCAAGAGCTGTGATGTGTGCATGTCCACATGCCACACCGTGTCTTCTGCACTGTCCAACTACTGTGTACTTGGTGCATGTGTCCACACTGGGGTGTTGCAATCCAACAGACACCAGACAGATGGGTGCAAGGCCATGTGGGATGTGAGTGCCATGCTTGGCATCAGACTGACAATTGGCTTCTCCTGTTCAGTTAGGGCACTTTTAGCAATGTACAACTAATGATGCCAGGGCTTGCTCTGTAATGTGCTGTGCTCACAGTGGTGTGTGCGTTTGGTGCAGGTGACTGATGTCTGTCTGTTTCCCCATTGTTTGCAGATACATCCACGGCCACGGAAGGGGACAGCTCCACGGACCAGGAGGAGCCAGAGAGCCAGACTGGGTCAGCAGCCGAGGAGTGGTCGGAGGGACCCAGTGGCATGGAGGGCGAGGGGAGCCACACCGAGGAGTCCTCAGCACCATCCACCTCAGCTGAGGACCAGAGCAACTCGGAGGATGACTCCCTTGTGGAGGCGGGTGTCAGCAGCCACCACACCCCAGCTAGTGTTGCTGTCCCCGCCACCACCAGCACCACCACCGCCCTCCCATCGGCTCCCATTCCCCAGGTCCGTGGAGGCTCCCATGTTCGGGAGCGTGTCTCCTTTGGGCCAGGCACCGCACCCCTGCCCCTGTGTCCCCTGCTGCCCTGAGTGAGGAGTCTGTGTACCTCCTTCACCAGCTCCATGTAGGGCAGACAGCCATGCTGAGTGTCCTCCATGCGCACACCGCACTGTTGACTCAGCTGGTGTCGTTCATGGAGGGCATCTCATCGGGCATGTCTGACCTACAGAGGGGCAATAGGTCCATGGACTCCTCCCTGACGGCAGCAGTGTCCCTCCTCAGACAGTCCCTCACCCCTCCTGCCTCTGCTCCATCCACACTCCCCAGCACCTTACCCGTCCCAAGCACACACACACCGGCACAGGCACACACCAGCACACACACGTCCAGCACACAGACACACACGCCACAAACTAAACGCACACGCACGCACAGTCAGGGGACTGAGACCAGACTCACAGGGGATGGGGCCCTGGTACACACACACGCATCCACGGGCACTGCGCAGTCCTCAGTTGCCTCTCCCTCCAAAGCACCCTCCCTTGCCTCACCTGCAACCCCAAAGACCCAGCGCCTCTTCCTCAGTGACCTCGGCCTCTTCCCCTCCGATCCAGCTGCTCCAGCATCCAGGGGGAAGAGGAAGCCCCCCACACGGAGCAGAGTGCCCCTCGCCCCCGGACACCCTCCCCCAGGCGCAGACAGACTGAGGCCCCCACCCGCAAGTCCCCCGGAGTGGTAAGAGCAAGACCCCGCCGCCGCCCTGCAGCTCAAGCACCAGGTCTCCTTCCTCCATCCCTCAGGCCCCCACTCCACAGGTGCCCCCACCACACCCTGCCCCAGGTTCCCCCACCCACAGATATACCATCCCCAAGAGGCTCCGGCCTTCTCCCCCTGCCACTTGCTCTCCCGGCACCACACCCCGCTGTGCTTGTCTGTGCCACTGATGTGGTGAGGGTGTCCTCCCCTCTGTCCAGCCCACCTTGCCTGTTCCCCATTCTCCTCCCCTGGTGGTAGGCACTGCAGTGGAGTCCACTACCACCCTGTCTGACTTGGGCACTGCAGTGGCGGACCTGTCCACTCCATCTGCAGGGTCCACTGCAGTCGTGCCGGCACCCACAACATCTGAGCCATGCCCCCCAGTTGTGCCGGCACACACCATGTCAGACACCTCCACTGCAGTTGTCAGTGGCTCTCCAGCACCCACCACCCCTTCCCTGCTTCCTCCTGGTGAGCCCTGATCCTGTCCCTGCGGTGCCTGGCCTACCCCCCGGTTGCCCCTCCTAGTGGATTGTCCCTGGTTTTGTGCAGGCATGTGTAGGGTGGCATCTGCCACTGTCACCCACTTGTGACTTTGTTGATGGACTGGCCATTGGCCCTTGTTTATGTTCTACCGGACTTCTACTTTTAATGCCACATATGCTGAATAAAGCAACTTTCTGTTCTCTAGTGCTTTTGCTTCTGATGTACATGATGTTGATGATGCTAACCATGCCCTTGCTGCAGTGATGGTGATATTTGGTCTCATGATAATGAAGTGTTACTGTGCAGGAACCCATGTGGTCCAGGGGGAATGTGTCCTATCCTGTGGTGTATCCATGTCATCCATAGCAGCATCTGAGGGTGTCATGTGTTCAGTATTTGGCAATGGGATTTCCTACTTAGATTGGCAATTTCACATCTGTGGCTTCCACCCCTGCACATCTGTTGTGCCTGCCATTGTTCAATTCGTCTACTTCCCTGACCGTGTGGCCATCTCCAGTGGACATGCAGGTTTTGGCATCAATGGGGAAGGACTCATCTGTGTTGTCAGTGCAACATTGCTATACAAGTGTGTTGGATCTGTGCTGATGATTCCGTTGGCACTTCCATGACCAGGCTGATGTGACGGGAGCCCTCATTTGGTGCTAATTGTTGATTGTGTGACCAAGTGCTCAGCTGACATGATGGGGCCCTACTGAGGCAACATATGGCACAGCTTTCCTCACACAGGAGTGGAGTCCCCTCATGGCAGTGTGTACTCCTGTGACATTGCCTGCGCCCAAGGTGTGTGTTGTATGTGCATGTCTGTGTGTTCACTTCCGTTTAGCTGTGCATGCTGTGATCCCTAGTGTTGTACCTGTTTGTGATGCTAGCTGAGTTGAGCTATGTTCCCCCAAAGTCTTCTCCTGGGTTCTCTGTGATGTGGGTGCATGGCACATTACTGGTCATCAGGGTGTCACCCATAGGTGTGTTTGCTGTCAGGGCTGAGTTTGTGTGCAGACGCAGATGGGTCACAGTCAGGTTTCCCCTTGGCACTTGTTGTTTGCCCCTGTCATGTGATTTCCAGTTTGTGTTATCTTTCAGTGATTGTGACACGTTGTGTGTGTGACTGCTGGCACTCCTCAGGGTCCGGGCTGCAATGTTGGTTGTTGTCTATGTGTGTTCTTTGTGGGTGACCTTGGCTTCTTCATTGGTGTGTGACTGTGGCTGGGATCCCATTGGTTGGTGTGGTATTGCCGTCATGTCCATGTACAGCGTAGTGTGCAGTGTGTCAGACATTCAGGAGTCTTGTTGAGTGTCCATGTGTGATGTGTTTCTGCACCTTGGTTCCCACCCACCACCCTGGAATAGTCATGGGTGCATGTGCAATGTCACCAGTGCATGTGTGCTTCACTGCTGCACATTGTTGGAGGTCGAGGGGTGTGGTGTTGAGTGTGTGCAGATGAGAGTTGTTGCCCGGCTAGGCCCCTGCCTCCATGTTGGCCTTGGCTTACTGGCCATGCTGTTTGATTTGTGCTTGTGTAGGTGTGATGGTAGTTAGTTGCTCAGGACACATGACTGTGGTTCACAGTGTGAACCACATTTAGCTTTGTCATCACAGTGGGATTGTAATGCAGCCCAGGGTCACCACATTGTGGGGGCCCTGGGGGTGGTGCTGTGGTGTGTCTGTGTCTTGCTGTGTCAGTTGCTGTCCCTACGTGCCTGTGTGACATGTGTGATTTGTGCTCCCTCTCATCTGACAATGCCTGCTTGCCCACATAGGGGATTTGGATCCATGAGTTACCTTTGTGTGGCACTGTATGCACATCTGTATGATTGGTATTCAGGTCTCCTCATGTGTTGTGTGGTTGCCTGGGGACACTGGCACCCCCCCTCACCTGTTGTGTATGATGTGCAGTGTGGGTCTGCCTGTTTGTGTTTGTGCATCTGCACCACTGCATTGGCATATCTTGGGTGTGCCATTGGCTGTATGTAGTTTGGTGGGTTTCCCTGCTGTCCCTGGGACTCCTAGGTCATCGGTCAGCACAATGATCATGGTTTGTGTGTCCCATTGCTGCCATGGTATGGTATCTGTTCACCTCACATCTGCAGTCTCCACAGGGTATCTGCATGTGTGTGCCCATTGGTGCAAATATGTGGATCTGCATTCTGATGGTCACTTCTGTCATTGTGTCATTGATGATTGTTGACGGTGTGAGCCCCCATGGGTGTTGTTTGTCTGCACATGGCCAAAGGTATGTCTTATTTGCACTGCAGGATTTGGCTCCCCCAATTTATGTTGCAATGGGACACATACACTACTTTGCCACTGATGTGTTTGTTGTTCTGTGACCAGGAATCATCCATGCAGTTTGGCAGGTGCACCTCTTTCTTTGTCAACACTTACCTTTTGGTCACTGTGATGATGGGGTTTTGGACCCCATTGCCACATTGTTCAAAGTGTGCTTCAGCTATGGACCCCACACTTACCTTTTGGTCACTGTGATGATGGGGGTTTGGACCCCATTGCCACAATGTTCGAAATGTGCTTCAGCTATGGACCCCACACTTACATTTTGGTCACTGTGATGATGGGGGTTTGGAACCCATTGCCACAATGCTCAAAGTGTGCTTCAGCTATGGACCCCACACTTACCTTTTGGTCACTGTGATGATGGGGGTTTGGACCCCATTGCCACAATGCTCAAAGTGTGCTTCAGCTATGGACCCCACACTTACATTTTGGTCACTGTGATGATGGGGGTTTGGACGCC
This sequence comes from Calotriton arnoldi, assembly GCA_963921515.1. Lineage (NCBI taxonomy): Eukaryota > Metazoa > Chordata > Amphibia > Caudata > Salamandridae > Calotriton > Calotriton arnoldi. The sequence goes on along the minus strand of CAWUFW010015297.1, from coordinate 92,248 downwards.
ATTGCCACAATGTTCAAAGTGTGCTTCAGCTATGGACCCCACACTTACATTTTGGTCACTGTGATGATGGGGGTTTGGAACCCATTGCCACAATGGTCATGGCCTGCTTGCATTGTGGGTGCCACACACATATATGTGTGGCACATGTGCTAGGGGGTCACATTGTATGTTCAAAGTCATGTTCGGTGTTGTAGGCATTTGACACAGTCTACACACGCTTGTCATGGTGTTGGGGGATGTCTTCTTCTTGCATTCCCTAGGTTGTGGTGTGCTGGTTGTGTCATGCATTGTCCATCCTATGAGTGGGGGTGGTAGTAGTGGTAGGCATCCAGCCCCCCCTGGCTAAGGGTGGTAGTAGTGGTAGGCATCCAGCCCCCCCTGGGTGAGGGTGGTAGTAGTGGTAGGCATCCAGCCCCCCCTGGGTAAGGGTGGTGGTAGGCATCCTGCCCCCCCTGGGTAAGGGTGGTAGTAGTGGTAGGCATCCTGCCCCCCCTGGGTAAGGGTGGTAGTAGTGGTAGGCATCCTGCCCACCCTGGGTAAGGGTGGTGGTAGGCATCCAGCCCCCCCTGGGTGAGGGTGGTAGTAGTGGTAGGCATCCAGCCCCCCCTGGGTAAGGGTGGTGGTAGGCATCCTGCCCCCCCTGGGTAAGGGTGGTAGTAGTGGTAGGCATCCTGCCCCCCCTGGGTAAGGGTGGTAGTAGTGGTAGGCATCCTGCCCACCCTGGGTAAGGGTGGTAGTAGTGGTAGGCATCCTGCCCACCCTGGCTAAGGGTGGTGGTAGGCATCCAGCCCCCCTGGGTGAGGGTGGTAGTAGTGGTAGGCATCCTGCCCCCCTGGGTGAGGGTGGTAGTAGTGGTAGGCATCCTGCCCACCCTGGCTAAGGGTGGTGTAGGCATCCTGCCCCCTGGGTAAGGGTGGTAGTAGTGGTAGGCATCCAGCCCCCTGGCTAAGGGTGGTAGTAGTGGTAGGCATCCAGCCCCCCCTGGGTAAGGGTGGTAGTAGTGGTAGGCATCCAGCCCCCCCTGGGTAAGGGTGGTAGTAGTGGTAGGTATCCAGCCCCCCCTGGGTAAGGGTGGTGGTAGGCATCCAGCCCCCCCTGGGTGAGGGTGGTAGTAGTGGTAGGCATCCTGCCCACCCTGGCTAAGGGTGGTGGTAGGCATCCAGCCCCCCCTGGGTGAGGGTGGTAGTAGTGGTAGGCATCCTGCCCACCCTGGCTAAGGGTGGTGGTAGGCATCCAGCCCCCGCTGGGTGAGGGTGGTAGTAGTGGTAGGCATCCAGCCCCCCCTGGCTAAGGGTGGTAGTAGTGGTAGGCATCCAGCCCCCCGGCTAAGGGTGGTAGTAGTGGTAGGCGTCCAGCCCCCCCTGGGTGAGGGTGGTAGTAGTGGTAGGCATCCTGCCCCCCCTGGGTAAGGGTGGTAGTAGTGGTAGGCATCCAGTCCCCCCTTACTAAGGGTGGTAGTAGTGGTAGGCATCCAGCCCCCCCTGGGTAAGGGTGGTAGTAGTGGTAGGCATCCAGCCCCCCCTGGGTAAGGGTGGTAGTAGTGGTAGGCATCCTGCCCCCCCTGGGTAAGGGTGGTAGTAGTGGTAGGCATCCTGCCCACCCTGGCTAAGGGTGGTAGTAGTGGTAGGCATCCTGCCCACCCTGGCTAAGGGTGGTGGTAGGCATCCAGCCCCCCTGGGTGAGGGTGGTAGTAGTGGTAGGCATCCTGCCCCCCCTGGGTGAGGGTGGTAGTAGTGGTAGGCATCCTGCCCACCCTGGCTAAGGGTGGTAGTAGTGGTAGGCATCCTGCCCACCCTGGCTAAGGGTGGTGGTAGGCATCCAGCTCCCCCTGGGTGAGGGTGGTAGTAGTGGTAGGCATCCTGCCCCCCTGGGTTAGGGTGGTAGTAGTGGTAGGCATCCTGCCCACCCTGGCTAAGGGTGGTGGTAGGCATCCTGCCCCCCCTGGGTAAGGGTGGTAGTAGTGGTAGGCATCCTGCCCACCCTGGCTAAGGGTGGTGGTAGGCATCCAGCCCCCCCTGGGTGAGGGTGGTAGTAGTGGTAGGCATCCAGCCCCCCCTGGCTAAGGGTGGTAGTAGTGGTAGGCATCCAGCCCCCCCTGGCTAAGGGTGGTAGTAGTGGTAGGCATCCAGCCCCCCTGGGTGAGGGTGGTAGTAGTGGTAGGCATCCTGCCCCCTGGGTAAGGGTGGTAGTAGTGGTAGGCATCCAGCCCCCCTGGCTAAGGGTGGTAGTAGTGGTAGGCATCCAGCCCCCTGGGTAAGGGTGGTAGTAGTGGTAGGCATCCTGCCCCCCCTGGGTAAGGGTGGTAGTAGTGGTAGGCATCCTGCCCACCCTGGGTAAGGGTGGTAGTAGTGGTAGGCATCCAGCCCACCCTGGGTAAGGGTGGTAGTAGTGGTAGGCATCCAGCCCCCCCTGGGTAAGGGTGGTGGTAGGCATCCTGCCCCCCTGGGTAAGGGTGGTAGTAGTGGTAGGCATCCTGCCCCCCCTGGGTAAGGGTGGTAGTAGTGGTAGGCATCCTGCCCATCCTGGGTAAGGGTGGTAGTAGTGGTAGGCATCCTGCCCACCCTGGCTAAGGGTGGTGGTAGGCATCCAGCCCCCCCTGGGTGAGGGTGGTAGTAGTGGTGGGCATCCTGCCCCCCCTGGGTAGGGGTGGTGGTGCGCATTCAGGCCCCTGTGTGCATATGTGGCATTGGTGATGGGCATCCCGCCCCTATGGTGCTGCTGTTGCTGGTGTAAGTATATTTTGCATCCCTCTGTGTGTGTGTGATGTGTCGTGTACGTGTTGTATGTGTTTTGTGGTTGGTGTCTGGCTTACCTTCTGCGCCGTACGCGTCCGTGCCTGTTCCGGTAGTAAATGTAGAATATTGGTAGGATCGGGACGAAGGGATTCATGGTTGGTTCGTGTCGTTCGTCCTTCTCGTTGCTTCGCGTCGTCCTCGTCGCTTCGCCTCGTCCTCGTCGCTCGCGTCGTCCTCGTCGCTGGCGTGTCTCGCCTCGGAGCCGTGGATCGTGTTGTGGCGCGAATCGGAGCTTATGTGCGCCTCTCCCGGATGCTTTGACGTGCCGTGCGTAGCGACGGGTTCGGCGCGTACGGAAAGCGCATCGTACTTGTTTGGCCGGACGGAGCTGCATTTTGGCTTCCGTGCGACTCGATTCGGCGTTTCCGGATTCACCTCGGTCGGGGAACAGGACCTGGTTTGGGTGAGTACGGCTCGGCCGGATTCTTTGCTGTTGTGCACATCGTACTTACTCGTTCGGTGTGCTGTACGGATCGGTCGGGAAACAGGCTTTCGCATGGCTTTTTTCCCGACCGAATGGTGTTGGGTGCGTCTCCGACCGAGATCGGAATCGGCCCCTAAATAGGGTTATAAATAAAATAGTATGTATTCATTTGTAATGTGACTTTTCAATCTTTGTTCCCTTTAATTATCAGTCATGGATCATTCAGGCAGCCCTAGAACACAATTAAAAATGTTTTCTATTTATATTTGCTGTTCCAAGTATGCACAGATAAGTGCTGAAAATAGGCTTTAGGTGACTGCTTATTTTTGTACCTTCTGTGGCATCAATATAATGAGCTGGCAACCCTAATCACAAGACTGGAAGTTTGCTGCAGGATGAGCACAATATTTATTTCCTCCACCTTCGATCCCTGGACCCTAAAGAATGCCATAATAGCAATAGTTTAACTTATATCTGAAGCCCTATGCCAGCCATCAGTAACATGCTGAGTTTCTTCAAATGTCTGGGAATGCACCCCGCATTCAGACAACTCACTCCTAATTCTCGCTCTTCACTTTCACACTCACCCTGCACTTACAGCGATCACAATGTACTCACACTGATCATCATGCACTCACACCACCTGCTCACTCTGCACTCACAGTGACCACACTGCACTTATGCCACTCGTCATGAACTCACACCGTTCTCCCTCCACTTACCCTGCGGTCACATGAGCACACCGCTCACTCTGCACTCACAGTGATCACTCTGCACTCACAATGCTCTTGCGCTGTTCACCCTGTACCTCACCCTACAGTCACAAGAGCACACTACTCACCCTGCTCATGTGACACTTCACTCACCTGTCCCCCTCACTGCTCACTCTGCAATCTCACTCAAACAAGCCCATAACTAACAATACATTCATTCATCCCACTCTGCACTTACATCTGTACCCAAATTCTTATGGTCACCTCATTCACCCTGCAGTCACTCCTCTCACCCTACTCTCACACTGTCACATCGCTCACCGTGCACTCACATGAGCACTCCTGTCACCCACACAGCACAGAGGGCTAATGTGCCTGCTACAAAGAATGTATACCATGCAGATCACAGACCTGAGTGTGAGTAAACTACAGGTAGCCCTATACAAAAGTGAAATGTTGGTCAGAAAGGGGCTATAGAGAGATGAGGTGTGCATTGTTGGCGAGTGGTAGTGAGGGAATTCATGGAGAAGGAGGAAATGGGAGAGGGGGCATCAAAACAAATTGTTGCACCATGCGCGACAAGTGTTAGGGCCAGCCCTGGCTGGGAGTCTTGGCCCCCCCCAAAGTTAAGGTCTAGTTGCGCCCCTGGGGTGGCTGAGTGTAGGAGGTACTGCAGCAGTAAGGAGTTTGTTGCCATTCAGCTGTTAACTTGTGGTCAGAAGGCACACGCACACATGTAGTCCCTAGAGGGGAGCTTGAACAATTGCAATCAAGATTGGACACGCTGGACACTGAAGGGAACAAGTGCAGAAAGATACAATTTCTGGCATGTATGATATGATCTGGCCATAGGGTGCGGAGGAGCTGCTGACTATCCAACAGGTTTCATGATCTCTTCCCTAGCTCACCAGATGGATGGCAGTTGCACGTATTGCAATCCTCTTTTGGCTAGACGTGGAGAGGATATAAGGGGCTCCTTTCATTACCAGTACAATTTAGTTTCTGACGGACAGTGGAAGTGGCAACAGGTCACCAATCTTATGTAACTTCTTGCAGGCTGAGGTCTCAAGTTAGAGGTTGAGAAGCTACACATGCCCCTGTAGCTTTGCACTGAATAAGATAGTTTCTCTGCTCATATGGCCGTCAATCTCATTGTCTTCAATTATATCTCCAGCAGGTTGATTTCCTCCTTTTTAGAAGGTGTTCCTTACTCCTTCCCAGGAAATAGCCAAGCGTTTTGCCTCTGTTTTAGTCCTTTCCTCTATTCTGATCTACCTTGGAGTCGAAAGGTGAATTTGAAAATCTGGCTCCCAGGACTAGCTACTATCTAGAATCAGTTTCTGTTGGTGTCAGGCCAAGTAGCCACTCATACTAAGAGCCTTCTGTGTAATTTGGGAGGAATCAAATTAATGCCAAGTGCAACAATGTGTGGGTACAGTTAAGTCCCATGGAAACCAGTATAGCAGGTTTCACTGCGATGTCAGATTTCCCATAATGTCCTCTGGCTGTGTTTCTCTGACTGGGCACTTGTACACCTATCAGTGGCAGTCTCTGGTATCAGCTGTCCTTCACAAAGCTGAACACAGAATGCAGGTATTTAGCATGTAGCCCATGTGACTTGTTGTAGTGTTGGCCAATAGCCCACCCTTTGGTGATATACTGGCTGAGCTACTGGAACACAAAGAAATGTCCCTCCTCTACTAAGATCAATGTGAATTCTGAACCAAACACGCAACACCTGGCTTATAATGGTTGAAATATAGAGAGAGAAGGTGAAAGAGAAGTACAGGTGCACATGAAGGAAGGTGAGGATAGGTCACTTTTCGTAGCTGCCTATTTGCCAAGACATTGCCATATATTTTGCCTTATATGCCTATTAGGATCCCCTTATATTACACACTTGATTATAGGCTTATTTAGGCCTCAACCCACATAAGGCATTATTTATATGCAGTCACTGATTATCTTATATGCAGTTATGTTTATTATCATGTAACGGTGTGTGTTACATTCCTATATTTTTATAGCATGTCTCTTGTTCACATATTCATATATGTTTGAAATCTTGTTGCTTAGAGAGAGACCTATTGGCTTTGACATGGATATATCAGTGTACTGTCATGGTTTACCTTCCACCTGACATCATGAATCACAAGGTTGATTGTTTCCAAAATAAACAGTATGAATGGTATAAATTAATCCATCACAGCTCTGTTGGAAAAAAACAAGGGCTTCTGAATAAAAAACACAAGGGCTTCTGAATCCAAGATAAGCAGAGTGCAGCACAGTTCTCCGTGGAACTGCACCAAGGCTGCTGTCTCGCGATAAATTTGTGGTAGAAACCCAATTCTGCTTTCTCTCAGAGATAGGCTAAGGACTGGAAAATAAATGAAGTACAGGTAGGTAAGTGTGATGCCAATATCTAAAGACTAAACCTTCACTGAATGGCAGACATCTGATGGTAAGTTTAGACAGATAGTGATCCTTAAAATGTACTAAGTACTACGTTGCCTTCTTTCATAATTTTTATATTCAGTGCATTTATGTTTGCTATGAATATTTAGGTACCTGAAATAATCTTCTTATTCATTTGTTAAAATTGGCTTTAAATTCTTAAAAATACTAGTGGTAATATCTTGTGTGTGCACACATGAGTGAAAGGTTACCAATAACTCACAACAATAAATTAAAATGCCTGACAGTCTCTGACAGGATTTGTTCCGTGCCTCACACACCTTCTCTCCAGGTAAGGTGAGAAAGAGGTGTGGTCCACAATTTGCCCTTTCTCCCCACTGAAACTGGTGATAAGGTACTGTTAAAATGAATAAAACTCCAAATTGTAGAAAAGCAGATTTATTGGCAGCACGGCTTAACATCTGCTAAGGTTGATCTCCAGAGGTAACTGAAGCCAACAGGGTGGAATGCAGATGACAACGATCTATGTGGAATGTAGAATCCCAAACAAAAAGATACAGAGCACATGCTAATAGAACATACAGTGTGAAAGTAGAAACACAAAGCATAAATATTAACAGGCTGGATTACAATATGTAAACACAGAATGTAACACATCTCCCTTATCAGAAAAAGAGACTAAGAGAGAATAAAGTAACATACAGCTAAACAAAATCATTAAAACTTTTTGGAACATTTCTTAACCGGTTATTGATTTTAACCCTTGAGGCTACTGTCTCATCAATTTGCCTCAAAATACGATTATTAGGACTGTGATCATCATTCCAAGAATCATAAGTTTGAGGAGGAACGTTGACAGGACATTTTGCTATCCTCCTGGCGTTCCATACCTTTCCATCTTGTGTAATTACACTATTGCTAAAAACTTTCTTAACTTGCATCGCTTTACCAAATTTTTTAGATCCCTTATTAACTAAACCAGGTTTTAAGACTTTAATCCAATCACCAGCCTTGAAATTGTGCACTCTTGTTTTCCATTTGTTATCGTACCATCTTTTTGTTTTATGTTGTTTGACTTCTACCCTCTTAGCAGTATCATGTACACACTCCTTTTCATGCACAATTTCCTTGCATCTTTCCCTGAACCACCATGGACATACGCTGGATGCAGGATCTCTCCCTTTAAGCAACTTGAAGGGACTAATTTCAGTGGTGGTGTGTGGAGTGATCCGATATATCCACAAACATTCTCTCAATGCACTCAACCAATTACTACCTTGTTTGAGAGAATCAGAAACAACATTTTTTAAGAACCCTGTTGAAGCGCTCAACCTGTCCATTCTCATGTGGTTCATACAGAGAAGTAAATTTATGCTTAATGCCACAATTCTTGAGAAAAACACCCATCTCAGAGGATGTAAGTTGTACACCATTATCAGAAATTAATGTAGAAGGACATCCTTCACGCGCAAATACTTCTTTGAAGAAACTAATAACAGCACTGGTAGTAGCCTTAGGAACAAACTTCACCTCAGGCCATTTAGAATGATAGTCAATAATGACTAAGGCAAAACGGGAATTCTCAGGTAAAATGTTAAACTGTCCAGATATGTCAAAAGCAACTTTCTGCCAAGGCTCCTTAGGCCATTTAACTATTTTAAGGGGGGGAGTGTGTACCTTTAACATCTTTTCACTGGATACACACTCATTGCATTCTCTGACCACTCGGTCAATGAACGTATCCATTCCCGGCCACCAGAAAAATTTCTGATTAGTCGTTTCATTGCAGAAATACCTGGATGAGTCTTGTGGGATATCCTTAAAATTGCCTCTTGTACTCCTCTTGGAGGAATACATTTCCCAGCTTTGCGAATTAAATTACCTTCCATTTCTAACTGATCTGAAACATTATAAAAAGGTAACAAATCTGACCTCACGTTATTTTTATTTGGCCACCCTTCAAAAACAAATTTTTTGAGGTCACTCTACCTGTCATCGCATTGTTCACTTTCCAACCAGCATTCCTCCGTAATTTCTTGGTACTGTAGGGGAACAACATCATTAATGCTTACAACAAAATCCACTTCCTTAACTAAACTAACCTCATCATAACTACACGGTAAGCGTGATAGAAAATCCGCAGTTACGTTTTTCTTCCCTGGAACATATTCTGTTTTAAAATTATATTCTTGGAGCCTTGACGCTAACCTTGAATTCCTGGCTGTGGAGTTCCACCCTCCTCCTGTGGACAGTATGTTAACCAATGGTTTGTTGTCCGTTCTGAGTATGAACTTGCTACCCCAAACATAAATCCTGTAATGTTCAACAGCCCACACACATGCAAGAAGCTCTCTCTCAATTACTGCATACCTGCGTTCTGTTTCATTGAGAGTCCTGGATGCAAAGGCAACATTCCACTCATCCATACCTTCTCTTTGTGATAACACACTTCCAAGACCATACAAGCTGGCATCAACTGTAATAATGCATTCTTTCTTCATTCTAAAAGGTTTCAATGTGGGTGCATTGACGACATCTTTTTTTATGCTCTCAAAAGCCTTTTGTTGTTCTTCTTTCCAATCATACATAACCTTCTGCCTTAATAATTTTCTTAGTGGTTCCATTTTAGTGGCAACATTTTCAATAAATTTGCTATAGTACTCACACATGCTTGCGAATGATAATAGCTGTTCTTTGTTATTAGGAGTAGGGGCATTGATTATGGCATCAACATTTGACTTCTTTGGAACTACTCCGTCTCCAGACAATGTGTGACCTAAATATTCTACAGAACGTTTGAATAGTTTACACTTATGAGCCTTAAGGGTGAGACCATGACTGTCTAATCTTTTACATACTTCGTTCAAATGTACTTCGTGTTCCTCCTCATTTTTTGAAAATATTAATATGTCATCCTGGAAGCATTTAACATAAGAATCAATGTCTCTAAAAATCTGAAACATCACCCTTTGAAATACTGACGCCGCTTACGCCAAGCCGAAAGGCATCCTTGTATACTGAAAAAGTCCTTGTGGAGTAATGAATGCTGTATATTTTTTTGATTCCTCTGTGAGCTCTATCTGGTGGTAAGCAGATCTCAGATCTAAAGTTGAGAATATTTTAGCACCTTCCAGCATGGAGACTACCTCATTAATATTGGGTAGTGGATGGCAATCTATTACAATGTTAGAATTCAATGCCCTCAAGTCCACACATACCCTGAGCTTTTGATCTGGTTTGTGTACTAAAACAATGGGTGAAACCCACTCAGAAGACTCAATAGGTTCAATAATGCCCTCATCTGATAAATCTTTCAACATATCTCTTAATTCATCTCTTATATTTATGGGTACCCCTCTTAACTTTTGCTTAACAGGTAATACATTATCCTTCAAGATAATTTTGTATGTAAAATTTCTTAACTTACCCAGTTTGTCACAAAATACATTGTTGTAAGTCTTGATACGTTTTGTTTCTCTTTCAATACAACCACCATTCAGGTTAATGACAGCAATACTCTCCATAGGTTCTTCACTTAAGGATACAGGTTCTTTGGACCGTGGATTAAGAATTATTCCTAATTTCCACTGGTCACGCCAACCTAGCACATTCACTCCTCTCACAGCAATATATAACTTAATCTGCGCACATCTCCCTTTGAAAGACAAAGGTACTTGTAAGAAACCTTCTATTTCAATTCTTGACCCATCAAAACTTTCAGCACAAATATCTGATGGTTGTAAGTTATCATAATTACACACGTTGAATAATTTTTCCTTGAAATATTGTGTAGTGATAATTGTCCAAGGTGACCCAGAATCCACCATCAGTTCTATATCAGTTTCCATAACTTTGAAAATACATTTAGGAGATTTGAAGTCTGCATCAGGCTCTTTGTTTAAAATGGACACAACAAAATCTTTGTTGGGTTCTGATATTTCTTTAACACTTGTAACTTTGTTTACTTCAGAAGTACTAGAAGTATTATTTCGTGTCTGGTTGGGATGACGTCTAATGTCTCTGCATACACTTCCGAAATGTCCTATTCTACCACAATTTCTACATTCTTTATTAATTGCAGGGCATCCTGAAAAAGACGCAATGTGGAATTTGCTTCCACACCTGTAACGTGTTGTGGTTACTGAAAGTGTCATTTCTCCTGTTAGGGTAACTGTTAAAAGGTTTAGGGAAAAACTTTCCATGTGAAATATCATTTTTAGAGTCATTCTTAACTTTGACAACACAAATTTCTTCATCATTTGCAGACTTATTGGACCTCTGTTTGACTATATCCATCCATTTTTCTGATTGCTCAATAGCTTTCACTGTAGCAATTGCTTGCGCTAAATTAGGGTCTCCCATGACTCATAACTTTTCTTGTGTCTTCTTGTTTTCTACATGTACGATAATTTGGTCACGTATCATTTCGTCGGTAATGCCACCAAAATTACAATGTAAGCTCAAAGATCTTAGGCCGGTTAAAAAATCATCAAAGGATTCTTCCTCCTTCTGTGCCCTGGTGTAAAATTTAAATCTATTTAATGCAATATTTGTAATGGGTTTGAATCTCTTTTCCATCCTGGTTAATGCTTGAACATATACATTCATGTTGTCTCCACTTCCATCTTGTACAACAATTTGAGGAAGTGTTCTAAAAATATCTTGCCCTTCAGAGCCTAAACAATGCAGGAAAATACTTTTTTTTCTTTCAGCACCCATGCGTTCACCATCTATTGCTTTCATATAAGTTATGAATTCTTCCTTCCACTTCGACCATGGCATGGGTGGATCACCTTTATTTTGTAAAAATTTAGCAGGAGGGTCAAACTGCATTGTGTGTAAAATTGTCTACAATAATATAAATAATTAAAATAGAATAACTGGCAAGTTTTATGATATTGTTTTTAAAATATAACACTGTTTGTGTAAAACGAAAAGTCTGGTTGCATAAACATAGTCTATGTGAGTTGAAATGATGTAAAATATAATAAAGGCTCACATTCAGTAGCAGTGGTAAATGTCAAATTCTCTGGTAGAAATGAAAAAATCTGATCCGATGAATACTGCGCACAGATAAATGTAATAGGTTTGCCAAAAACACTCGAGCTCGGTGCGGTAATGCGTTGTCATGACAACCGCAAAATGGCCACCACGTACGTTGCACGCACAGGCAGCGTGCTGACGTATAGACGCTCGCCTGGTTGTGTGTTCTAAACTTTATAGAATACGGAGGAGAACGTAGGATTACCTGAACTCGGATGACGATGACAGTGTCTCGAGTCAGGTAAGAATCCGTTGAAATTGTTGTTGTATGAATGCCAGAACTGTCGCGTAGTCAAATCTCTTGAAAACGAAGTAAAATGTTGAAATTTCAAACAGCGCCGCTCTTCCCATGAAAATTGCAACTCAACAAACCATCGAAGCATCCGCATAAAATAAATCCAAGTCATTCATGTCAAAATTAAATATATCCAAAATCGTAGGTTAAAGAAACACTCCGTTCCCGTGCTGCAATGTAGACAGGAGTAAATCCTTGATCTTCAACTCGTCGCCATTGTTAAAATGAATAAAACTCCAAATTGTAGAAAAGCAGATTCATTGGCAGCACGGCTTAACATCTGCTAAGGTTGATCGCCAGAGGTAACTGAAGCCAACAGGGTGGAATGCAAATGACAACGATCTATGTGGAATGTAGAATCCCAAATAAAAAGATACAGAGCACATGCTAATAGAACATACAGTGTGAAAGTAGAAACGCAAAGCATAAATATTAACAGGCTGGATTACAATATGTAAACACAGAATGTAACAGGTACATAACTGTGTCTGCCTGAGGGCTAATGGAGATCTACCAGGTGGTGATCATGGAAAGTCCCTGATGACTAACACCATATTCTACAAAAATGGACTACAAAGACAGAGGAGGACCTATATTGAAGCACCCACTCCTCAAGCCCCAAAACAAACCTTATGCACACGTTTCTCACTCAGAAGGATTTACGGGGACCAGTCATGAGACACTAGATGGATTTTACCAGAGAGAGCCAGTAGACAATGTCTCCAAATTGGGGTGTGGATTAAAAAGTGCTGACACCAACAATCAGTTGTGATCAGCGAGATATTTTTTAAATTTATCTGAATCATGATTTTATGTGGTTTTTAATTTAACTGTCTAGCTCTCAATTCAATAGGATGTTTTGCTATTCTGGCATATTTACCAGGAATCTTCCTTTCCTTGCTACCTTCTTGTATGTGAACCTCTGTTGAGTTTTATGTTTTGCATCGTGTCCAAACTGCACAGTATGGTGTATAGCTTTGCTGGTAGGCTTGGTTAGTTAGTGGGGGTTATTTAGAAAGCTTCTGTGGAGAAGTGTGGAAGTGGCAATACTCAAATAAATGTAATTACCAGTCATAACAAGTTTCTTTTCGGCTTACTTCCCTTAAAAAATTTAATGATTTAGTAGAATGTAGTGATAAGACAACATTTTTGATTAGCAACCATTAGTTATGTCGTGGCCTGGACTGAGGACAACAGTTTCCATGTTAAAAGGAATTTCAGTTTGGGTGAACTTCCACAGCCCTTTAGATTATAGAACTCTGCTGGGGATTTTTTTACAATGGTCACATTTTCAGAAAAACATACCACGTCTGTCAGATTGCTGAAATGAGGACCAGGGGCCGTATTACAGAAAGTGCATCGGAAGCACAACGCAAATATGCACCTGCTTTGACTGTGAAGCATTTAGCAGCTTTGAAGTTTTCCATATTTCGCTTGAATGCACTGCCCCTAAGGCAGCATAAGTTCGCAGCTGCCCTGGGGGAAGTGCATTCACTGTAATACAGCACACTTTCTGTGTTTGCGCACGGCGCCCCTATTTAAAGGTGCACCTGTGCAAACAGGGAAATTGCGCTGTATTTGTAAAACGGTCCCAGCATAGCATGTAGCTACTCTGTCATGGACTTTCGATCTTCCAGTCAGCCACAGGACATCCTGCTAAGGAAAAACAAATAACTATTGATCTATTGGTCCTGCTTAACCAACAGGCAATCATTGCCATTGAGAAAGAGATATGGCTCTCTTAAGGTAAGAATCAAACAAACTGAATTTTTGCAAACTGCAGATGTCTATATCTGCATAGGAGGAGGAGCTAAAAACCAAGCACATATGTAGTCTGGTGCACGTATTGTCTGCCTGACAACCATACTGAAGGGCAAAGATATCTAAAATAATCATGAAAATCATATTCAGTGACTGTTCAGAAATTGGTTTCAAGTCCAATTGTCAGCTGCTAATGCCAGCATATTTGGGCACATGCCAAAGTAATAGGAGCAGTGGTTTCTCTACCCAAGGAACATATAGAGAATGCACTTTGTTGTGCAACAGCCAGTTAGAGCTGCCTTATCAAAATGTCTGGTCCTATTCCCAGCGGCGGCCGGCACAGGTAAGCGTGGTGGGGCAGGGTGGGCGGGAGGGGGGGATTTGACAAACAACGGAATAGGTATATTTAAATAAATAACACCTATTTCGTCGTCTGTCGGCTGTCGGCTTCCCCCCCTGCCCCGCCCCACTGCGCTTGCCTGTGCGGCTGCTGCTGCTTTTCCCTCCTCAGAAATGAGGCGGAAACCGGAAAGAATTCAGTATGTGGGCACAGTTGTATACATCTTGCCAAGGAAGGCTCTATCCTTAATGCTGATGCTTGCATGGATTCTGCAAAAGCCTACATTTGTTTAGACAAAAGGGTTCAAAGGGATCCAGGCAGGCATATATCTTGGGTGTTCGTTTGATGAATACGGGAGGATAAGGTGTTGTTAATTATTAGCTGCCAAGTGCTTTGAGCATTTAACTAAAAAGGCACAGAGTCTTTACTGAGTTGTTGGTATATTATTGGTTCAGGTTGGTGCACAGTTTAGCTAATGTGTGATCTGAATGAGGGCCTGATAGTAGGTGTGGCTGCTGCTTAGCCCAGCTGTGGAGCAGGACTGCTATGGCACTACCAGTGGGAATCACCCCACAGCAACAACATTTTTGCTGATAGGATAAGATGCTAAGGGCCTGCTGAGCAAAGCCATTTTGCAGTTGCAAAGCCTGCGATTTTTAGAATCCCAGGGTTTACGATTACAAAATAGCTTCTTTTTATGTACTAAACCAATTTTCAGATTCGTAACACATTACAGAACCACACAATGGTTTTAGAAATCTATAACAAATCGCTATTTGGAATTGATGTGTTTACAGAGTCTAATCCAAATAGTTATTTGTTACTGTATATATCAAAGTTTTGCATCTGAAGTCTGGTCACAGAACATTGAGGGCGCGATTTACTAACATTTGATGCAACGCAGCAAGACAACTTGCTGCGCTGAGCCAAATGGAGACAGCAGCTATGCACCATATTTACTAAGATACGGCACATTCTGCTTTATCTCAGTACTGGCACACGTTGTGCAGCCTAGCGCCAACCCAGGAACCCTTGCACCATTGTGCAAGGGTTCCTGCGTTACAGGCAGGTTTGTTTTTGTTCAAGAAGGGACGTTCTCCTGAAAAAAACAATCTTCAGATTCATTTTCCTCTTTCTATGGATACTGCAGAAGCAGAATTCAGCACACATAGAAAGAGGAAATAATGAGGAGAAATAAGCATATTTCTTCTTGTTATGCCCTCTGCTGCAAGGGCGTAGCATTTTGATGCATTCCCAGGTTCAATACCCTAAGTAAATCTGGGAATGTGCCATAATTCATGGGTGGGTGCGTGGAATGCCCACACTTTACCCATGGAACGCCTTTCCAACGCAGAGTGACGTTACTCTGGATTTACTAAGCTAAGCAGAGCCATGCAAGGTAGCTTTGCATGGCTTAGTAAATTTCACTTAAGCCTTTGCGTTGCCTTGACTATCCTTGGGTGACACAAAGGCAACAGTAGGGCTTAGTAAATTTGGGCCTGAAAATTTTCTGACATCTCAAAGAAGATGTTAACCTATCTGCAAATGATAAAGAGGTATCCTTGCGACCCATTCCCCTTGTAAATGTTAAAACCAATTTGTTGTGGAACAGGCAGTGGTTCACTGAATCACTGCCAACTCTCAAACAAACAATAAAAAAATATTTCTTTTTAAAGGCAGCCCCGTTTCTTTTAAGGAAATTTGGCTGCATTAAAAAAATGTTTTACTTTATTTAAAATGCAACCACAGACCCCAGCAGGCCTCCATCCCTGTGATGGCATCGCAATTTATGACCTACCTCATCAATGTTGATGAGCTAGGTCAGATTTCGATCCACCATGATTCAGAGGTCGATTTTCAAAATTCCTTTCCATTCGGAAAAAATTAGTGCGCAATTAGCAACCACTTTTTGCGAATGGTAATTTCATACATCAGGCCCCAAGTTGACCCGCAATGGTGGGTCATCTTTGTGTGCGGTGGGGCTGGAAGTGTATATACCAATTTGAAAGGGGGTCCACATTGACAACTAACCTCACTGAATCTTTTGGATACCACTGCCAACAGCCGAACACCAGCAATTTATCGCTCTCTACTAATAAAAATGTATGTTGTTACCCATCATTATAAAATCAAGATAAGGCATAGTATCTTTCTCCTTGTACTCATGTCATGCCTATTACTTCTCCTGGAAGAGTAGGATTTGCATGTGCCACCATCATTGTCACAACACCCCATGGGAACTGGCATCTAGCCTCGAAGACCTTATGCCGTAGCATGGTTCAGCACTGTGCTGTTCCTCTGTCACTCACGCCCATACCCCTAGAATTCACCAGTGTAGTTTCCCCAGAATGCTGGGACATCAAATATAGCAGCATTCTTCCCATTCCAGAAAAGTTTGCTGCCTTACTCTTTTTTATTCCAACGATGTGGGCTGGAGTTGTGGAGGTCAACTCCCCTATTACAGTGCAATCTGTGACCCAGCAGGATCAAATCTTTCTTCTTTATAGCAGAATTAGGAGGGACTGTACCCGTTCAGTAAACTAGTAGCACCAATAGCAACGTTAATCAGATAGAACCCGGTTTAGGGTTTCTGTGAGGGTGAAACCTAAGGTAGGGCATCTGAAAACATAGAATCCGGGTTGCCAAACTTGGTACCAGCAGTATATCATCTCAGGAGCGGGTGTGAAAATCTACTAAGCCATTCAAAGTCTAAGGCCCATAGAGAACAGGTGTGACTACACATTCCACTATCAGCACTAGAGAGAAGGAGAACAAGTGTTAAGCAGAAGTCTCCATTCATGAGAGTTCCTCGTCGCTGGCAATTAAATTCATGCATGCCTACACACATTACAGGAACAAAGTGGGCAGAGAGCATTGAGAGCGGCAAAGGGTGAATCAAGGAACACGGTGGCAGATTTAGAGTTTAGTAGTTGGGGTACCATTAACATGGGGGAGTACCCTGTCCATCAAACCCCTGATTTGTCCTGTCAACTATGAGTCAGGTAGACCGCCATCTTTCTTTCGGCGGTGACCCTGCAGGCTCCGCCACAGAACGCTTACTCTAATGGACCAACAGGGTAGGGGGCATCGTAGTAAGGACATCAGACTGCCTGCCCTATTTAGAGAGATGGTCAAATGTCTTTTTTTCCTGTCCATCACCACTAGGAAAAACCTGGCAGTCTCAAACAGAAAAATAAGAAAAATTACCCCACCATCCTGGGAGAAACATTTAGGAAGGAATTTGTTTTTGAAAAACAAAAAAGTATGGTGTGTGGGCACCTTAAAGATGGCAGCCACACACCAAACTTCAAAGGAACAGCTATGATGAGCCTGGATGGATAAGGTCCAACATGTGCCCAGCATGCAGTGTATGCACATCATCCTGCTGCCTTTGAGTAAAGGCAGAGTCATCTGGGACTGCTGGAGTTCGAACCTCTCACCCTTCCATGGATTCTCTACTTGAACTGGTAGTTTGACTCATGAAACTCTTCCAAAAAGTATCATCCTAGTATGGTATGGTTTTCTTGACTCTGCTAAATGAAAAGCAAAGAATGACACATATAAAGGGAGTAGAGAAATAAAAGCACGACTGAGAAAGGAAATTATAATATGGATCTCTCCATTAGATGACTATTTAAGGAACTGCTTCAGGATCTGTATGCAAAGAAGGCACAATCCCTTGTATAATTTGATAAATCCATAGTAACCCATTCACTTCAGACTAGTATACAGTATCAGACTTAATTACAAATTAGAAAAGAGTCTCAGGAGGAAATTAATACATCTCACATGCTGTTAAAAGAACCCTAATTGCAGTCCCTAATTCTGAGGGAGCCTCTGCAAACATTATCCACCACAAAAGTCAAAATAAATATCTTGCTGATGCTGTCTAACTAGTGCTAAAAGCTAATAGTAGTAAAGGGTCTAACATTGAAGAGATAAAACATAATTCATCCTATTCCCTTAAGCAAGACAATGATAATTTAGAATGGTGAAAATGATATCCCATATTGCAAATTAAAACAACTAGAACACATTTCAGTTAATGGGATGCTTAGTAGAACACAATGAAGTGTCTTGAGCCATTTCTGTGGAGGGTTTCAATATACTTGACATGGCTGAAAGTAAACTTGTTGAGGTCAAAAATATTTATCTGCCTAAAATATAGACATTTTAATCAGTTTAACAAATTACACCCTAATGATTCAATAGAGGGAAGAGTCCTTGCAATTTCCAAGATAAAACAAATGATTCCTCTAATGCCATTGTCTGTGATTCAAATTGAAAGTGATAATATTAGAAATAATTTACATTAGTCTCATTTAACACATAGTTGAGCCAATTGCTGGTAATAAGAATAGATTCATTTCACTTGCTACCATCATGTGCGCCAGATGGTGCTGTCTCATTTTCTGTTAGATCATGTTAGAGCTGAAGAAAACGTTTATCTAAATGTTTTATACAACTGAATGTAGTGACACCCACTCACTCTGGGCATTGGGATACTGCTAAATAGCTAACATGGTGAATTATTGGCTAATCCTAAATGGTTTATCTAACATGTTTGTTCAGTCATAGCAATATATCTAGTGTCTACTTTTAACATAAGCTAACTCACCACTAGGAGAGCATTAGCGCAATCATGGTCAGTGTGCATAATGTGCCAGTGGGGCATACAAAATATTAACATTGACTTGTCCTACTGTGAAAGGTTTAAAAGTGACATTTAAATACATGGACTAAAGTAGCTTTCGTCAATTGTGAAAGGCTACTTGGGATTGAAATTCATATTTTTCATAGTTCTGCTTTGGGAGCACTTACAAACATTAACCTTTCACTGTTTTAAAACTGATAAAAACAATAGTTCAGTGGTAAAAACTAGATTTTTGTTAAAAATGCTTTAAAGATGGCTTTGCTAAAACTCATTTTTCTTTGTTTGAAATTCTGGGCAGTAAATATTTCAATTCTGCCAGACTATACCTCATCCAGTGACAGTAATAAACTCCTTGAAAAGGTGTGCTCACCTTTCTGGAAAGAAAAATTGGCCTTGGACTTCTGGTAGGAAGGCAGGGATGAGTTAATTGATGCCATTCAACTGTAGATGGAAATAGTTACAATTATGGAACCCTTTGAATAAACTCCTGAAACTTTTTCAGATTTCTTGTAGTTCCCAATAGCTTTGGAGGTTTTGCTCCACACAGCCTGGAAATATAAACAGACATATAAGGGGTTGTCCTTCAAGTGTATACAAAGTTGGTATGTGTGCACAGAAAGAGAGAGAGCTTTAACAGTTACTATATAGCAGTGACATAACCATTAAAGCTAATCTTGAGCCTTTGAACCTCTGAGAGTGTTTGTCTTCATTCTGAAAGGTGTATCTACTGCGCTGCACATTATTGTAAGGTGCTGACTTATATTCCAGTGATACCTTTGCGGAAGCTGAACTCACTCCCAAATCAACCTGTTGGATTCAGATCTTAAGAACATCCCATGCAGGGAATCCAGATGAAGTCGCACAAGAGACCAGGATTGATATGATCGATACCAACCCTACGTATCTTGAAATATGGGAGAGGGGAGTAAACAGAAACAGCAGATGGGCATTAAACAGAAGAGGCTAGGACCTTAGCAGTTGGCATGTGGATGGCAATCATCTCTGGAGTGAGGAAGGGTTTAGATGGTGGAGTGTTCCCAGCCAAGCTTTCTTCACTCACCTGGGGATGACTTGGGCTCAGAATCAGCCAGGGTTGTTTTCTGGGTAGTTTTCTTATTTTAAGTGAACCCCACTTCTCATGGTGCACACCAAGGCAGATCTCATCCAGGGGCGGCTCCTCTGCTATGGCAGAGGAGTGTTGCCCCACTGCTGAAATGCAGCAGACAGAAGAAAAATAAAATGACAATAAAACTATTTTATTGTCATTTTATTTTTCACTTCCAGTCGCATAGTCTAGGGCTTGGCTGTGCCATGTGGCAGCGTCAGCAGCAGGGGGAGGAGGAGAGGTAGACACTGAAAGTGCATATGTCAGTTTGGCCGGCCCTCTTAGGATGGCCAAACCGACATGCGCACTTGGATATCTCTAGGCTGTTCCTTGGAGATATCAGCAGTGCTCAGGGGCACAGGCTCCCAGTCCCTGCTGGAGTGTGAAATCGGCCCACTCCGCCCAATCCCAGCGCTTCCTTCATGCTGGGAGTATTAGCATAAAAGAAGTGCTGGTATTGCCTGGGGAGTCTGGGAGCCTGTGCTCGTGGGGATTGCAGTGCCGAGAGCAGAGGAGCAGTGAGGCACGAGGCGGGAGCAGAAGATCGCGGCAGACGGCAGTGAAAGGTAAGTCTATATTTCTTTATTATTTCCCCCCACGCTGCCCCCCACGTCAGATTGGCAGCAGCCGCCACTGATCTCATGAGTCCTAATGTAATTATATAACACATACCATCTCTGGAGAAAAGGGGAATAGACAGGTGTCCCTCACTCCTAATTGCAGCAAATTATGTTTATTTAGATAAGGAGTAAAAGGGGTCAGACAACCCCGTCAAAATAACACTCATCTGCCGGGAAGGATTGTATATAGATACAGATCCCCACCTTCGGCCCTAGAAACAGTTGATTCACACATTTGTTGGTATTTTACAATAGAAAATTACTTATTATGCACTAATCGTACATAATTCATATGTGTCCACATGATGGTATTTATAATGGTAATCTCTGCAGTCATAATATAAAGCAAAGTTGTAAAACATTGGAATATTATTTGGGGTGGGTGACTATCCACCTCAAGGAATAATCACAACACTTATCAGAGTGAAACCTCTAAAGCCACTATATTAACCTGAGCACAACCCCCGGTAGCTATGGCACAGAGAAGGCAGGCTTCATTTAGGGAAATCTGTAAAGTATTTATGCATTACTAACACAATAATAAAGTCAAAATGCAAAACAATAAATATCGTTAACCAAATTAGAAAAATAGAGTGAAATTTAATTAACAAAATGACACCAAAATGACAAAAATCTAAAAAGGGAGTCCAGAGACATGAGTTTTTAAAGTTTTAAGTGGAAGTAGTGCCAAGAAGCCCTATGGTATGGTCGTAATAGATTGGGACCTTGGCGCAATTTGAAGCTGGCTGTGACAGAGCATGGGCTGAATACACCAATCAGGTTTGTCCCAGCAAAGACTTTACCTTCTGAACTAGGGCCTGATTTATGTATTGGTGGTAAGCTACTCTGTCACAACAGAGCATGCTTACATCCAATAAAATTGTCCACCTACCGAATTTGGATGCAGGTGGACCTTTGGTGTAACCTTGGTGGAGACTACTCTGACATGGCTACACCCCTCCGATGGTCCAACAGAGTAAGCACTGTCAGAGGTTGACCTGTATGTCCACCCACCTAATTTACATGGGCGGACATAGAGGTCAGTTTTCACTGCCCGTCACCGCCAGGAAAACCCTTGCAGTAAGGGGTAGTGAAAACTGTCTAATGACTCCCTCGCCATTGGAGTTAACTCCCATGGCGAGGGGGCATTTGCTTTTTATTTTCAAAAAGAAAATCCTGCGTCATGATTTTCTTTCTGAAAATAAAATAAAAAATAACTGCCAAACTGCTCTGTCATATTTGACGGAGCCATACGTCAAAGTTACAATGCATTCACAGGAAACAACTTGACCGTGCTTCCTGTGAATGTTATAAATGTCTGCTGACCTCACAAACATTTCTAAATTTGGCATTCTGGATGTTGGCCAGGGTGAGTATTTCACTTCATCGCCCTGATGGAGGAAGGCCTGACTGCCAAAATCAAAATCATCCCATAGTCATTAAATTCCCAATCTACCACAGGAGTACACTTCTAACGCTCCCCAGGATCTCAGGGGATGCACTTCGAAACTCACAGGGTGCCAAGAAGAGGCCAACAGCAGGGTCCAGCCCAGGGCCAGTAGCCAGTGGTCAGCTGTGTAACTTACAATAAATGGCCTCTTGCAGCTTGTTGTCTCTCTGTAGCAGGTCCAGTCCTCTTCTGATTTTCCATGGGTCCAGAAAGTGTTCTGAAGTGTGCGCCTGAATATGCCCCATTTATGCTTGGCAAAGATCAGTGGGTGGGGTAACTCCTGGCCCCTCCCCAATGAATGGAGTTAAAGTTCCCAAAGTCAACCCTATCCTCTTCCTTATCCACTTTTTCAGTAGTTCCTGTTTGCCTTACTGCAAAAAGACCCAAAATGCGGCGTTTCAGGGCATTTTCAATATGACAAAAGTCTTGGGCCACTCTAAACTTGGCCTCTGAGGGCTGGGTATGTGTGGGGGGAATGTACTGCGGTAATCTTAGTATCCACCCACATCTGACACTAGCATCCAGTTTGGAGTAGGTACTATACCCACAACAAACCCAGAAACAGAATTCTGGTAAGACAAAACTATGGTCCTTCAGCAGCCAGACAGTGGATACACAATTGTCTTGGCATCCTGTTCTCTCCCTTTCAAGTGCACTCCAAGTGTTATATGTGAACTCAGCAGACTTGTCAAGCATGATTTGACACTCAAGCAGGATTTGACATGTAGTGTCAAAAAGGATGCCACCAAACCCCACCCTGCATATTGAGTGGAGTTCAAATGAGTAATTTCTGCCCATTCAGGGCAGCCAATTATTTGCTCCCAGGAGGCATTTCTCACCTGTTTCATCAGCTGCTCAATGGCTAATCTCTGGCTGGGAGAAGATGGAGAGCCAATGCAAATTAGCCTCTGGGAACTTCAAGCAGTGAAAAAGTAACTTCCTAAAAGTTATTTTTCCTTCATATTTATTAAAAACGTGACTTCACCATTGACTTGGATTTGTAATATCTATTAAAAATAATTGTTTGATTATTTTTCTAGCTGGTCCCATTCCTGAGATACAGTATTAGTATTTTAACCAGCACTTTCATTTTTCAGATAGGACAGCTAGGCCTACCACTGTCAAAACAGCTTTTTGGGCCTTATTATTGTAGGGACATGCTAATCTCAACTTTCTATATGTCCCACTTTTTAAATATCAGGCGCTCTACCTTGTGGGCTACAAGGCTAACATAAGGGTGACTTACCGATATTTAAAATTTAGCTTTTTACCTGACTAAAATGGTTATTATGACAAGTTGCAGTGCATGTTTACACTGCAACAGTCAGGCTACAGAGGGCAGGCCTGAAACCATGTGTGCACTGACACTATAGTGACCGGCACAATAGGCGCTGCAGTCCACTATTGACATTTAACTACCAGGCCATGAGTGGACTTTCTACACCATATTCTAGGGACTTACGCACAAGTTAAATCTACCAATAAGGAATAAGCCAATTTAACCATGTTTAAAGGTGGAGTACAGGCATTTTGCTACTGGTTAGCAGCTGGAAATTGCACATAGTTTTAAAGCCAGCAAAATATAGGGTCCAGCAAATGGTGAAAAATCTGGGGACTACGCAGAAAAGGCAGATTTCCCACACAGGTCAATATTAGAAATACCTCAAACATTTTACATCACACATCCTTGATTTCTCTATTAGAATAATCTAATCCCTATCTAATATCTATATATTTGTTATCACTCTCGCGATTATTGTATTGGCTAAAGGCTTAGAATACAGTCAAGAAAACAATCCCCTTTAGGTAACTCAATCATATAAGCTATATGATTGAGTTACCTAAAGGGGATTGTTTTCTTGACTGTGGTCTATTTGGTGCCCTACCCCTTTGGTGTTAAGTGGGCCCCTCTCTTTTTCTGAGATAAATGCTTAGAATACCCTAACTGTTTATATGATACACCATGTAAGTAGCCATGCATACCTTAGAAAGCCTTTAGGTCTATAGTTATATAGCACTTCAGCCTGACTCCTTATCAAACAGTCTTTGTGTCTGCCCCATCTAGATCCTTGGTACTCTTTACACCTATTCCTCCAATGAGTCTCTATCAAGAGGGATGGGGCACTCTTGTGCAGCTTCAGGCACCATCGTGAAGGAACACTAGCAGAGCCTTGGTTACAGAAGCATCAAGAAGGCAGGCAAATATTGCTATTTCTATTTCTTGCCACAGCTTATTTATGCAATACCAGATGGCCTTGCAGCTCTAACCCTTGCATGTAGTCCTGCAGCTTCAAGAGGGAGAAAATATACATTCTGTGTTTTGCTAGCTGGACTAGAGTCCACTTTCAGTTCTAAAAATAATGTCTGGGAGTGATATGACGATCTTGCACTCACATACTTAGCATTACCATTAGTTTCCTAAATTCTAAGCCTGACACACACATAATCTAACAAGTTAGTGCTCTCATGTTGGCATACACCATGTATGTATTACCCCTGCCCCACCACACACAACAATAAGATAGCCAGCATTTATAAAAATGTAATTCTGGGTTGTGATCCAGAGCACTGCACACTGGTGCTAGGGCACGGCATCATGAAATACTCCAAAGCAGACATTTCTTCGATTATTTGGAGTAAAATGACAAGAATTACTAGACACAAGTGTTGGTTGACTGCGGGAAACCTTCTGTGCATAGGGGTAAAACACATCACTAGCTACTTATCACTATAAAATATGCTTCCCATCAGCAGTTTCTCACAACACAACTATACTTTAGAGAAGATAAGAACAGGGTGATCCTGCTGTCTGTATCTGCCCGAGAAAGAACGAAAACCTTTATTGATGCTTCCCATAGTACCCGCATTCTGGAAGTGTTTCTCAAGGATCAGACCATCTGGACTTCAGTAGTTCCAGGGACATAAAGGACAAGAAAGGCATCTTTCTGGAAAATCTAGCAGCCAAGTGGGCACTGTAATCCGTGCTGGAGCCCTAGATGGTGTGAGTGCTTAAACGTGCCTCCTACCTTTGACCTGACACTCTAGAAGCTGTCCCTAGCAGTGGGATGGGTAGGAGTGACCAGGGAGAAGAGATTCAGCATCTGAACAAATTGCGGCTCTTGGCTCTAACCATAGGGAAACAGGAGGCAGAGAAAGCTATCACCCATTGGAGAAAGAAGGCACCTTTCAAGACAAGCTCAATAGGTTGAGAGACCAGACGTTGATTGTTGCCCTAAGGAAGCCGAGGTATAGAGGTCTGTCTCCCCCACAGATCTGTGGCTGAAGTCCACCAAAAAGAGTGCTGGAACACTGCCCTAATAAATCAAGGCATCTAACATGTTAACAAAAACCTGCACAACATCTTCTTACAAGAATTGAATCTCAGCCATAGTTCATGACATCTTATAACTGCAGATCACATATCTCCTAGATGGAACAGTGTTTGAATTGCTAAAACATATAATAATTACACTTTACTGAAAACAAATGTAGAAAAACTAAGAGCCACATTATTTACCACTTGTTATAATGATTTGGCTAACTTTTTTCTTTAAAAAGTCACTGACATATACGCTTCGCTCGCAGGCAAGGCAGAGCATAGGAAGCTGCCACTTTGTCCTGTCTACCCAAGATGCCAAGGGAAACCTTTATCTCTTTTCCTGTCATCAAGGAAGAAGACCTATTGGTCCTTATGAATGCAGTCAAATCAGGTTCTCCACTCGATTCTGTCCTACCATACATATTGACTCAGGGGGCAGAAACAATTTACGCATTACTTCAAGAGATTCGTAACCTCTCCCTACAGAGTGGCATTATTCCGCTCTCCTGGAAACATGCGGTTGTAAAGCCATTATTCAAAAAATCCTCTTTAGACCACTTATTAGCTGAAAATTACAGACCAATATCTCTGTTTTTTGACATGGGTAAGTTGATGGAAAACTTGTCAATCAGCATTTATCATCATTTTTTTTTTTTTAAAACAATGATGTTTCATCCCACTCAAACGGGTTTGCGGCTGGGACACAGTACAGAGACTGCGCTTCTAGCAGTCAATGGGAACTCAAAATGAATCTTGATCAAGGGGGCTCAGCAGCAGTAATACTGTTGGATTTGAGTGTGACCTTTGACACAGTATCTCATACAGTGCTGTTGCAGAGATTAGAGAACGTAGGAGTCACCGATCTGGCACTGAAATGGCTATTGTCGTTTTTGGAGGAGAGGAGCTTTCAGGACTACGACAAGCCATTTTAATCAGAGTCCTTTCTTCTGTAGTGTGGAGTGCCCCAAAGATCTTCACTGAGCCCCACTCTATTTAATCTTTACGTGCGTCTGCTGGCTGAGATTGTGCCATCCTATGGTCTCTCAATTGTATGCTGATGATTCTCAAATAGTAATCTCTCTACTCCTGAAAGTTGTTCTAAAGCATACCAGCTTAATCCTTGCCTGAAGGAGGAAGCAGATAGGATGGCAGCCTATTACCTAAAACTCAACAGCGATAAAACATGATAAAAAGTGATGGTGGTCAGAAATGATTTTAATTGTTGGTCCGTGGTTTGCTGGCCAGATTCTTTAGGCTGCCATCCCAAGCCGAAAGTGACAATAAAAATCTAGGCATCTAGCTGGACAACAAACTCACTTTTGAGGTGCAGGTACGGAAATTAGTGGATAGCTGCTATGGCATTTTGAGAGTGCTTAGACAGATCGTAGACTTTCTATCCTCCTCACGGAGGAGTTTCACAACTTAGCGCCAACGCAGGCAGCCTTGCACCAGAGTGCAAGGGTGTCTGTGTGCAGGGGAGGATTGGTTATGTGTAGGAAGGTGTCCCTTCCTGCACATAAACAATCCTAAAATGCCATTTTGTAACTTTCATGTGTGCTGCTTCATGCAGCACACATGAAAGTTACAAAATGGCATTTTCAAAAAGGTTTGTTTATGTACAGGAAGGGACACCTTCCTGTGCATAAACAAACCATGGCATTTTGCTTTTTCCATGTGTGCTGCACAAGGCAGCACACATGGAAAAAGCAAAAACGAGGAGAAATAATGCATTTCTCCTCGTTTCGCCACCTTAAGACCAGGGTTTTCCTGGTCTTAAATTTGGCGCTGCCTCCTATGTACGCTACCCTTGTACATAGGGGGCAGCGTCAAATACAATGGGTGTTGCGGTGGAACGCCCACCACAACACCCACTGCACGCCCCTTTCACACTAACCATAGCGTGAAAGGGTGCCTTATGTACAAGGCAGCGTTAAGCCACATTAAGTGGCTTAACGCTGCCTTGTACATAAGGCAAGGCCCCTATCGCCACCGGAACGTCACAAAAAGTGACGTTCCCGTGGCGATAGGGGCTTGTACATATGCCCCATTATTTCTTAGATATTTGACAAGGACAAGGGAACCCAAATAAAGTCTGCCAGGGACCTTGGGGAATAGTACTTTTCTAGAGAACAGTGGTCCCATGGAACTATCTAGTATGAACAGAATGAATATAGACTCAATCAGTTCTATATTGATAACGACTTATCCAGCCGGACAGAGGTCTACTTTAATGTTTGTAGTTAACAGAGTAAAAACTTTTTCAGAACCAAGAATAAGAGTAAGCGGGACACAGGCCTGTGCCCTCACTACACATACATAGAACACATACAATGTGACAGCAAAACAAAAGGCTCAGGCACGGCTGTCGATTTGTCATATATGGCAATAACACATAGGGCCAACAAATCGTCTTTTACACCCTTACACAATAAATAACACATTTAGGGAGTGTATAGGGTGTGATAGGTGTCGACGGCGTTTCGATCCATACAGTAAGTACAAGGATCATCATCAGGACTTAACATAAGCATGCCTGAAATTTAAAAAGCCTGTAACAACATAAAACAAATAGGGATGAAGGAGGGAAAAAGTACAGTTAGTTAGGGAAGCAACATAAGCAGTAAATTAATCTAGTACAAATTAATTAAGCTATGCAGATGAATATCAGCACCTGTGGGAATTAATAATACATAACAGTATTACGTTATAGTGAATAACAGTATAACAGGTAGAATGCCACTCTGGATTAAGGATACAAGAAGGCTGTTGCACGGTCCTGTGAAGGGAGATCATAGTGCAAGTGAAAAGGAAGAAATAGAGGTGAGTCATATGAATGATGTGCGTGTGCTCAATAGTGGATGGAACAAGGAACATAAGAGTTAATTTAATCTAGTTCGATTAATTCAATTGGCCATGCAGATGATTATTAGCATAACGTTATAGTGAATAACAGTAGAACAGGAAGAGTGCCACTCTGAATTAAGGATACAAGAAGGCTGTAGCACGGACCTGTGAGAGAAAGGAAGGAATAGAGGTGAGCCTATGGAGGTCGCATAAAAGATGTGCGTGTACTTGAAGGAACAAGGATCACCTGACAGGGGGAGAAGATGTCCCATCCTGCAATTGCGCGGGACCTGTAAGGGAAAGGGCGGAGATGACGGGTGGGAGCCGGAGGAGAGAAGAGACAACGTAAGCAAAAGGCTTACGTTGTCTCTTCTCTCCTCCGGCTGTCAGGTGATCCTTGTTCCTTCAAGTACACGCACATCTTTTATGCGACCTCCATAGGCTCACCTCTATTCCTTCCCTTTCTCTCACAGGTCCGTGCTACAGCCTTCTTGTATCCTTAATTCAGAGTGGCACTCTTCCTGTTCTACTGTTATTCACTATAACGTTATGCTAATAATCATCTGCATGGCCAATTGAATTAATCGAACTAGATTAAATTAACTCTTATGTTCCTTGTTCCATCCACTATTGAGCACACGCACATCATTCATATGACTCACCTCTATTTCTTCCTTTTCACTTGCACTATGATCTCCCTTCACAGGACCGTGCAACAGCCTTCTTGTATCCTTAATCCAGAGTGGCATTCTACCTGTTATACTGTTATTCACTATAACGTAATACTGTTATGTATTATTAATTCCCACAGGTGCTGATATTCATCTGCATAGCTTAATTAATTTGTACTAGATTAATTTACTGCTTATGTTGCTTCCCTAACTAACTGTACTTTTTCCCTTCTTCATCCCTATTTGTTTTATGTTGTTACAGGCTTTTAAATTTCAGGCATGCTTATGTTAAGTCCTGATGATGATCCTTGTACTTACTGTATGGATCGAAACGCCGTCGACACCTATCACACCCTATACACTCCCTAAATGTGTTATTTATTGTGTAAGGGTGTAAAAAGACGATTTGTTGGCCCTATGTGTTATTGCCATATATGACAAATCGACAGCCGTGCCTGAGCCTTTTGTTTTGCTGTCACATTGTATGTGTTCTATGTATGTGTAGTGAGGGCACAGGCCTGTGTCCCGCTTACTCTTATTCTTGGTTCTGAAAAAGTTTTTACTCTGTTAACTACAAACATTAAAGTAGACCTCTGTCCGGCTGGATAAGTCGTTATCAATATAGAACTGATTGAGTCTATATTCATTCTGTTCATACTAGATAGTTCCATGGGACCACTGTTCTCTAGAAAAAAACCATTATTTCTTAGGGCAGAAGCAGCATCACTCTCAACTTTACCAGGCAATGTTCTCTGGGCAAAGGACAAACTCTGATGGAAAAGGTAAGAAACCTGTTAGTCCTTTCCAGCTCAGAGCTGTTCTACGGCTTGCAGGCAAGTGCTAAATCTACACACTTCCAAGTTACCATTTGAAGGAGAACTGACCAACTGCTTTAGTGTAGCCACCACATGACTCTAACCAGGTCACTGGTTTTATCAGTTAGATGAATGTCACGATCTATCCAATGGGAAACCCAAGATTAAATTTCAAGAGCTTCATAGTATACAGAACAACACTGTCTAGATGTGTCTTAATGTAAAGTAACAGTAACATTAACATTGTATGCCCTCTTTGAAATCTCTTATTTGGTTCCCATTTAAAGAAAGGATAACAACTTCAAGGTATTGTGTACAATGTACAAGGTCCCCTGGGGAAAAGTTATGATTATCTCAGAAAGTATTCATTTACAAAGTTGAATTTAGTATCCTGAGACCAAAAAACAAGTCTAAGCAGTTGACTGAAAACATAGGATGTGATCGGAGCAGCACAGACGAAGGATCATTTGGGCACTGAACTACTTACCTTAGAACAATCTAACCAACCTCTGAAGACATTACTGACACACTAAAGGTCCTGTCCTGTATAAGCATTTACTTTTGTTGAAGCATTTCACCATGTGGCCAACCTTCTGACATCCATACCACATCGCCAAGGACCAAGGTCCAAAATGCCATCAACAACAGATTCAACTACTCCGTAGACAACCACCAGCCAATTTGACAGGCAAATAGATCAGTCACCTATGTGCTACCAGTTGCACAATCAATTAATCCTCCAAATACACCACTGAATTTGAGATCTAACTAAATAGACCACCAACTAGGAATTATCCATAACCATCTCAAAGCTCTTCCACTGCAATAGTGGCCTTCCTTGTAGAGCACAACAATGACTTCTGACACAAGGCACCTACAATTCCCACAAATGCTTGAAAGAAGCCATGATGCCACATGATGCCACATGTTGGGCACTAAGTCAAACTGCTCAATAAATACAAAATAAATGCACCATTCAAACTTTAGTAACTTTTGTTTCAGTAATGTGACTTGGCTACCTTCCGAGATGACTAATTAAACAAGGCTCTCCAAGCCAAGGCCCAACAATATTACACCATACCCCCTCTTCAAAGACTTCCAAGGGACATGGTGGCAGACCCTGAATGTGCCTTAGTGTTACAATACCGGAAAATAGCTGTTTTGAATGAAGGGGCATGAAGTATCCCCTTCTTAGACAACAAGGTCGGAGCAGAGTCTGGCAAAACTTGACTGTGCCTGGTGGGTCTGTCGACCCGGAGAATGTTGGGTCTGAAAAAAAACTCTCCAATAAATTTGCTGCATACAGAGAGCTGTTTATATGAGACTGGTGCAGTGGAGGACTTTGTGAGACCTAGAGGGGCTGCCGCAATTGACCTTGTGACCTGGAGACAGCGTGTGACTGTTCCGTTCTGTAAATCTGTGCTACTGGGAGTCCAAAGTGGCTGCTGGAAGGGTGCCCTGGGACACTGAGTGGAGAAGCTGCTGCCCGAGGAAGGGGGTAGTACAGACTCTAAAGGCCCAGGTGTTAATGTAGACTGCTTGAGGGCCAAGGACATCACCTGCTGAGCTGCTAGCTGGTCCGAGTGCCCCAAACTGATTGCTAGTGTGGTCTCTGCCACTTGGAGTGCCAGGGAGGCACTCACAAAGCAGCACAAGCTGTGCCCACAACTAAATCTTGCCTCTCTAAGCATATTTAGTTTTCTCCTCTGGACATACAAAAACTACTGTGTGAAGAGTGAGACAACAGTGAAATGCTTTGGCCACCTCTCAGAATGTGCTTCAGTGCCTGCTGAATGTGGAGTCCTTCCTCCACTGTGAAGCTGTCGCCCTGCAACTATCAACATCTGGCAGCAACCAGGGATGGCCCCCAGGCGACAGATAACAGTGAACCACTACCAGGACCTAGCACTACACGCATACCTGTCATTACAATATTACTAATGGCTGAGCTGTGGCCACCTCCGTCAAAGGTAGTAAGGCTCTGCCGCCGGGTGCAACATGGCAGTGAGCTTCAATGAAGGCCTCTCAATTTGGATATGACACCTGCACACCTGCTCATCTGTGCTCTTCCAGGCTCCCCATATGCTAGGCAGTGTGCCGGTGCAGACAGGCAATAAACTTCCTTAGTTTTCTTGGGGCGTGTGATGACCACACCAGAATGCCTAAATGGGGAAGGGGGGCCAGTGGCAAAGTAAACTTCCATTTGAGCAATGCAAAATTCCTAAAGAGGATACTGCAGAGAATAAACAGACAACACTGAACTTGACAACACAGCCTGATGCAGCTCTAGACTTGACAGCCTTTCTACTGAAACTGAAGAACAGCCTTGCGTCTATGGAAGACTGACACTGTCACAAATATACTTGATTGCTTAACATAATGGTTGTATGGGCAAATTGGCTACATTTACAGTTCCTGCACTTCTGTGCTAAATATTTGTAGCAAACTGCAACGTAATTACACAATGTGACGTAATTGCATCATTTCTGGAATTTTGCACAAGTGTAACATGAAATTCCCTAAATTACATGAATTCCTCCTGCATAATTTTGTTTTCGCCCAGGCCTAATCAACACAAATGGTCCAAACACTGACACTCCAGAATTCTTCGACCAGATATTAGACATCTGTTGGGAGTGCAAAACTAAAACAGTACTATGGGGCAGAAACCTAAATTTGATGCTGAACCCTTAATTGGACAGGTCACAAGCAGGGGCTACTCACACTCGCAGGAATACACCAGACTGGGACACAAGATAGATATCCGTAATCTATCAGATGCATGGGGCACAGAGAGGGTAGGGTATTACTGTACAGTGCATGGTTCCATGTCACATACTGACTATTTGATTGTCACTCTAGAACCCCCCTCTGGATATCAGAGATCGCATACCTACCTTGTATGCTCTCAGATCACTCACCTGTCCTACTGACTCTTAAGTTGCATACTTGTAGGCCCTATGGCATCAACTGGAGAGTTTCAGCAGATGGGCTGCTGGATGTGATATTCTGTAGTGAGCTCCAGGCTGGCAAAATCCAGTCAATCCAACAAGGGGGGTTACTGTTCCTAAAGTGACTGTCTTTTCTTGATTGGCACAGTACCTAGACACCCACTTCTTTCTACTCTCTTTTCTCAGACACAATCTGTGTCACTTTAGGAACAGTAACCCCCCTTGTTGGATTGATATCGTCTTTGGAGCACGGGTACTGGACCTTTATCAGCTCCTAGTCCCCCTCTTTATTTGATTGGCATAATCCAGTACCTTGAAACTAATATGGACTCAATGTCTAGTCAAGGAACATTATGGGAGACCTTCAAAACATTCATTCGAGATGATCAAATCAAAGCAATCAGGTAGCTTAAAGATATTCGTTTTTTGCCTGATATGTTTTGAAAAAGGAATACAATTAGCCAAAAATCAATATGCTATTAGATCAAACAAAGCCGTGCTGGCCACAATTTACCAGAAGATTGTGGAGTTCCATGAATTGGTGGATAGAGAGGTCTAATTGAACTGTAAGTATAGTCTGGGTAGACAACATGGAGAAGGGCAGAGACTGGGCAAGATGCTTGCTTAGCTCCTAAATGTAGACAGGGCCCCTAATATTATCGCACAGCTTATTGAACACAGGAGTACGGAGATCACAGAAAGACAAGACATTCTTAGCTAACTTGTTAACTATCATGCCAGATCATATGGAACAAACTAGAGTTCACTTAAATGCTCTCACCCTTCAAGCACTTTGGAATAGGCAGAGGCTCACGACAAGGTTTCCCTCTCTCACCCATAATAGATATAATAGCAAGGAAAGCAATGGCCTGTTGGTTGAGGGACAGGTACTTGGTGAAGGGACTGACTTTTAAGAACCGCCGTCTATTAATTAAATTTTTTTATTGTGTAAGAACCTTGTAGACAACTTTTTACCGATCATTAGGGTCATACAGTAGCGGCTCGCAGAGGTAAGAGCAGTGAGGAGGTGAGGCGGGGTTGGGGGTGGTGGAAGTCGACAGACGACGAGATAAGTAATAATAAATATATAAATAAATAAAACCACTTTGCGCTCGCCGCATCGCCGCGCAAAGTAAGTGGTTTTATTTATTTATTTAATATTATTTATCCCGTCATCTGTCGGCTTCCACCATCCCCAGCCCACTCTGCCCCAGCTCCGCCCACCGCTCTTACCTGTGTGAGCTGCCACTGGGGACATAATTGGATTTGGCAGACACTCTGGCCTATCCATTAAATGGACAAATCAGAACTCTTCCAAATAACACCCACTGCTCAGAAATAGGACTTAGATTACCCGAAGAAATGTTGTGCAAATGCGGTTAAATACTTACGAGCAATTATACATATAAAGTCAGACAATTATATGAGCTAATTGTGGACCGGATTTGGAAAAGGTGAACTACTATGTAAACTTATGGGTTAATCTCCCACTCTCTACAGCTGGCAGGATCTCATTAATTATGAATATTAGTGCTCCCTAAATTGTTATACCCATTTGAAAAAAATATCACTGTTTCTTAACAAAACGTTCTTTAGCTCGCTCAGGGCCCAATTAATAAAACAAATTTGGGGTGGTAAACAAGCAAGGGTCGGTGAGGAATCACTCATATAATATAGGTGGGCTGGATTCCTGCATTGGAGTCATATTGGTTAGCAGCCCAGGGCCATTTCCGGTGATATTTCTTGAATAAAGCGCCATCTACTCGTAGAAACAGACCAAATTGACAAAAAAACACTCTTTGATCCCAGCTCCAGCTGAGACTCCCAAGACCAAGAAAAGAGGTGGCCACACTGGCCACGGAATTCTGGGCGAGTCATAATACTGGCTACAGTGCAGCATATTCGCCACACCTGCAGCTGACACAAAGCTTGTTGCTGCTATTAACAGATGGCTATATCTTCACTAAAGAAAGTGGAACTGCTGCAACTGGGACAATTATATAGGGAAGGAGCACACAGCCACATCCCTACATTTATATTCTATCCACTGAAATATTCAGCTAGAGACAAACCACTTGTCTTTTCTAATGAATCCCAGATTTTCAACCCCTAACTCAAACAATATCATCACCAGATCACCGACGATGACAAATCTTGGAAAGCATGCTGCAGGCAAACAGCATTAGGGCCAACAACTACAGGTACAAACTACTGTATTTTATATAGCTCTGCAGAGTTTATCACAGACAGACAAAATGGATCCCAAAATTAGCCACCATTGTCAAAAATGTGGGGCAGCTCATGCCTCATTTACACACTTGGCCTGTCATTGATGTCCTGTCAGAGAGTACTGGGGCAGGGTTTTGAAGCATTACACAATATTACATACATTTTTCTAGATAAATGTTTAATGCTGGTCCTAATGGGCTGTGTAGACATTGTCCTTAAATCTGTGAAGTGGTTTGTAGCACTAGCTGTACTGATAGCAAAGCGCAGAGTGGCTATTACATGATACTGGGGCCAGTGCTTCATTTGTAAAAGAGCAAGTGCAAAGTCCTAGAGTTTTGCTCAGACCTGGCAACCACTTCTAATGAAGGTCGGGCTGACAAATACCAAGGTGGCCTAGTTGTGATTCCACCTCATACCTCTTTAATCCACCACCAGACACTCCCTTTCCCTTTATCTCACTCTTACTGGTCCTTGCTTTTTTCCTCACCCATTTTTGGTCTTTCTCTTCCTCCTTCTTTCCCCCTTGTTGTGTTTTTCTGATGTGGAAAAATACGTTTTGGTCCCCGAATATGTGTGCCTGCGGGCATCCACCAGCTCAAATTAAGCACTGCAAGTACTGCCCGACGTTCGTCTGTCTGACTATGTAGAGTGCCGTTTAAATACGTTTGCACACATAGCCACGACTAGCCAAGGGCCCCGCACTAGGACACGAGAGAACGAAGTGCCTAGCTCAGACAGATAAATATACGACTTAGATGTAGCTGAGATGCACCTTAAGATGAGGACAATGCTTGGGTCAGGGTAGGCATGGCCTACAGTTAGGAAATGTATGGTTGTTATAGATACGAAGAGGTCCTTGTGCATGTTCAAGGATGGAAATACACACTGTGATAATTACGTTGGCTAAAAATAAGGTGAATATTATGTATTATTATTATTTTTTTAATTTTGCAGTTTTATCTACCAGGACTCAGCCCTAGTGCATTGGAGCGCTTTACTTGAGCATCAGTTACATTACACAAGGTCAGATTACATTTTTTTTTATCATATATATTTTTAGGGATTAAGGGGCAGATTTACAAGCCCCTTGCATCATTCTTGCGCCGCCGTTGCATCACTTTTTATGACGCAGCGGCGGCGTAAAAATGCGGCCCATTTACAACGTGACTCATCTAGGGAGATGCGTCACGTTGTAAAGCCCTGTGTCACATTATACCTGCGTCAGGTATGTTGTATGCAGTGTGGGCGTCCCCACGCAAAAAAGCCTCGTAGGAGTGACGCAATGAAATCTACAAGATTTCACTGCGCCACTTCTAGGATGCCACTGCGTCAAAACCTTACGCCTGCTTGGAGCAGGCGTAAGGAGTGACGTAGCACAATGAGGATAGGCATCCCCATGCATTGCTGGAGTTACGTCGTGCTTGCGACATGACTTCAGCAATGCGTGACTTTTGCGCCAACAGATGCGTCAGAATTTCTGACGCATCTGTCAATCCTTGCACCATGGTGCGCCGTATTGTAAATACGGCGAATCGATGGTGGCGCAAGGGTTTCTCAGGGTGGCGCAGGGAAAGTGACATATCTCTACAGATGCGTCACTTTCTTGTAAATCTGCCCCTAAGTGATTTGCCCAGAATCACAGGATGGTGAGCTGACGCTGGAACTCGAACTGGGTTCCCCAGAGTTCCAAAGTCGCCAGCTGTAGCCACAACGAACGCAGCATCCTCTCATCCCCATCATTGTATTTGTGTTATGTTCATGTCGAATGAATAGTAGATTAACAAAATAACAACTTTCCATCTTTCAATGTTGTGAGGGAAGTTGGGAACAAGAATGTTTCCTCAGTCACATGTATAGCCATTAAAGTAAGACAGAGTGCTGTTAATTCAGCTGGCACTCCTTACATTTGGTAATCTAAAAATATTTATTGTGAATCACCGCCATATTTGCCTCAAAACTCGTTTTTATTGTATTTTATATTAACGTTAAAGGGTTTACTTGTGTTCTTGTTGTAAAGAAATATTGTTGAAATTGTGATTGGAGCCACGTTATCAGACTTGCCGCACGGTAAAGGAATCTGAAACATTTTCATTTCACGTTTCATGATTGGTTGGAAGCTCAGAGGAGAAACTGGCAACAGTTTAGCAGCAGTCTGTAAATCCTGGCTGCCCTTTACTATCTCACAAATACTCTAAAGGCCACCAAATATGGACTTGTGACACGCTTGGCCTGCACAACTGAAATGTTGCAATAGAGATTGAGCTGTTGACGAGCCAATTCTGAAACAAGAATGATCTTTTTAACCACAAAGACGAACTTTTTATTGGCAGCCCCAGTTTCATAAAATAACAAGCATTGGCATAGCCAATAGGTCTCGCCTTTGGGACCTTATAAGTATTTAGTTATGCAGCACAATATCCGTGGTGCAACAACATTAACTGTTGCATGGCTAAACACTTATAAGGTCCTAAAGGCGAGACCTATTGGCGATGAAAATGCGAAGTAGGTTGTGCACCGTATGTATGGCTAGAATTACCTCGGAGTGCAGCCGACAGGGCCCGAATGAATATCCATTTTATGAAAAATGTCCGTATTTCTTTGAAAAGGAGAAGACAAAAACAACAGAGGGGTAAACATGTAAAGGACAAACACTGTTTTGCTTTTAGAAAATTATTGTTAGCATTCCTACATTAGCATCGCCTGCATACCCTGAAAACATACTCTCAATGTTTCTTTCTAACGCTGATTCACAAAGAAAAAATTGGAATCTGCTCTCAAACGTACTTGTGCACACAAACAGTCCTTCGAGGCTTAAACATCTCCACTGACGACTGCAAGATCACGTTTTGTGTTTAAAAAGAAATCAAACTTGGAAATATATGTGCTCTTAGCCAATACTAATGTAATATTACGTTTGAGAAAATCTGCTCTAAAAGACATCGGGTTGGGGTGTCGGTCTGATTCGGTGAACACCGATAAATGTGTGTTTTTTCCAGTGCTTAATTTGTGCCGGTGGTGGCCACCACCACTTATGTTTGGGGACTGGCACTTTGTTTTCTTCATCAAACATTTCCTGAGGAACCGGCGGGAGTGAAGTAAAGGGGCGGGAGTGGAGTAAAGGGGCAGGAGTGGAGTAAAGGGGCAGGAGTGGAGTAAAGGGGCAGCAGTGTCTGACAGTCGATTAAGGAGGCATGAGGTGGAATAAAGACTGCGCAGCCTTGGCATATGGCGCACTGAGATTTAATAGCGCCAGCTGCCGGCTTCCGGGCAGAGCTTTGGCACCGGCACTCATTCTTACACAAACTGTCCACTGGTTTTGCCCTTTGAGCCAGATGAAAAGTACTACTCACCTCAACCTGACCTCGTCTTTCTTAAGTTTTCACCTGGACATCAATGTTTACGGTAAAAAAGAAAAATTTGAGATGGTAAGAAATTCTTTTATCTTGGAAAAAACACAAAGATATTTGACCTGGAACATGGAGCATGGGGTCAGGCGATTCTGGACACTATTACCCATAAATATGTTACCTTTACAAGTGTTAACTTCTAAATGGTATAGATCATCAAATATATGTCATCTTTGCAACAATGGTGTCCAGGATTATTTATTTGTCCCGCTTTATAATATCGCCGCCCCTTAGGTGACCTCTATTCTTAAAACATCAAGTTCGAACAGCGGATGCCACGCAGCTATTATTTTCTCCTTGTAATAAAATGTTCTGTGCTCGAGTTTTAAACTTTTTTAAATGTTTTTTAAATCTGTATCGAACTTTTTGATATGATTCTACATTTTTAGATCTTTAATTGATTGTGCCATGGTGGGGGGTTCATTTTATGATGTTACTATTCATGGTATTACCTTTTCGATCTATTACGTATGTGCGGTATTTTCTTCATGTTTATCTCATCGGTATTCCAAATCATGAATGAATAAACTTTGAACTAGGAATGTACATATTTTTATTTGATTTTTTACATGCGGATAATTTTGTGTAAAGCCCTATTACTGAGCTACGAGTGTCACACATAATGTCAGTTTGCTTTGTGTTTACGCTGATTGCGTAATTTTGAGCAGAAAACGTCTTGCGAGAACTGTGAAACTGGATGCGTGCTGTGACCTCATGTGAGGTGCTAGCATTGCGCCTCTAAACACTATGGACAAAGCATGAGCCGCTGTGTCACGTGTCTTTTGTATGTCAGGGGATACAACTTCCATAAACACCACCATGGATTGATCGCAAGGGTTACACACTGAGTAAGGAAAAAAATTATGCAACTTCTCCCATCCCTAAAACATTCCCCACCACAAGCAAGTGTTGGTGTTAACAGCCCTCGCCAACAGACCCGGATTGAACTGACCACCCCATCACGGATTGTTGTACACTACACGGGAGCGCAGGGGGCCAATGTTCCTATCTGATCACCCTTGCTCCTATGACACTAGGTGTGGTCCAGATGCAAAGTTTGACTTTTCTGGCGACCAAGCATGGGTGCAGCAGCCAATCAGATTGCTTGAAAACATCCTGTTATCGTCTAATTATGGTTAGTAATAGTCAGTTTGGAGGTAGTAGCCAAGTGGTAAGATAGGCAAATGTGCTAAGTAGTAGCTATGGACTTGCGTATTGTATTTGCGTAATTAATGTGATCTAGGAAAGTAGGTTGGGCAGTTTGCAGAAATACAATAAACAAGAAAAGGCAGACAGTCATGCGACTTATAAGATTTGTATTGATAAAAGCGTACCCACACCCAGAAGGGCATCTTGGAGCAATATAACAGATGTTTATTGTTACCCAACTCAATGGTACTCCTTTTATCGACCTCAGAAGGATGAATGGCTGAGTGGACCCACTGGTATTTGAACCTGTGGCCATGAGGTCAAACACAGGAGGACCCTACAGTGGTTGCATTAGTCACTAAGCCACGAGACCCAGTTTAGGCCCACATTATGCGTTAAGGCTAAATTCCGAGAATTGTGCAAACAGAGTTTACATAGGGATCGGATTTACATAGCGAGCAGAATTACGAGTTGTGAGACAATAAAAACACATTCTCGCAGTTTTCCAGAAGAAGCAACCTCACAACAATTATTGGAGTGAAAAGGCCCAGAGAAAAGGAAAAACATGCGAAACTGAGTTAAAAACATATTTTTCATGTTGTGCCTCGTTTTTCTGTTGAAACTCGGTACAGGAGATATTTACCATACGTGGTAAATACGTCACCTTGGTGAAATGGTAAACGCATGCGTAAAACTTTGTGAAAAGGGTCTTGGAGCAGGCGGGGCGCAGAGAGAGAAGGCATACTGAGGATGGAAGGGAAGAGAGGGTTTCTCAATTACTGTCAGAGCTAGAGGGATGTCAGAGGCTAGCTTGAATCCAGCGCACAGAGGGAGTAAAGTCAAGGCGCTGCATCTGTGGAGACTGCATTCCACTTCTGATAAGCAATCATTGGAGGAGAGAAAGTATCCTGTGCTCAGTGCCTGTTATCACTCTCTGAAGGTCAGTACAGGTTTATTACCCAGGGAGGGAGGCGCATTACAATCCGCAGAACATCCCAGGCCCGCCGTGAAGAATGCAGAATTCAAGGTCATGGTGACTTCCGGCCGGGCTCGCCCTGGGTCCCGCCTTCCACTATCGCCCAGAGAGGAGCTGCTTTCCAGCCAGTCACAGGAGGAGTCCACTTCCGGTTCCCAGGCCCGGCAGGGCGTGGCGCGAGCCTGAAAGTGAAAGAGGACAAGGGCTCTGAGCAGGTCACTGATTCCCCAAGTGTGCAGGTGAGTGTGTCTGAGTGCCAGGAGGCGGCAACACAACTCTTGCACTATTATTTTAGGGAGATCTTTTATGTCAGTTGTGTGGGCCCGTATGAGATGTATTCAAATACTTGTGTGTGAGCTGAAATAACACGCTAGAGACATTAGGGTTTGTGTGCCTAACCAAACGCCTGTGTGTGTCTGAGTACTAGTGTGTGTAACCAAATTCCCATATTAATACGAATTACGGTCTCCAAGATCTGTAATCCTTACAATTTCAGTGCTAAGTGTTTTTTGAGGTTTTAAAGAATGACTGTGGGTGTCAGGGGAAAGACAAACCTCACGGCTCCTGAAACAAAGCCTGATGTTCACATTCAGCAGCGAGCGGAGTGCCTAACAGGGGTAGTGGCATGCACCACATACGCCAGCCAATATGTATGACCAAGCAGGAGGAAGATTCCGAGAAAAACAAGAGAGGAGCGGGGCGAGCACGGCAGCCTGGGCTTCGAAGCTGACCAGACGCTCGTGCGTCATGGCCTTTCCCCGCACGGCCGGCATGTGTTTCCAATTATCGCGCACGCGTCTGGGCACGATAATGGGAAACAGATGTCGGCCTGCGCGGGTAACCGACGAAAAAGGACATGACGCACGAGCGTCTGGTCAGCTTTTCGAATCCCCTACATAATGCTTCGCCAGAAGCAGCGCTTGCGCGCTACTCTAGGCTCAACCTAAAAATTGATACTACATTAAAACTAGATTTATGGGGCCCGATTCAAAAATAATCTTTTCAGACTTTCTCCTTATGCCTACAAATGAAAGTAACGTATGCCTGCGTGAGTTAAATACTTTTGGGAAATTGGTTGAGAGGGTCAAACCCTACTCAGGCAGCAACCACAATTCTTGACAGGGTGAAATACAACCAAACCCCAAATTAACCTGTGCTTAACACTCTGGTAGCTTGCCACAAATGCAGTCAGGCATAACTTAGAAGCAATATGTAAAGTATTTATGCAGCACTTCAAACAGTAAAAAAGTGAAAACACAATAAAAATCCCATACCAATTCAGACAAATAGAGTAGAATTTATTAAATTGTTTGACACCAAAACTACAAAAATCAAATCAGTAAAACCGGAGATATACAATTAAAAAAATGTAAGTAAAACTAGTGCTTAAGAGCACAAAGCGCCAACTGTGGTTATCTGGTACTGATATACTGGGAAAAAGTCACAAGTTCAGGCTGACTGCGATGGAGTGCGGGCCGGATACAGAGACAAAGTTAGGTCTGTTGAGAAAGTACCTGGTTGCGGAGCATTGCAAGATCCTGCGTTGCGAATGCATTGCGCAGGGGTGTGTTGAAGCTACGATGCGCTTCCTGCATTGAGGGTGCATCACACAGCAGCGATTCTGGCGAGCTGTGGGGCTGGGCTGTGTGGTCGTGTGTCGAGGATGTGTCACACAGTGGCAATTTCGTGGAGCGGCTGGGCTGGGCTGCGATGCGAGGTCCTGTGTGGAGGAGGCATCCCACAGTGGCAGTTCCAAGGACCTGCTAGGTCCTGCATTGGGGATGAATTGCACAGCTGCAGTTCTAGTGTGAGGCTGTGAGGAGATGCATCACACTGCATCTGTTCTGCTTTGATCTCAGCTGGGCTTACAGATCACCTTCAGGCCCACTTCCAAGGGTCCAGGACTGAGTGGAACAACTTGGGAGCAGGGCTCACAGCAGACAGAATCCAGGTGCTGGGTTCAACATGGTTGGAGCCTTTCCTGCCCATGAGGCTCTGATCAGGAGGCCAGCCAACTAGCCTTTGTAGTCACTCTGGGGGTCCTGGGTTTAAAATGCAGGTCCAGTCCTTCTAACTCCGGCAGCAGAGCAGCAGAGTAGCA
This sequence comes from Calotriton arnoldi, assembly GCA_963921515.1. NCBI lineage: Eukaryota > Metazoa > Chordata > Amphibia > Caudata > Salamandridae > Calotriton > Calotriton arnoldi. The sequence goes on along the minus strand of CAWUFW010015297.1, from coordinate 50,171 downwards.
GAGCAGCAGAGTAGCAATTCTTCTTGCAGCAGAGCAGCACAGCAGTCCTTCTCAGTCTTCCACGGGTTCAGAGGTGTACTGAAGAGTTGGGTCTCAGGGTCCAATATTTATACTTGGTGAAACCCTTTGTGAGTGTGCTGAGGCAACGTCTTTGTGCTGTGCAAGTTTGGTAGGTGACAGCTCCACCATCCTATCAAGTCAGAGATGGCCAATCCTGCCAACACCTATCCCTCCTTTGTCTCACTGTGGGAGCAATACACAAAGGCCAACTGCCAGCTACACCTAGTCATGTGACCCAGGATACAGGCACAAAATGGTTCAGACAAACAAAATGCCAACTTTCTAAAAGGGCATTTCCAGAATTGTGACTTATAATCTGACTTTACCATTAAAGAGGGGGTTAAATTACAATTCTTTAGACACCAAATTCGACATTCCTACTTTCTCCCAATTGAAAGTTATCACTTATAAAGTGTCATAAGGTAACCCAATGTTAACCATGAGAGAGGAAGGCCTTGCTGTCATGAATAACGAATGTAAGAGTTTTTCAGTGTCAAAACATGTAAAACTTAAAAATGCATGTCAACTTTTTAAATACAATACATCCTGCAATCTGGGCTGTGTAGGGCATCACCTAGGGGTGACTTATATGTATTGAAAAGTAAAGTTTAGGCCTGGCAAAAGTTTTATTTTGCCAGGTCGAAATAGCAGTTTAAAACTGCATGCACAGGCTGCAATGGCAGGCCTGTGACATGTTTAAAAGGGTTACTTAAGCACAGGGCACAATGTTATATTATGTTAAATAATTTGTAAAGCGCATGGCTGCCCCAGCCAAGGGGCGTCCCAGCGCTAAGCACAGACAGTAATAGGAAGACAGGGCCGAGAAAAACGCCACAACCAATTAATTGGAGAACAGATACGTTTTTATAGCCTTTCGGAAAGTTGCAATCAGTGCTGCAGGCCCACTAGTAGCATTTAATTTACAGGCACTGGGTACAAGTAGTTTCACTTTACTAGGGAATAACAAGTAAATGTAATGTGCCAATTGGGTGGAATCCAGTGTTATCATGTTTTAGGAAGAGAGTGCAAGAACTTCAGCACTGGTTAGCAGTGGTTAAGTGCTCAGAGTCCAAAGGCCAACAAAAACGAATTCAGCAAAAACAGGAGCAATAAGGCAAAATGTTTGGGGGAAGACTACCCTAAGGCTGTCGGGTCTAACAATAGTACTTACAAAAGTTAAAAAACTGGCATAAGTCAGTGAAATAAGAGAGTGAAAAATACTTAAATGCAGCAGCGGCCCATGCAGGTAAGAGCGGTGGGGCAGTGGGGCCGGGTTGGGGGGGATTCGACAGATGACCACAAGGGAAAATTAAATAAATAATTAATTTTCCTTCGTCGTCATCTGTCGAAATCCCCCCCACCCGGCCCCACCGCCCCACCACTCTTACCTGCACGGGTCGCTGCTGCTTAAATGGTGTACGTATGGTATTCTCTTACGTTTTACTTGTTGTCACCCTAAGGGTGTTTAAGGGGAGTGGTTAGGGAAATCCCATTCAAATGTTGTGCACACCCCCTTTGTTGTAACTGTTTAAGTGAATTCCCCAATCTTGACTCCAGAATCAAAGGCCTAATTCACAAAAGCAATTGCAACTTATGAGTCTCTTAAGTTACTCTTATGAATCTTCTTTAGTTGCAATTATTAAAGGTATTCACCAACCTTCCATTCCTAAAAAGGCATGACTTTTAACTTGTCTTAAGGGCATTAAAAAGTGAGCTGACAGCATTGTTGTGGTCAAAATCTGTGTTTTTTATGAAAGCATATTAAGTATACCATTTAGCATTTTAAAATTTACACTTTTTCAACTATATCTTTTTTGGGATTTTTAACAGGTTTGACAGCTGCACAAACGCATAAGACAATCTCTGCATAGAGTGTTCTAAATCTCTACTGATAAATTTCGCCAGTACCATTAACAATAGAAAAGTATGCTCAATGTGTAGTCCTCATGTAGTGTCCATGTCCCTAGCATTGCTGAACAGTCGTGGGCATCCCAGCATTTCATGCTTCCTCCTCTCCACTAAGAAAGAAGCATATAGCAGTAACTGAGTTCTTGCCACTGATTAAATTTCAATTACTTAAAAGGTAGAGGAGAGAAAGGGGGCGAAATGGAGAAGGGGGTACTAAAATTGGGTGGAGGCCATATATATCTATATACTGAAAAAAACAATGGTTACAGGGACGTTATATGCTCAGATTTTACACACACAAAACCATAGAAATTCAGCAGTTATACCTGAGCTAACCATTACTTACGCCCCTGCAATGCACTGCTTATGACCTCACATATTACATCACTCATCACATGATCAGTGACATCACTCATGGCATCTCAAATGTTATCACTCATGACATCATCCAGTAAGTGTAAGTGTTTCGTAAAAGTTTCTGAGACTTAAAGATGTAAACTAAGCTACTGCATAAGTTAAAGTATACTATTCTTTCCATACTACTGAGTGATACTATTTCTAACATGTCATCTGATTTATAATCCCGTTTTGAAAGCAGGTGTACTATTTATCAGTCAAGTATCCTCTACACTGACACATGTCCTCTACTGATGTATGTGTATGGTAATGCTTTGCGACAGTCTAAACTGTTAATTGAGACTTCACTCCACAGTGATGGCGGAGTACAATTCTGTTTTATGACATACTGACCAGTTTCCTTAGACCTCTCTCGTGATGAATGACTGTAGTAGTAGATTGCAATAAATTCATTTGTTCATTGACACTTTTCTCTAATGTGATTTCTCAGTGTAGTAGACATTAACAACAGACTCACCTCTCTGATCACGCCTTTCTCCAGGATGAAGAATAATTTTACTAGTGGTTTGTCACAGAGTGGCCTGTCTGCTAAGACCTCTCTACTGGCAGTATGTTGTAGTAGTTTGGGTAAAGCTGACATTCACACTAAAACCTCTTTCCAGGTTCACGAATGGTGTTGTTGTGGTTGGACTAGCCTATACAGTTAGATGTTTTACTTTAGTCATTAGTGTTTAGAGAAGAGGTTCAGAAAAGACAAGACTATGCGATGAGAACTGTCTCTTAGGTGATAAGTGAGGGTAGTAGTTGATAAGATTACAGTCAGCTATGTGCTGTACGTCTCTCACCTGTGTCTTCTTATGTTAAAAAAGTGAAATGGCATTTTGTGAAGTATATTGAAGTTTACTTTGCTGGATAATGTCATCAGTGATGTCACCTGTGATGTCATTTGTGAATTTCTAAGGTTTTTAAATTCTATTTCCTAACTATAATGTCCCTATAACTTTTGTTTTTTTTCAGTGAATTTTTAGTTTTTAATGCTAATTCCTAACTATAACCTCCCTATAACTTTTGTTTTTTTAGTGAACTTCACCAAGTTTTTAAAATATAAATTGTACTACAATTTCACCTATACATTCAATTTAGTAATATACATTTTGACAAGTTTATAAATACATTTTATTCACACATTTATTTTTATTATACATTTTAAAAGTAGCGATTAACAAATCAACATAACTTAACTTATGTAAGCTTTCTACAAATGCAATACAGCATGTATTTCTCTTTTGTGTATTCATTTTATGGATCCGCCGCGATGCCACCACAAATCCTCCGCAAATCCATGAAGACACCCAAACCTCAACTTCTCATTGGATACAGTACGTCTCCACCCATCCACATTATAAACCACACCCTAAATTAGTTATTTGGGTTTCACATCTATCTGGAGACAGTCTGAAAACCACAGCTCCTTTGTTTTTTTGGCTTTCCTTCAAAAGAAGAGAGTTTCAAAGCTAAGATGTCTTCTGCCGAAGATAGAAGAGAAGAGAAAGAGCAGGATAAAGAAGAAGCGAACTTACCACCTCCAAAGAATTCCGCTAACGTTTGAACATCCCTCCATCCCTTCAGGAGAAAAGAAAGTTCTTCCAAAATGTGTCCAATGCAACCTATGCAGCTCAAAACTGCCAAGAGGTACAGTGAAGAAGTATTTACATGGCACAGCCTCTATTTGGAAACACCTGAAAACAATAAATACACAGATGTACCACAGGATGATAAGAGAGAGGGTAGGTGGTGTATCATCATCAGCAGCTAGACCGCCTGTGGGTCCCTTACCTCCTGGCCAGATGGTTGCCATCCCCGTTGTTTCACCAAAACTGCTAGACATGATCACTCTTTGTGCCAAATACCATATGCCAGTTGCACTAAAAATTTAACCTGTTGCCCAGTTTATGGATGCTGTCAACAAGCATAAATGTTATTTTTTTTCACCTCACTGTTCCATCTTCCATTCATCTTTAAATGCAAGTAGATATCTGAAAAGAAAATATAGAACACATTTAACTTTACATTACATACTATTAGATTACATACTATAAACAAGTGAGTAGCTACATAAGTGGTTATGTCAGTGTGTAATAGGCTGTGTAAGTGTCTGAGTATGGGTGTATAAATGGGTATTTGAGTGACTGTATGGGTGGATGACTGGGTGTGTGAGTTATTGAGTGGATATGTGAGTGAGTATATCAGTGTATCTGTGAGTGTGTCACTGGATGTGTAAGTAGCTGGGTGGATCTGTGACTAGGTGTGTTAGTGGCTGTATGGATGTCTAAATGGGTATATAAGTGGCTGTATACCAGCTGTGTTAGTTGGTGTTTGGGTGTGCAAGTGGCTCTGTTAGTGGTGGATACATAGGTTCTGGGTGTGTGTGTGAGTCGATGTGTAAGTGCCTCTGTTGCTGTCTGACTGGGTGTGTAAGTGGCTGGAGGTTTTCGGTTTTGTAAATAGGTATGTGAGTGGCTGTATGGGTGGGTGACTGGGTGTAAAACTGGATGCATGGATGTGTAAGTGCATGTGTAACTGACTGTCTGAGTGCTGGGTAAATGAATGGCTGTACAGGTTTGTGAGTGGGTTTGACAGTGCATGTATGGATGTGTGAATGACTATGTAAGTGGATATGTAGGTGAATAAATGGGTGTGAATGGTTTTATGAGTGTGTCAGTCACTGTCTGGCTATATGAGTGATGGGTACATCAGTACTTTTGTGGGAGTGTAACTAGGTGTGTTAGTGCCTGCCTGACTGTGTTAGTGGCTGCAAATTACATACTATTAAAATACATACTATAAGCAAGCACCCTCATCTAATTTCAAACACATTCATTCATACTGGTTTATAAAAGATCTATATTTTCAGTATATCAATTCTCTTCCTCCTTTGCTGCTCACTATATTTTTAGTTAATGTTTATATCTAACCTCCCTTCTATTTTGCTTTTTACTGTAGTTTTTAGAAGCTACACATTTTCTTTCAGCTTACTCTCATATGTTTTTAAAAAATATATTTTTTTTTATTGTACAGCATAATCAACATACCTGTAAAATCTCTTTGGTGTTGTCCATTTTTAACATCTGTTAACATATGTTTTCCACTGAAAATCAGAAGTCAGAAATATGGCAATCCTCCTCCACTCTTAGTAGAAAAGTACCTACAATGGCTATCTTCCCACTGTGCTCTCATTCATACTCCTGTACTTAGCAAATCACAGACTTCCTTTCAACTTTTATGTTTTATCCCACTTCTAAATGGTCACTATTTGACCCCTTTCCATGTTTCCTATAAAGAAGCCAATTTGGTAGGTTTTTCACGGATCCAAGGATCCGCCAGGGTGTCAGCAAGACTCCCTGTGTGGATTCACAGCAGATCCACGGATCCACATGGACATACACTCCCTATGGAGCAATTTTTATATACTAGCCTGCTTTTCAGTTTCACACTGCAGTCTCTTTTGTTCCCTACCCCCCACTCTTTTAACTCTGTTACCATAGTAACCATGTTTCTAATAGTCTCTGCCTACCAGTAGGTCAAATGTTTACAAGACTTTCTCTAAACAGCATACTAGCTTCACATTAACTGTAGCAGATGTGGTTGACTGTTAGCAATTCTCAACCAGACAATCAAATATGTTCCTTTATATTTTACTTGCTGTCCTCCATTGTATCTGCCTTTCATCTACAAACATGCCTCATTGTGCTGCAGCTTTTTCCTGTGTGCTATTCCTGCTTGTCTCCAAAATGGTCGGAGTCTGGATTGTGGGCCATAGTTTTGTGTTTTGGGCCAGTGATAGTGCTAGAAAGAGTGGCATAGTTAGGGACCTAGGTTTATCTAATGTAGACATTACTTGGGTTGGCTAGATAGGGTTAAAGTGGCATCAATTGCTGCCTTTGGTTGAAAGCATTGTAGATTGCCAGCATCCAGACCTCATGATTGTACACTGTGGTGGCAATGGCCTAGGCACAATTACTGGGGCAGGACTGGAAATCCTAATGAAGGATACCTTTGGTAAATTAATGCCACTTTTCCCACATACTGCCTTGGTGTTCTCCAACATTTGCCAAAGTCAAAAGCGGCAGTGGTCGTCCCAATTTTGTCCGTAGATAGAGAAAACCAGAAAATATGTCAATAAAGATGTTTCTGCTTTTCTGCGAGGCCACAACATGGGCTATATAGATTTCCAATAACAACTTAAGCTTCGCCATGGACAGAATATATAAAAAAAAGACGGAGTCCATTTCACAGACACAGAAAATATGGTGTTCCTCAACTACTTGAAAAATTGCATCCGTTTCTATGTGCAGTTATCATCAACACACCATAAACACAAATGCTCTTTTCCGAGCCAACCCTTTTTCTCAAACACTGGTGCTTTTTGTTTTCCAATCCTTTTTTCTAATTTCTCATTGGGATCTGCAGATCCGCCGTGATTCCTTGGCTAAATAAATGGTCTGCCAGTTATGTTGCAGGCTGATCTGGGGCTCTGTTCTCAACCAAAAGCAAACATTCAATACAAAATAATAATACATTTAATACAAATATATCCTATTACAATTTATATAACTGTATCACTGCCTTGTGTGGGCATGTGAGTAGCTGTGTAGGTAACTGTGTGGGTTTGTGAGGGGCTGTGTGGGTCTGTGAGAGGATGTATGAGTGGTACTCTGGGTCTGCAAGTGGGTGTGTGAGAGACTATATGAGGGTGAAAATATGTGTGTGAGTGGCTTCTGGGTCTCTGACTCGGTGTGTGAGCGGCTGTATGGGTATCTGAGTGAATGTGTGAGTAGTTTTCTGGGTCTCTGAGTGGGTGTGTGAGTGGGTGTATCTTTGTGTGAGTGAGTGTGTGTGTGAGTGAGTGGGTGTGTAAGTGGGTGTGTGAGTGGGTGTGCGAGTACCTGTGTGAGTCTGTGATTGGGTGTGTAACTGGTTCTCTAAGTGTCTGAATGGATGTATCAGTGACTGTATGGGTGTGTGAGAGGGTGTGTGAGTGGCTGTAAGGAGGTGTGACTGGGTGTGTGAGTGTCTGTATGGGTGTCTGAGTGGGTGTGTGAGTGGTTCTCAGGGTCTCTGAGTGGGTGTGTGAGTGGCTGTATGAGTGTGTAAGTACATGTGAGTGGTTGTGTGGGTGTGTAAGTATATGTGTGAGTTTGTGAGTGGGTGCCTGATGGGCCTGTGTAAATAACTGTGTGAGAGTGTGTGAGGGGCTGTGTGGGTGTCTGAGTGGATGTATGAGTGGTACTCTGGGTATGTAAGTGGGTGTGTGAGAGGCTGTGTGAGTGATTTATGGGTCTCTCACTGGGTGTGTGAGTGGCTGTATGGGTGTGTGAGTGGTTGTTTGGGTGTGCAAGTGGGTGTGTGAGTGCCTGTGTAGGTCTGTGCATAGGTGTGTGAGTGGTTCTCTGAGTCTCTAAGTGGATGTATTAGTGACTGTATGGATGTGTGACAGGGTGTATGAGTGGCTGGATAGATATGTGACTGGGTGTGTGTCTCTGTTTTGGTGTGTGAGTGGTTTCCTGGGTCTCTGAGCGGATGTGTGAGTGGCTGTATGGGTGTGATGGGGAGGCATATGAGTGGGTGGGTAAGTGGCTGTGTGGGTGTCTCAGTGGTGTGTGAGTGACTGTATGTGCATGTGAGTGGGTGTGTCAGTGGTTTTGCTGAATGAATGTGTGAGTGGGTGTTTAAGTGACTGTGTGGGTCTGTGAGTGGGTGTGCACATAGCTGTATGAGTGGGTGTGCGAGCTCCTGTGTGGGTCTGTCAGTGGGTGTGTGTGTGGTTCTCTGGGTCTGTGAGTGGATGTATCAATGACTGAATGGGTGTGTGTTAGTGACTGTATAGGTGTATAAGTGGGTACATGAATGTATGAGTGGGTGTGTGAATGGTTGTGTGGGTGTGTGAGACTGCGTGTGAGTGGGTCTGTGAGTGGGTGTATGTGTTTTTTTAATTGGTCTAAATCCGTGGATCCATTGTGGATTAACAATGGGGGCAACGCTGAGTGCCGTGGTCAGATTTGAGATGTCATCAGTGAGTCATCAGTGATGTCACTGATCTTGTCATGAGTGATCTAAAATGTGAAGTCATAAGCAGTGCACTGTGGGGACATAAGTTATAGTTAGCTCAAGCAACTATAACTGCTGAATTGCTATGGTTTTGTACAAATGAAATCTGAGCCTAATATAACGACTGTGCAACCTTTGGGTTTTTTCAGTAAATTTCTATGGTTGTTTTAATTTTATTTGCTAACTGTAACCTGTAAACTTTGAGAATGGGTGAGTGAGTGTCTGAGTGGTTCTGTGACTGGGTGCATGAGTGTCTGAGTGGGTCTGTAAATATGTGCATGAGTCTCTGAGTGGGTCAGTGAGTGGGTGCATGAGTCTCTGAGTGGGTCTGTGAGTGGGTACATGAGTGTCTGATTGGGTCTGTGAGTGGGTGCATGAGTATCTGAGTGGGTCCATAAGCAAGTGTATGAGTCTGTGAGTGGATGCATGAGACTCTGAGTGGGTCTGTGAGTGGGTGCATGACTCTGTGAGTGGGTCTGTGAATGTCTGAGTGGGTGTTTGAGTGGGTGCATGAGTCTCTGAGAGGGTCCGTGAGTGGGTGTGTGGGTCTCTGAGTGAGACTGTGAGTGGGTGTATCAGTCTCTGAGTAGATCTGTGAGTGGCTCCATGAATGTCTGAGTGGCGTCTGTGAGTGGGTGAATGAGTCTCTCGGTGGGTCTATGAGTGGGTGCATGAGGGTCTGAGTGCGTGTTTGAGTGGGTACATGAGTCTCTGAGAGGGTCTGTGAGTGGATGCATGAGTGTTTGAGTGGGTGTGTGAGTGGGTGTATGGGTGCATGGGTATCTCAGTGGGTGTCTGAATGGTTGCACAAGTCTCTCAATGCATCCGTGAGTGAATGCATTAGTGTCTGAATGAGTCAGTGAATATACCTGTTTTGCGACATATTATACACATCAGGGGTCCATTAAAGATCCCTATATTTCAGCCGTGGGGTCAGGACACATCCAACCTGACCCCTTATGCTAGTTTCTGTAATTTCATTTGAACCCTGAGGACTGTTCCAATAAACTAAAATGAAGGCTGCAACTCTCTGGTCAGGTTGCGCCCACCCAATCATGGCTTTATTGTTGGCACGTGCATTCACGATTCGTCACGAATTCTTCGTGGTCACAGATATTCAAATTCGGATTTCCTTTAATTTCTCAACAACTACTGAATGGATTTACACCAAATAACTGAAATTGTGATCTGCGGAACAAAATCTACCTTTCTGCCAAATTCGGTGTCATTCCGTCCAACAGTTCAAACTGTAGTTGTGTGCAAAGCCCCTATGGGAATTAACATGGGAAAACACACTTTTTTTGACACCCCTTTTTCTTGGTCCCCGTTTGACAGATCACCCCAAAACTTTCCATGCACAACAAGACCTAACTTGACACTTTTTTGGGGAAAATTTCGTGAAAATTCATCAAACAACGCCAAAGTTATAGGCAAGTCGCAAAATGCTTTTCCTATGGATACATGGTCCTAACCATAACTACCTACTGGCGACTGCCAGTAAGTAATATATTTATATATAGCCTCCACCCCTTTTAAATTTACTTTTGAAATCTTCTGTTCTTTCTCTTAAAAATATTTTCTCCAACATTCCCTTTGTTCCACTGCCACACTTTGCAAAAAATTAAAGTGATTAGTGATCCTTTCCTCCGTTCCACTCTTTGTGCAGCAGTTGCATCTGGTCATCAGAGAAAACTTAAGTGCGCATCTAACTGTGGAAGATGCACCTAAAATATTTTTGGATATCATAAAAGTTACACCTAACTTGGTGTGTCACATGTGAATAGAATTTTCTAAAACTCCAACACAGCTGGCATGCCCACAAATGAAAATTAAGAGTGTATAAATTATACACAAGTACCTAATTTATGCACTCTTAATTCATCGGTTTACATAATTTTAATTTTTTTAACACAATGAGCTTGCAAAAGTCTTATTTACTCCTATTTCCAGGTGTAAGTTAGTGCTAAGTGAGAATGAGTTCTTTGAGAATCAAACCCTAATATACAACTGTAATATTCAGATGTAACTACTGCCAAGAGTGTGGGAAGGAGACCCATTCACCACAATTTTCACAGCGAACATGGCCGAATAAAAAGACAGAATGGAAAATATTTGTATATTCCAGAAAAGAAGACTTTCAATGTTAATGTTTAAAAAGTTATACAGTTTAACTTGAGTATTTCATGTGTATTTACCAACCACGCACACTTTAACTTGCAAAAAAAACCTATGTGTCTAGTTTTCTTTTATTTTATTTAGAAAATTCCATTCAGTTGTGACTGTTCACTAAGGCAGTTGAAGGTTACAAATGTTTGGGAATGGAAGGAATAGTGAATACTCCCAGCAGGCATAAAAAGTTGAGTAAAGATGTAGGCATAAATTCCGAAAGTCATAAGTAACACATATTTTTGTAAATCAAGCCATAGTGCTTTGTTAAAAATAATCTATGACACAAACAATTTTTGGGCAGCTTTTACTGACCTGGCGACATATTATGTACAGTGCCTCGGGAGGGGGGTGGGCACAACAGGTGTGTGCACCAGTGTTTGTTGCATCCCTGGGGCACTGTTGTATTGCAGAAGGGGGCCGCAAGCGTTTGTGTGGTCTCTTCTGTAATACAGATAGCATTGGTGCACACACAGTGCAGGTGCTATCTTACGAGGGCATTCCCTTATTTAAAAAAACACTTGGCTCTATATCTGCGCCATAGTAAGGGTGCGGCACACAGGAAAAGATGCCTTCAGGAGGTGCACTGATTGTGTGCCACAAAGATGTGGACACAGTTAGTGCATGCCTTGAGGGCAGCCATCTGGAAGGGAATAAAGGGGACCCATAGATCCCCCATATATATCCTCCTGCAGGTGCCGCCTGCACAGTGAAAGGCACAGCAACTGCTTCAAGCAGCAGCTCCGTATTTCACTAGTGCTCTGCCTCCAGGGCAGCTGCAAGTTCATGTCTGCCCTGGGGCAGCACATTATCAGTAATAGGGCTCACTCATTGGCCCTGTTTGCACCTTGAAGGTGTGCTGCCGTGTAAACAGGGACATTGTACCCTATTTGTAATACTGCCCCAGATAAGCCACACTCACATGAGCTCCTATGCTTTTCTCTTTGCCGAATCCTTTCCTATGTCTCACCCAGATTCTGACCAATCATGCAGCTAGGCACATATAAATTCACGTTGGCCGTTGGGCCTGGTCACTTTCTTTGCTTTTCAGTCCCACCGCCAACGCCCTGAAAGGAGCGCCCGGTGGAGATCCCCTCACACCCCTTGACCAGGAAACGCCCTGTCTCCCTATCACCCGGCAGCGAGTCTCGTACTGAGCCAACGAGAAAGGTGAATCATTCGGCTCTGCTTGTAAACCTCAAATACGATTGAGATGTCACCGTATTTAGAGTTAAAAGTGATTGCGTCATTTCACTGATTAGACTTCTCCATTATCAGTACCAGGAACACACAATTTATACTGATTAGCTATCAGCATTTGCGGGTTACTCGTTTACTAACTGTAAACATAACATCAACTGCAAGGTATTTTCTCAAACCTTGAAACTGTAGCTCTGAACTGTTTTCTTATCACCTTTTGAGAACTTGGCGCAAAATTCCCCTATGCTGCTCTCTGATACCCCCTTCACTAGGGTGAGGCCAAAATTAACGCGGGGAGTCGTTGACATGTGTGTCTGTCCCCTGACGTATCTTCGGTCCAGTCTTGGGGGCATATTAGCAAGACCCACGTAAAAATTATCGCCGTTTTAGCGGCAGGAAACTGCCGCTAAAACGGCGATAATGGGCTTGCTAATATGCGTTACGGAATTCCAATAGAAGCCCAGGTTAGATGTCCTGCACATCTAACCTGGGCTTCTATTGGAATTCTATAACGCATATTAGCAAGCCCATTATCGCCGTTTTAGCGGCAGTTTCCTGCCGCTAAAACGGCGATAATTTTAACGTGGGTCTTGCTAATATGCCCCTCAGTACTTTGGCTTCAATAGCTTGCAACCCCCCTTGGTTATACTTTGTTGATGTCAGGATGCTTGAGTGGCGAGACGCATGGTGCATTTCCTGATTATGTTTCATTTGAGGAAAAGAACAATTGGGAAGAAAGCGCGGGAAGCGCTTGTTTTTTGACAGGACTTCCTTCGGTTTCCTGCAGCTTGGAGAAAAACACTTGCTGTCCCCTGCTGTTGTGTGGGTGTTTTGTTGCTGGAGCAGTAGAAATGTATTGAATAGTGGCAGACTACCATAGTAATGGGAGGTGATCATGAGGTCATATCCTGTTCTCTGTGTGCACGTGTCTTCGTGGCCTTTGTTATAGTTGAGCACAAAATTCCTGACGAGAGTCAGTCAGGATGAGGTCATATCCTGTTGCTTATTGCTTAAGCCTCAAGCAGTTACTACAAACCCAGCAACTCACTGTGTCAATGAAAGCTTAACATTTCTGTGCACTTGTTGCATTTCCTGCTTAGTGACTTATTTTTCTCTAGTTCCTTACTTTAACCTTGCCCGACATGTTTCGTTTTTTATAATACCATTTTATTACAATTGCAATAAAACATGACTGTGACAGTTCTCTTATTATTTATTAATGAACTGAATGCAATACAATCCAGCAGCCTGCATAGATCAGATTTTTTGGGACATTTATTAAAGTCAATTAGAAAATTACTTTAAAGTGTGGGTTATCCAAAAGAAATATATATATATATGTTAAAGACTAAGAAAATTATTGTAAAATTACATTGCAATTATGGTGTTTTGTGGTAAAGCTAAAGCAAGGTGCATTGTAGGTTTACTTACTTCATATCTTAGCTCTCAGTTGTTGTAGTTTGATTTGGATAACATTGATTATTTTATATAAAAAAAAGAAATGCAACTGAAATGGTAAAAATAATTGCTATGGATTCAGATTTACTTTATAAGTTATCTGTCCCTCTTAGGAAACAAAAAGAAATATAAGTAGTTAAAATCAATTGAGAAGACATAAATAGAACAGGCAAAACGTGTTTGATATGGTTCAACGTGTTCAATACGGTGGCTTATGATCTTCTGTTAAAAGTTCTTACTACTCGGATGAACACGGGAAGCCAGGTTCTATATTGTTTAAAATCCTTCTTCACCAGTAGGTCTCAATTTGTGAAGATAGAATCTTCCAGATCCCCTCCCCTGACTCTGCGAAGTGCTTCTACACAAGGATCCACGTTGGCTCTTCCTCACATCAACATTCATGTGGGGCATTTACAAATCATTCTAGGAGGGGTGCAAAGAATGGCATCAGCATTCATCAATATTTATAACACACTTGGCTGTATTTAAGTTACGTATAAGGAAGATTTCAAACTCTTTCTTGGATCAATTGTTGACTGATAGTCTCCTTTTCTCGCAAGCAAAATCTTACAAAAATTGAATTCCCAACTATTTGTATTCCGATGATCTTTTGCCCTTGAAGCAATGTAGATAAAACTCAATCTCTCCGCGCAGCATTTTGCCTATTCTTGCCTCATCAGTAAGATCCCTGAGCTTTGCACTCAACCCTCACCTTATGTTCTGTAACCATATCACTAAATTGATTAAATTTGCTTCTTAAATAGGGAAGCGAATATGGGGGCAAGAAGCTGACTCTTTTGTGAAACTGCCAGGCTATTAACCAATGGACAAATAATGATGTAGATCCCATAAGCAAGACCCCATACAGATTGACGTTCATTTGATGGCACCAACACCTTGATTACGCGTTTAATCTAAATCTCAGAACAAATCTGCATCAATAAATACCAATAACACAGCATCCATATATGTCCATATACACCCTCCCACACCGTCTATGCCTTGTTGCATAAAGGGTGATAAATACCAGCACCATGGACCCTGCAGGCACCACAATTATAAATTTACGGATCCAGAACCTGAACCATTGGTAGATGCTGTTGTTAAGCACCATGACCGTCATTTGAAGTACGTAACGCTCAAACCATCACAACACTTACATGTTTTTAGAACAAAACCACTGAATACAATAGCGTCCCTCTACTTGCTTGTTTTATTACGATTTTGTCATCTATAACGGCTTGTCTTCCTTCGTTGAATAAGAAGCTGTAACAGACCACTTGTTTCTTTTCTTCTACCTCCAGGTCTGTTAGTACTGCTGTTTCAAAGGATTGAACCTCTTGATTTTGAAAACATTGGCTGAAAAAACCCTCACTATAGAGTGGGGTGCCTGAGAGATGGACCCTTAAGCAGGAGTCAGTTGTCCTTGACTGGCTAGCACACCACTCTCTGCACTGACTAGTTGATAACGCTCCTGATCGTGACCTAATGAGAGGAGGAGAAGTGATCCAAGGGCTAGTTGCGCAGGGTACCACTTTCGGGCAGGCATATGGACGGGGTAGGTGCTAATGAGCCGGCACCCGAGCTAAACTCCGGGTAAGGTTCGGGTGATATAGGTCACGATCAGGAGCGTTATCAACTATTTAGTTGTAGCCTAACTGTAGGGTTCACAGTTTTGGCCTGCCCTGATCTTATAGAGGGTTTTTATCCCTTTTTACTCACTACTCACGTGCACATCACACCACACCATGTTTTTCTGGTCCTGATGAAGCGCCACAGATCTCTGTGACCACACAGGCGCGAAACATGTTGACCTTCTAGTTACCTGGGCACATTACGCCTATTGGGGTAACATTTAACCTACGGGTCTTTTACTCTGACAAGGGTACCGTCACATTAAACACACCTTTTCTGGTAACCCTTAGTCAGTTTTAAACCATTGCACGCACTTCAACATCCTCCACATAGGACTCACCCCATACACCCGCATGCATCAAACAGCAGTTCTCAAAAGATCTCCGCTTAAGTGACCCTTCGGGGGACCCGTAGGGCATTGCAGCGCCGGCCCGACGAGGAGCAAACGCCCGATGATGAAGCATGACATCCTTCGGGGTGTGTGAGGGCAACAAGAGGCAAGACTTGCTCTTCCCTCTTACTAGTGGGTTCTAGGCCTAGGTTCCCTTCCTTCCTTCTTCCCCCTTTCTTAGTGAGTGGGTGACACGCTGCACCACTCCTCAGGAACAGTGTCCCCTGTTTTGACTTCACGTCTAGCTCTTGGAGCACGGGCACTGGACCGTAACTGGCTCCTGGTCCCCACCCCCTCTTTATTGATATAGGGAGTTCTGACCTGCCAAGAGGTGCCTGTGACTGTGTTGGGCCTCTAGAGGGTGTTCCTGCTGTTGGGAGCTGGAAAAGCAACACAACTACAAGAAAAGTGACACATCGCTCTTCTTGCAGCTGTTTTTCGGACGCAGTACCGCTGTGCTAGAAGAATCTCCACGCATCGCTGCGCCGCTGCCAAAGCCGATGCAGCGCCAGTCACTGCTGCAAGAACCAACGCATTCAGGGATCGCATCTGAAGAAACCGCTGCAGCGCCGCTCGATGCCACCGCATCGATCGCCAACGCATCTCGGATTTCCACGCATCGTACCTGTGCGGCAAGTTTTTCCGACGCATCACCCGCGGACCAGAACCGTCTCAGAATCGACGCATCACTTCCCCCTACAGACCGGATTCGACGCATCACTTCTCCTGCATGCAGCCGAACTGTTGCATCGCCTCCCCATGGTCTCAGAAACTGATGTATCTCTTTGTTTTTCGACGCTTCCCATCTCTGCGGCTGTTTGGCCTTGTGAATTTTGTCGCAACTACAGGTACTCTGAAAGAAATCACGCATCCATAGTTTTCAATGGGCCAAGTTGTTTGAAACCTTTTCAAAGTCATATTTTTATTACATGTATGTTGGATTTTTGTTGTTTTGGTCTTGTTGAGTTTAGATAAAGATACTTTATTTTTCTAAACTGGTGTGGTGTCCATTTGTGGTGTTATCACTGTATTACTGTGTGTTTTGAGTACAAATACTTTATACATTGCCTTTGGCAGGAGTCTGTCTGCTCATGACATGCTGCCCAGGGGGTGAGCAGGGGTTATCTAAAGTGTGTATCCCCCTTACCCTGACTAGAAGCAAGGGTCCCTATTTGGACAAAGGTACCTACCTCTGTCAACTAGAGACCACCATTTCTAACAGTTGGTTTCACATGTTCCTGTATAACCCACTGGTGCAGCATCCTTCAACCTCTTTCTAGAAGGAAAATATATATATATATATATATTCAGATACATCTGTCGCCGGAGAATACACCTATTTTCCCTCTCACATAACCCTAGACATACATTTCAGCCAATGACATTCAATAAAATATTCCTTGCTTCATTTATTCCAAAAGTGTTAGGCCCTTTTATTCATTGATAGAATCTGTTTGATCTATATTGCAATTCCCAATTTACTAGTGGTTTCATTAGACAGTTGGCACTCTATTCAATATCTTCTTTGTGTAAGTATAGAATGCATGGGTGGTCAGTACAGCTGCACTATGCTACTCTAAGCCACTCCACTTTATGCCACTCCACACCACTCTACTGCACTCTACTCCCCTCCACTCTAGTTGAATGACTCTTTATGATTTCTCATTAACTAAAATTGATCAAAATGCCTGTGGGGAGTCAGTGCACGACTTTGCAAAGCCTATTTATCCTGAGCTTAGAGAGAAATTAGAGACCCTTATGCAGCTTCTGATCAGAAAAACTACTTGGTTGGTTCAGCGTTCCCAAAGAGCTTCAATATGAGTGCCCTGCTGAAATACCCAGTAGCTCCGCCTCTGCGGAGTTACCAATACCAGGGTGCAAACAAAGTGGGTACCGGAAGATCTTACAAAACCAGAGAAAACACAAGGGCTATCAAAAGAAGATTCCCTACTTGGAGAGTTTATTATTTTGTTTATGGAAAGTTTGTAAATCTCGAAATGAAAAGGAACATATAGATTATATATAAAGGAACAATGCACAACTGTATGCACTACAACAGAAATTGTATCTCTTTGTATAAATATAATTCTTCAGTAAACATTGGAGTGTAAGAGGACATGAGTCTTACTCACGGTTCCCTACTTGATGCTTTTAACTAGCTTTGATAGGTTTGGTAATAATTGAAGGATGAGTGAGGCATGATTGACATATGCTTGTGGGTATGCTGAAATGTTATTGATGTGTGTGGAGAAGGATTGGATCAACCTTGAGATAAGAGATTAGTTTCCATTGTCACGTACCTTTATTTGTTTTGTTATCATATAATATGCTCCGCAAATTATAATTAAATAAGTGAAGTTCATTATCACAATGAGTTAATGTGTTAAAAAGAAAAATATATTGAATAAAAAGTATTATGAAAAAACATATTAAGAGCTTGGGTTATTATAACGGTTGGTGCAAGATACACATTGCAAATATTACAAATTCAGTGGATGTATACCAATGCAACGATATAGAGGATGCGGTTTTTGTTGTTTGTTCTGAGTTATCAATACCAGGGTCATCTGTTACTCTAGAGGGCAGCATTACCAGATATTACTAGTGGGTTGAAAATAGACTGAGGAAGCAATAATTCTGATCCTGATTTTTTCGGTTGTTTCTCATTTCACAGCCTGTAGGTCACTTGGAGAATTTGGCTGCTTTCAGCCACTGAAATATCTAGGTTAAATACAGCTGGTCTGCAGTGTTCCCACAGACCTTGTAATTCCAATAGGAGCAGTGACTACTCACACCCACCTATGGAAATAGGAGCAGTGACTACTCGTACCCACCTATGGAAATTGCATAGGCACTCATAATCGAAGTCAAGGTGTCCCATGTCAAGCATTCATAAAGGCAACCAATCAGTAAATTAGGAAACATTAATGCGAGGTACTTGGAAAACCCACAAGTGTTACATGTTTTATACTGTGCATCTTTTGACATAAGTACTACAAACCATACCTGGATTCATTTTTAGAAAATATTTAAGAACCAAATAGAAATTGATCAAGGAATGGTTCTGGTTGATTCGATTCACCATATTAGACGGAGAGGTAACCATTACCAAGAATTTCCTCAGCCACGTATATGCTATGGTCGTGGATGACCAAGAGGGGTTTCCAACGTATCTGATTCACAAAGGAATATTTATCCAATAGGATTATTGGCCAACATTTCACCTGCATCTTGTCATAATTGTAGTTGGGCTGGACTGCATGCTATCAAGTATTTCAGAGAGCATACCATCCTTGGTGGCATCTAAGCAACCTATTAAATGACAATTTTATGCACTTTTTGAAATTCCTATCAATCCTTCCATTGGTCAGAGGCTTCTAAACGTTTAATAGAACTATGTATTAAATCCCAAAATACAATAGGTATGACGCAAGAAATATTTTTAAATGTTTTAACATTATACAGTGGAAGCATCCCAATTGTGAGTTTCTTATAATTATATTCTGTCACTTTTGACACGAATTCAAAACTTAAATTTTAATGTACATATGTATGTTTGTAATCTGTGACTTTATTGGCTGATTGAGCAGCATATCCACTCCCGATTTCAACTTTGCATCCTGGAAGTATACAGTTATGCATGCCACACTACAAAATACAGAATGCAAAGTAAAATCCAGAACTGGATATTCGGGAAACAGCCATTACAACTCGGTCATAACCATGCGTGACCATCACCACAAAGTCATTACAACGCGTACGCCTTTACCATGCGTTCCTTTAGCACGCATGCTTTTACCACGAGTATGCATTTACTCGTGTATGCATTTACCACGCATGATGCGTGGTAATGGCTTCTTGGCTTAAGTGCTTTAAATTAGTTTTTAGGTGTTAGTGTTCGGGGTTTGGGGTTAGTGTTGTGGGGGCGTGGCCCAGCCACGATTGGAGAACTCATTAAACCCAACTGTGGGCTTCATGGAGCAGCGGGTATATTGGCCCGCAAGACTGAAACTACTAAAATGGCGGCGGTCGCCGTCTACACTGCTGGTTCGGTGCCCCAGGCAGTGCAACACAAATATGCTGTGAACATAGAGGGCAGACAAGAGGAATTGCCCTTGTTGCAGCTGATATCCCCCTTGGCCCAGGAGAACAATGCGGCATGACAAAAACTTACAATTTAGTAACTGCAGTGAGGATTGGCGTGGCACTCTTGCGGCCCCTGTGAGTAGTGCTGCCTTGGAAACGAGGCTGCGCTTAAGTGAAACTCAACCAGATGGTCTCGGAGGTGTGGCAACGGCCCAGAATTAGTACCACCGGCAGCAGCAATAGCGGAGCACACCGGTAACTGACAGGTATGTCACAGAGCGGGCTAAGGGGTGGGTGCATCAGAATGAGACAGGAGTACGGGGCGAGAGTGCATGTGTGCCGCCTGAACTGCCGCCATGGCAGCTATCCCCGAAACTGAGCCGCTGAGCTGCCCCGAGTGCAGCTTTCAGTGTTATAAGCAGTATCGCGCATACCACAATTTCATTATAAAGACTTGCGTGGAAGTGGTATGCGTGGTTAGTGTATGCATTGTAATGGCACTTTCAATGTGTCCTGATGCATGCATGATGTAATAGTATGCGTGGTAATGGGGTGAGTGGTAGTAGGTCATGCATGGTAGTGTACGTTATAAAGGCATGCGTGATGAATGCGTGCGTTGTTCCATCATACAACCAGATATTCTCCTCACGCATAACATGAAACTACTTGAGAGTTTGTAAGCCCCTCCTTTACAAAGGTTTGGGATGTCACTCCTGCTCGTTCCTATTATTTTCTGTGTCTTTTAGTCAAGGAGAGCTCAGCTCTGGGTAATACCTGGCCAAAGAGCTGCACGTAAGGAAGGGGTATATCAACTCAATATGTAACAATTCAAGATGCTTATGCATGCCTATAATGCCCTACATGACTAAGGACCAGTATAAATCAACCACCGCCTGAACTTCCACCAACCCTCTAGAAACCTGCGCTTTGCATCCTTCGCTTGCGCTCACATGCCCAGCATCTGCTGAAGCAACAGTGGAGGACGTTCCTTCTCCTACATCGCTGCCAAGTCCTGGAATGACCTTCCCCTGCACCTCCGAACATCATCTTCTCTCCCTGAATTCAGAAAGGGACTCAAGACCTGGCTTTTGGACTGATCCCAGCAAGAACCCACCGCTTGGATACCATCATGGGTGATAAGCCGCTCTCTACAGGTCCGAGTTGATTGAATGATTGATTGATTGACAGCAGGTTACCTCTTTCAAAATGTGGTAAATGACATCTCTTTCCAGTGTGCTCATCATCTAGGTGCTGCCCGTTAGATTTCCTTGTTAATAAATAATTTTCTTTCAGGACTTAGGGGAAGAGAATTTTGTCTCATAGTTTGAGTTTATTTCAATTATTCCTCCTTGAGTGGGTTGAGCTTGTTACATTTCCATATGCAGTGTACTGTTTCCAGTCAGGTAAGTACTCCTGATGTCTGACCAGTCCCTGCTGCAAGGTGCAGGCCCTTATTTGTTTGTTTGGGTTTTCCTCAATACACAATATCAGGCACACCAACTCTCACTTGTCAGGGCACACCCTGCTTCATTTGAAAAGAGCTCTGAGGTTCTGGATGAATTAACCTTTGTTCGCTTTCCAGATATCCATAATGTCATAGCACAAGAAGAGGTACACATGGCGTGAAGACCATTAGCTGCATCTTGAAAATCTAAACTACTCAGACTTCAAGTCACAACATAAAGCAATATTTCTAGCAAGGGGCTGCTTGATTTCAAAGGCTCTAAGCAGTAAGCAAAGAATTTAGCTGCACTCATAGTAGTCATTTTTAGGTCGAGCGTACAGCGCTTGCGCTGTAGCTTAACGACCTCTTGTGTATGGTTTAGGAGTTGAACTCCACCCATTCCTTGCATGTCTTTGTGCGGGGACTACTTTTCTTCATCATGTGTTTCCCTTCCTCAGCACCACACATGCTTCACATCCAGCGCGCTTCCCATTTGTAGAAACTTCAAAAGGACCGAACCACTTCCTTGTTAGACTGGCATATGCAAAGTCGATAACAAGGAATTAACTTCACTGATATTAATGACTTTGCAACAGCGCAGCGCACACTTACGGCCGCTACTTTATTAGTTTAATCTATCGGCAATCTCTTTAATGTTGTGGGCGTACCCATGTGACGTCACAATCGAAGACGGCTGCCTCGCTGCTGACACAAGGGAGAGACGCCATTTTGTTTCTTTGACAAAGTTAGTGAGGGCGCCGTTGGCCTACGTGAGTATTTATCTTCTTCAGCCCCGCCTGTGTAGCTGCTGCTGAGCCACACATTCCACTCATGCCCGGGCCAGTGCTTGCTGCTGGAGGGAGTCATTGCAGCGAGGTGTAGCCCGGGCCGTACAATTGCCGCTCCTCGAGAAGACTAAGTCACAGAGTAAGTTATGCCTCAGCGAGGTATCTCTCTTTTTTTCAAAGTGTACTTAAAATGTTGGTAATAGCACTAGCGTGCCGCCAGTGCTGCCGGTCCTATTACTTTCAGCGCCAGCGAACTTAATTCAGCACAGCTCACAAATGTGTGCAGGAGCCCCTCTTTTCATCTGGGCAGTGTGCGGGCTCTGCATTCACATTACATTACGTTATGTAAGTTATTTCATAACGTGTTGTGTTGCAGAGGCCTGCTTGGGAACTGTTTAGCAGTGAGCCTAGTGTATTTAAATCAGAAGCCCTCTCGTTATGCAGATGCTCTGACTGCTTCTGATCTCCACGGCTGCGTTTTTGTTTAAATGATTACATTTTATTTTCCACGGTTAAAAAAACAAGCATTGAAAATGCAATAGGTCTCGCCTTTGATTAAGTTAAAGCCATTTGCTTTGCTAATGGTATTGTATAGCAAAGCAAATGGCTTTAACTTAATGAAAGGCGAGACCTATTGCATTTTTAATGCTTGTTCTAGAATGGTCCCACTGCGTCCATGTGAAGAAAAACAAGAGAGCGAAGCGGACCGCGCTTGCGCAACTAAGTAAATAAATAAATAAACAAGCGCGGCCGAAGCGGACCGCGCTTGTGCAATTAAATAAATAAATAAACAAGCGCGGCCGAAGCGGACCGCGTTTGTGCAATTAAGTAAATAAATAAATAAACAAGCGCGTCCGAAGCGGACCGCGCTTGTGCAAGCTGGCTCAATATCCCGTGACGCAAATGTGATCTTTGTGTGCTTACACAAGATGAATGCATCCTTCTGTAAACCGTTGAAATATCTTCCACCAGCAACCATACTCAAGCAGACCGCCAGTACGTGTGCACACATGGGGCGTGCCAAAGAAACAAAAGAAGACCAAAACAAAAAGATGGCGACTGTTCCAGTGAGGCGATGTGGCAACATCTAGAGCGCCGATCTTGGAACTGCGGAAGCGGACCTGGCATCGGCTCTCCCGCACATGGAAAGACATGCCCATCCAAAATGCAAAACAAAACCATGGCAGAAAGCATCAGCATTGAACGCCTATAGGAAACAAATGCGCATGAAGGAACAAGGTCCGATTCGGGAGTGGATCATGTGCTGGCGAGTTCACGCAACAAAAAAAATGGCAATAATAAAGCAAAAAACACGGCGGCTGACGAGTTCAAATAAACTGGCAACAAAATGCATCTCACACGCAAGACACCGCGCCTCAAGCGTATAGTAACAAGATAGCGTGTAGGAGAAATGAAAGGCACGTCACACATTTTTTAAGGTAAACGCGGTAATACCAAAAAAAAGTGCTTAGCGGCTAATTAAGAGACACTGTCTCCTGCCGCAAGTAAAAGATCCAATCCCGGTGGGCGAGGCCAAAAGCGGACAGGGTGGCAACCAGGAGGGATTAAAATGCCTCCGGTGCAATCATTACACTATGTTTAGCATAAAGAATGACGACAAACGACGCGCACGAATGAAAATTGCAGGCGAAGCTGACACACGACTTCTGGAACCGTATTGATTCCAAGAAGCCCTCGCATGGCGAGAGCAGCGCATGCGCGCTGCTAACGCCAGGCGAGACCTAAAAATCACACTTGGACAATTTACAGTTCACATTTAATGATTCTTGTATTTCTTAATTAGCAAGATTGATCATCCCAGCGCAATTTCTACCTCCATGGAGTTTTAAAAGGCAAGCCTGTTGCAAGCCGGAAATATGAAATGGCTCCTTTCAGATCCCCTTCATGTAACAATCATCTTAGAAAGAGGCAGTAGGTTAGTAACTTTGCAATTCAGGGATTTTGCAGCATCTTGAAAGTCTTTCCGAAGCTTATTATTGTTTTAAAGGCCATCATTTCTGATATTTAGCTTTTTCCATGGACTTAAATGCTTGGTTTTATTTCCGAGGAAAAATGTCCCTGTCACTGAGAACTGCAGTCACGCAGTCTGTCTCCAGTTAGTGCCCTTCCTTCCATTTCTGGTGCTTTGCTGCAGTTTTAAGGTCTTCTAAGAGTTTCTTGTTGCTGAAATGGATGTAATTCCTGATATTTATCCCTCATCTTCATTGCTTGATTTTGCTCGCGAGAAAGTGTCACTCATAGTCATTGAAATGTCACTCATAATTACACTGACATTATGAAAATGTCACACATAGCAATCTGAAACCTTGGCAGCTATGACTTGACACAGACTCTTTAATTAAGCACCAGGCTCGGGCTGTGCAGGAAATGCCTCAGGCCATTTCTCAGATCTTTTCAATGCATATCCTTGCTGTTCCGACGGCCCTGTAAATCTTTCTTTAAATATAAACATGTCCGCTGTGATGTGGTTCTTCTGTTTGCAAGTACATACTATGTGGGCTGTAGCAGGGATTAGCCCGACCGACTCTTGCAAAAAAAAACGTTATCGAGGAGGCAAGCACTGAAAATATTCCAGTTGATACCATTTGCCAAAATTTTACCCCAACTCTCTTGTGCCTTTTTTGACACCCCTCATCATAACTGCTATTGTGCTTTCACTCCTCATCTTTGTTTTTTCTCTTCGCCCATCCCTTCACCTCCAACTCTTGACTATTTCTCTTACCATTTGCTCCTTTCCTCCTTATCTCTTCTCCTTCACCCTCGCCCCCTCCATCTGATTCTTCTTTCAACACTCACAAACCTTTGTACCTCTCTGCCGTTTTACCCCTTCTTCCCCTTGCACTCCTTCGGTCCTCTTTATCTCTCCCGCTTTTTGCTCTCACTTATTTCGAACACCTTTTGTCCGTCCTTCCTTTATGCGTCTCTTACTTCCTTTCAATCTTTTCTTCCTTCTTCTACTCTTCCCCTCCTCCTTTCTTCCCCAAATCACTTTCTCCCTTTCTTTCCTCTTCCCTCGCTCCCTGCAACCCCTTAACCTTTACCCCTTATTTCTCCCCACCCTGTTCGCTCCTCTTCTCCCTCCCTTACTCCTCCCCCTGGTATCCTGGAAATCACCAATTTGAGGGACGATCTCCAGCCTCTCATGCTAGAGGAAGAGGAGGCTAAGGGGCCGGGCAGCCCCCGCTGCCCCCTCATTAGTGTTAGCTGGATCACCCCCCCCCTCCAATACAAGTTCATTCCTTTCTTTAGGAAGGTAATGCCCAGGTTGGCATAGGCACTGCTGCAAGCACCTGAAGGAGGGGTAGCATCTCCTAGCAGGCACCATGCAGGGCACAGCGGTGTGTAGCCATGTTTGTTGCTCTTAGTGTAATGTTTTCACTGGAAAACAGCCTTTGCAAAAACACAGACTCAAAAACAGACCGTGCATAAATATCTCCACACAAAAAGTCGACCTGCACTTAAATCCATGTCAAGCACATGTCCCAAATTATAAGCATAGATCATCCACAAATATAGTGTGCATACATTTATCTATTTCTTGATACGCTGCATCTCGATCCCACGAGGAATCAGATCATATGACATGATAAAGACAGATAACTTCTCTGCGCACACAATTACATTATTTCCTACTAATATCTGCTTAGCTTCGTGGCCATGCCTCACACACCCATGTTATTTTTTGCC
Source organism: Calotriton arnoldi (assembly GCA_963921515.1). Taxonomy (NCBI): domain Eukaryota; kingdom Metazoa; phylum Chordata; class Amphibia; order Caudata; family Salamandridae; genus Calotriton; species Calotriton arnoldi. The sequence goes on along the minus strand of CAWUFW010015297.1, from coordinate 24,862 downwards.
AAAGTGGAGAATGGGGTGGCATTTTATTGGCCATCGTATTCGCACAGCACGTTGCTACTGCTGGTGGTCCTCAAGCACTGTGCAGAAGTTGTGCAGTACAGTACTTATTATAGTGCGCCCTTTTTGGGAAGCATTGGATGTTGCACGTGAGATCCAGAGGGGATCGCCATTGTCACTGCAGACTTGGCACCGTGCTTCATTTGTGCTGGTGGTTGCAGGGAGTGGCCTCTGGCACTCCTTCCTGGGGACCGGAATTTATTTGTCAAGATCAGACTTTCACTGAGAGCACGAGAGGCAAACGTAGACAATGGTGACAAAGGAGGAAGTGGGGATGAAAAGAGTCTGCAAGAGTTGCCTATCTGGTCATTCCAAACCATATATCCGTGTTACGGCCCCAGAAAGTCAAATCAATGCTGTTCAAGGGGAGTCGGCCCTGTGCTGATTTTCACTGCTTCTCCGTGTGAGACAGTCAATGGTGCCATTGAGGGAAGTCTTAACCAGCGTGCCACCTCCCTTCAGGGGATATTTCAGTAGGTTTCTCTTGCCTTAATTTTTGATTGACTTCAGGTCAGGCGTTTGAAACCCAGGTTTATTAGAAATTTTTTGTGGGGCCTGGGTCCCTCCAACATCAAGCAAGGCCCCTCTATGGCCACCTAGCCTTTAATGTCAATCCATGCAGCTCGTTTTCAAACACAGCTACCTTTTTCATCATTACATTGTAACATTTTCTCATGTGCTCCCTTAGTTGGTCGAGTGCTCCAATTCTCTGTGGGCACGTCTGTGTTTGATAAAGACGAAAAATAAATACATTATTTTCTAAGTACTTTTATGTTCACTTTAAGAGAAACAATTATGAATCTACACTGTCAGAAAGTCCCCGGAAATATTAATTGTGAAATAATTTAGAGCTCAACTGCCATCACCAAAAATGCAAAGCTGTCCAGACAGTTACGCGCCACACAATTCAACTCCACACATTTCCCGTCCACACCACCTAATTCGACACCAAACACATAATACGGCTCAACAAAACAATTGCTAAACACACCACCTAGATCCAATCCACACCACACAATTCCACATTGTGTCACACAATGCAACAGCACACCACATAATTAAACTCCACTACATACCACTCCACAACACAAAATACCATTCCACATAACTACACTCCGTAACACACAATCCCTCTCTACATAATTCCAGAACACTCAGTACCACCTAATTACTATCCACATAATTCCACATCACACCATGCAACATAATTGCACTACACAAATCCACTCCACACAACACAATTCCACGCCACACATTTACACAATTGATCCAATAGAAACCACATAATTCCACTACACACCACATTCATACACTCCATAACACAGAGGTAAAAACATTGCTATTTACTATCTCAAGAGCTCTAAGTCAAGGAAATGCGAGACCGATTGCATTTCCAATGCTTGTTTATCTCTGAATTCACTACATGATCAGCTGCTTTTTCTTCTTGAGGGCGGGGGAGTGTCGCACCACCCACCCCCTGTGAGCCACGCTAAATCAGTGTGAACAATAAAATGGCAATGAAATGATTTCATTGCCATTTATTTTTCACAAGGCGCGCCGCAGACGTCTGCCTGCCCCGGAGCCGGGAGAAATGAGGGGAGTGTCCTCTGCTGCATGGAGGACTAGAGCAGTGACTGGCAAGAAAATTGCAAAGTGCGCAAGTCAGTTTGGCCGGCAGTCTTGCGCCAGCAAAACTGACATGCGCACTTTGAAGCTCTCCACCCAGCTGTCTAAGACAGCTGGGGGGAGGTGTACAGGGCCTGAACGAGCATCTAGCCAGCCCACTCCATCCAATCCTGGTACTGCTCTCATGTTGGTTAACAGCATGAGGACAGCGTCTGGATTGCTTAGGAAAGTTACCTCTTCCACATGTGCCTGTCGGAGCCACAGACTGCAAAGGACACAGAAAACGCAGGCCGGTTAAATAACAATTATTTTTGTTATAATATTAGTGTAATGCATGCCAGTGATTTAGTGTTTGTTTCTTTTGCATGATTGTTTTATTTATGTCTTTTGGTAAGCGGTGGTTCACTTAGCTCACCCCACCGCTTTCAAATGTTAACATCCGCCCCTGTACATGATACCAAGGTGCAAATAGTTACTCAATATTGAAACAGAATTTCAGTTCCATATATCCTCCATTATTATTTGGACTACAGCTTGTTGATCAATTCCTTGACACAATGGGCCTCACTATGAGTATTCTGTATCAGGCCTATTATTTTGCCCACCTGGAGTTAACAGTACCAGGGTAGCACTAACTCTAGGGGGGATTTAAGGATATTACTTGATGCACACCGAGGGTACCCCAGGAATGAGCAATTACAATGTGAAATTGAAATACCACACTCAATTCCTCTGGTATTCCCCCATTTCTCCTTGATAATCTACGTGGACATTCTGAAGGCGTTCAGAAAAATGCACTGGAACCATGGTGTTCCTGCAGCACTTGTAATTAAGATGGGGCAGGTAACTCACGCTACCCGCCTCACTGAAATTAAATGATGCCGGTAACTCCTGAAGCCTGACTATTGGAATTACTTAGATACTTGGAATTCAGCCCAACATGTTTTTGTGCAGAAAAACACATGATGTCTTCTAATCATGTGGTTTTAAACTTCTAGTAAAGTGCTAGAGTCATCAGGTATAGGGCTCATAATAAGCGTACTGTTAGGCACAGTACAGTGAATTGATCTACTGAAATTAATTCTAGGACTGAAGCCGAATTATATGCTTTTGTTTGTTCTTGGCACATTTTTTATGCTTCCTTCTGGTGAAACCAGCTAGGAGCCGGTAAGGATGTTCCCTTGCCCTGTTAGAGTTCAGGAGGGGACCATGATATGTTTGTAACCTAGAAATGCTGGTGCCAACAAGTGTAAGCCCTGACCTGCATTTGATTATGTTTAAGACAAAGCCATTTAGAAATATATTCTGTACTTGCAAACCAGCGATTTGAAAATTCAAAAATGAGAGATGAAAATTAAAACGAGTATCAAGGGAGTACCAATTTCACGATTCTATCTTGGTACATGTTGCAAACAAAAGTGATGAAATACAATCAAAGCAGACTTTAAATGGTGCTTACAATTAGCAGCATACCTGATAAAGGCAGGATCATCAGAATGGAACTGTGGTGGCATAGTTCTTTAGGTCCTGCACTTTTTCGGAGACCCAGATTTTGAAGAAAGCCAGTTTTGACCAGCCTCTCGGGCACTCTGAAGCTCTGGCACTGTCAGATGAGTCGGCTTGAACGGGCCAGTGTGTGTTGACATGACTGGCCCAAAAAATCAAACCATACACTAGCCTTATTAAGATAATCCATTTGACAGTGCCAGAGAGCCCCATAGGCCAGTTCAACTCTGGTTCTGCCCTGTTTCTTAAACACAAGACAGTTAACACAGCTAATAGCAGTAGCTGGCTTCAAATGCTTTGGCTGTTGTATTTTCTCTTTCCTCTGGAAGATTTTCTTGAACTTAGAAACAGGCGCTGGTGTTGGTGCCCACATGAACTTCTTTGACTTGGGCCAACAAAAACCTCTAACATGCCTAGGGGTGGGTGAAACGTTCCTTTCACCAGCAGAATTGGCAGAATTTTGGCCACTCTGCGTTACTCTTTAACACGGAGTTCTGGCCAAATTCCACCAATCGGCGCGTGGTGGAATTTTTCTCCGATGGGGCTCAAGAATATGCAAGCTGGTGAGCACGAGAGATTTGGTGTCCCCTAGCGTAATTTTCTAACGTGGGCGGGCGTCGGAGTTCGTGAGCGGTTGCAGCGAGAGAGCCGCCGTTCAAGTAGATTTGCTGCTGCACAGGTCGATTTTCTATTCGAGCGCCAGCAGAATCAACACGAATGGCCGCGCCCTCTTATGCAATGCTTGGTGCCATTCGCACTTATTTTTCAGCACTGCTTGCACTACCGGCGCTACATTGCAGCACAAGCAGAGCCAGTTGTATATTTTCTGCCTGCTGGCAGAATTCCGCTGAGTTTTTCTGTAACTCCACAGAATTCTGCAGAGTGAAACTCCACAATTTCCGCCCACCCCTAAACATACATGGATGAAGAGTCACAGGTACAAAGCACCCAGTCTCAACAGTAAAAACGTTGATGAATGAGACAAAGAGCTTTGCTGAGTGAAAACAACTAAGACAAAGGGAATCAAGCTGAGACAAAAATCATGTAGAGTATAACACTATTCTGCATTTCTATATGTAGTCTGATTGGCTGTTTGCATCCTGTCATGGCGGTTAATTTCGCTATTAAAAATGGCATCCATGAGTGCAGCCGCATTCACAGTAATTGTCTATGCTGAGCACATTGCTGGTTCTCTCAGGTTTGCTCCAACCTCTATCTGAGACTGAGCGTGGGAGATATTTCCTTGCCTAGTCTGAGCATGGGAGGGAGCAGGAGGAGTGGAAATAAAAAGCCACTGTGACATATTAAAAGGGAATGACAGTTTAATTATCTGAACAAAAAGCTCCTGAATACATATCATGTAGTACTTTCTAAAGCAAATGTTTTTTCGAGTGAGTTGATTATATTTTAAAATATCCACTGTAAAACTAACATCAAAAGGGTTTTATAATGAATATGCCTTCACTGTCAAGTAAATGTTAAGTTAAATATTACATACACTATTAGCTCCACATTACATTTCGTGCTTTCATCATTATCTATCTATCTATCTATCTATCTATCTATCTATCTATCTATCTATCTATCTATCTATCTATCTATCTATCTAACAGTCCGTCCGTCTGTCTATCTATCTCTCTATCTATCTATCTATCTATCTATCTATCTATCTATCTATCTATCTATCATTTTTCCTCTCAATTTCTCTATATTGCCCTTTCTGCTTCCTCTTTCTTTCAATGCCCTTTATTAACTTGTTCGTTGTTTCCTTACAGGTTTGATAATTCTTAAAGTGTTTCAACAATGTTTATAAGAAGTGAAATGTAAATACTATCATACTGCCGCACTGCAACAACCTGGCCAAATGTTTTGCAGTTGCGCCATACAGTGAAGAGTGAGCTTAAATAACACAAACAAATATTTTTTATTAAATAAAATATTACCTTGTTGCCACTCTTTTCAGGGGGTAACTGCAGTAATGCATCCACTCATAAAAACATAACTGCCTGTGTCCTTCTCTCCCGCTGCTTCTCTCTCTTAGCCCTCTCTCCATCCTTCCTCTCTCTGAGCCTCTTACTTTTTCTCTCTCCCTCCTTCCCTTTTTTCAATTTTTGCATTATTCTCTATATGACTCTACAAGATCTTCTCTGTATCACCGTCTCTTATTCTATCTCTTTCTTCCTATCTCTTTCTTCCTATTTTAGTTTGTCTCTTTTCACTCGCTATCTCAATACCCTCTTTCTTTGTGACTCTTTTTACGTGTCAACCTTTGCATTTTTCACTCTCTGGTTTTTTTTTTAGGTCGAACCTAGAGTCAGTGCGCATGCGCTGCTCTGGGATACTTTATTGTAGTGGAGTATTGAAGAGAAGCTCCTCCCACTCTCTGTCCATGTTTGGCATTGGCTTGTGTCATTGTCCTTTGTAAATGCTGGCTTCTGATTCAAAAAAAGGCTTGTTAGTCCCTCCTTAGTACCACCTTGTCTTCGTTTGTAACCTCCCATGGTGACTGGCCCTTTTACTTGGTTTGTTACACGGTACCCCTTCTTAAGCCTGTGAGCACTACTTTCATTAAGGAGTTTCTCTTACTCCAGGCAGCACATGGGCGCCCGCTTTCACTTTAATCCTGACGCCCAGCATTATCTCAATCCCCCACCCACCCCGTCGCTGCTTAATTGCTTTGTCATCCTCGTGTATGTTCCCCCCCACAACCAGACCTAAAGCCCCACCTCCTCCACGAGACCGTCTGTTTGTTTGTTTACAATGCGTTGCATTTCCTCTTCGGAACGTGCGCCAAGAAGGGCCGACCCCAAAGTGACTTTACAGGCTCCCTTTACGATCCCTGCCAAGTTCCCTTCAATGAATAGAACAACAGTTAAAAGTTGAGCCGGTGTTCCGTCGTTTCCCTACTCCCCGTCCGAACACCGGCCCTCGGAATACCTCAGAGCTGAGGCGAAGCTGTTGCTGTGAGTGAAGTGGGCGCCGTGTGATAATAGGCCTGCCCGGAGAATCTCTGGGACTCGGTGTTCAGACCGGTGCACTAGAGGACATTTTATATGAAATCTGAAAGCATGAGGATCAAGGAGATCTCTTTCCGGCAAGATCCAGATCTGAGGAAGGAATTGGCGTTACTGGCCCGATGCTGTGATTTTATCTTGCCCTCTAGGTTCAAAAAGAGACTAAGGGCTTTCCAGCAAATACAGGTTTGTTGCTGCTATTTTCTGCTGCATACTTTTTTTTTTTAATCGTATCGTCCACCCAAGCTGTGTGAAGTAGCAAATAAAATGTGTTTTTGTTTAAAGTGCCTACTTCACCCCGTGTTGAGAATTTTGTGAAACGTGTGTGCCTACCTTTTGTTTGTTCATTTTTTTTCCAGTTGTGTGACGGGTGGCGTTTGCTACCAATATTCGTTTGTATCTGACCAAGAGTGTAGAAGCCTAGGACCAGCGCGTGTCGCTTGCGTGGCCTAGGCTAAAAGAATGGGACGCCACACGGTGTGCTGTTTAAACTCGCGTGGTCCCGACTGCCGCCGCGGGCCACGCCTCCTTTATTTATATTCGCGTTGGCGTCGTACGCCAACGCCAGTGCGTGCACTATGGGCGCGGGAGCACTAGACTGCTACCCGGCCCCTTTAAACATTACATTCCTTCTAACCTTTAAATAAAACACAAACAAACAACAAACAGTCGATCTGTTACCAGTTCCTGGTTCGGGGTCTCACGTCCACCACCTGGCACCCCTAGTTCGATCAGCTGGGCATTCACTGTTCCTTATACCAGAAACCCGGCCAACCGGGATGACGGGGCAGTATTGCCCTGTAGGCCGTAACCACAGCCGGCTCCACGTGTCATTGGCAAAACGACACCTCCCCTCGGTGAGCCTCTGTCCAGTGTACCACTCTCCCTGGGACAACTCCGTCGACCCTCCGGAGTTCCGGCCGGCGACAGCTGGCCGTCACTCGCTCCAGCTCCCCCAGCCGCTGGTTCCTCCTCCGGAATGGTTTCTCGCACATCATCCTCCTCGGGTGCAGCTCCCGGGGTCCCTGTTTGGACTTTCTTGAAAAATGAGATATTTCTAGTGAGTTCCTCTGCTACTTTTCGGGCGGTCACCATCGTGCCTGTCCGGCGGGTCACCGTCCAGGGCTGGCACTCGTAGGGAGACGGAATTTGCTCCCCGGATATCGGTCTTTCACAAACACCTGATCCCTCTCCTGGATGTTCGCCGGGCATGCTCTCCGGTCCCGGCTAGACCGGTCGTTGGTGGTGGTCCTCTTCGCCAGAATCCTGGGGCCATCAATGGGGTTTGGGATCCACGTCGGGTGATGGGGAAGAGTGTCCCGTACCAATCTGCCCAGACAGGCGGGGCCTTGTGCCCTTTCCGTCGTCGAGTGTGGTGTCATCCTGTATTCCCTCAGGAAACTGTAACTGGCTCTCTCCAGGGGGGCATTCTCAGCATGCGCTATCCGGATCACCCTATTGAGCGTGCGCATGAATCTCTCTACTTCCCCATTTGCTTGGGGCCAGTGCGGAGTGACTTTGCGGTGTTGTATCCCCAGGACTTTAGGTAGTCGGCAAACTCTTGCCCTTGAAAAGGGGGGCCATTGTCCGTTTTGACCATCTCGAAGATCCCATGGGTTGCGATGATCTTCTCAATCTTCGTAATGACCTCCGTGGCGATCTGGCTTGCCACCACCTCTACCTCTGGATACTTCGTGTAGTCGTCAATGACTACAAGGGCATGTCGCCCATCTGGCAGGTGCCCAAAGTCCATGCTGACCCGCTCCCATGGTCTCCGGGGATTATCCTCTGTGATGACTGGGTGAGGGCGGTCTGGTTGGCCCGAGACCTGGCACCACTGGCAGGTGCGAACCGTTTGTTCAACCAGGTGATCCATCCCCGGGAACCACACCTTTACTCTTAGACGTCCTTTGGTCTTCACGATCCCCTGGTGACCTCTATGGGCAAGGTCTACGGCTTGTTGGGCCAAACCTGATGGAATTACCAGCCGAGGGCCTCTGAGTACACATCCGCTGTTGTCAACAGACAGTTCGTCCTTCACTCTGTGCAGCGACTCCAACGCCGCCTTGGCTTGGGGCGTCCTCCGGGACAGTGTGGTCAGGATGGCCCGCCAGTCATTGGCCCTGACTGCCGCTTTAGCCAGCTGTAGGCACTCGTCCTTTTGGGTGGCCTCCACAATGGCTTCCAAACTGATGGGTAGTGGTCGGGACCTTTCCGCTATGAACCGGACATACTCCTCTGTGTCATTTGCTTCGTCTTCCTCGGCTCTTGTGGCCGCTCTTGGGTGCCTAGACAGGTAGTCCGCCGGGTTGGACGACCCTGGCTTGTACTCCACCTTGTAGTCATACTCCTGCAGCTGGAGAATCCATTTTTTGATCCTCGGTGGCGGCTTGGACACCGAACCCTGCAATAGTGGCACTAGGGGTTTGTGGTCCGTCATGACGGTGAACGGTTTGCCGTACACGTAAATGTGAAAATAGCGGCACGCCCAGTGGATGGCAATCTCTTCCCGTTCTATCTGGGAATAGCGTTGTTCAGTCTCCATCAGCGACCTGCTCGCATACGCAATGGGGATCCACTCCCTGCTGGACCCCTGCTGTGTGAGCACGGCCCCTAGCCCATGCAGGCTGGCGTCCACGGCCACGTTGGTGGGACGAGCCGGATTAAAGTATGCCAGAGTGGTGTCGGCGGATAGCGCTGCCTTTGTGTCCTGAAAGGCTTGCTCCTGGTCAGAACCCCACTGCCATACTGTGGTAGACTTGGTCAGTTCCCGGAGGGGCTTGGTGACATTTGTTAGGCCTGGCATGAAACGTCCACAGAAATTGACCATTCCAAGGAAGCTCCAGACTTCCGAGATGTTGGAGGGCACTGGAGCTTCTCTGATGTCCCTCACCTTGTCTGGGTCTGGAGCCACTCCTTGGTCAGAAAAGGTGTAGCCAAAAAAACTGATCTTCTTTCTCAGAAATTGGCACTTCTCTTTGTGGAGCGTCAAACCTGAATCCCTGATCCTCCGCAGGACATTGCGTAGCCTCTGGTGATGATCATCCAGCGAGGTAGCATACACCAACAGGTCATCACTCACGTTCAGGACCCCCGGGAGCCCGCTGAGGACTTCTCGGATGGTGTTTTGGAACACCTCCGCGGCGCTCGATATCCCGAAGCTGAGGCGTTTGTACCTCCGGAGGCCCACATGCGTTGAGAATGTGGTGATGTACCGTGAGTCCGGGTGTAATGGAAGCTGATGATACCCTGACCGGAGGTCTATCTTTGAAAACCATTTTGCTCCGTTGAGCTCCCCGAGTATATCGTCTATGGTAGGCGTTAGGTGACGCTCTCTTTTTATCGCGGCATTGGGGAGTCGCATGTCGACACATACGCGAACCTGGCCAGGCTGCTTCGGCTTCCTAGCCACTACTATCGGGGACACCCATGGGGTCGGTCCTTCAACTTTCTCAATGACCCCTTGTTCTTCCAACGCTTCAAGTTCTGCCTCCACTTTCTGCCTCAGGTGGAAGGCTATGCGCCTGTGCCTCAACGCCACCGGTTGGACCGATGGATCAATGTGGAGGCGACTTCCTTTCCTTTGAGGCACCCGATTCCTGTGAAGATGTCACCGAACTCGTCCATGATGGTAGACAACTCCTCCTCTTGTACCGCTAGTGCAAATGATATGAGCCGTAGCTCCTCAGCCGTCTGGCCGCTCACCAGCATGCCGTTGCCCTCTTTAGTGACGTACACGGTGGTAGGGGTCTCTTGCTCCTCATGTTTGATTTTCGTCGGGAAGCATCCCAGCAGTGGGATGGGCGTCTTCTGGCCATATGCGAATACGCAAATCTTCGCTTCGCGCAGTGATGGACAGGGATCCAGCCGGTTGAATACATCCTCCGCCATCAGCTCAATGGATGCTCCCGTGTCTATGGTGGCCTGTACTTCCTGGCGGTGGACCATTACCCTGCACTTCGGCAGCCTACGTCTCTTCGGTATTGGTTGATTTGCTGCAAACACGTAATGGACAGGGTAGCTACCCTCGTCGTCGTCGTCCATGTCTTCGGGCTCATGGGCCTCTTCTACCGTCTGAGCCAGCTCTTTTCTGTGTCCTGTAGACCTGCAGACTGCTGCAAAATGATTAACCTTGCCACATGCTGAGCATCTCCGTCCTTTCGCTGGGCATTCCTGCATGCGGTGTGGCGTTCCTCCACAATAGCCACATTGCCTCTTTCTGTCCGGTGCGCGCTTCCCTGGGTGCGGGCGCGGCTTCGCTTGGGCCATATTCACTTGTTCCGTCTTGATGGGACGATGAGGGGCTGCCTCCATATGGGACGCTCTCACTCGCGCCAACTCTTTGGATCTCCCCATCATGAGGATGTCCGCGAGGGGCTTCCCCGACTCCTGGAGGATGTGTTCACGGAGTTTGGAGGAGAAACACCCTTGGATAATTTGGGCCCGGATCTCTTCCTGCTCATCGGTGAACCCACACGTGGTGGCTAACTCCTTCAACCGCCCATGAAAGGCGTCCAATGACTCCTCCGCCTCCTGCTTTGCCTGACGAAAGATAAATCTTTCGTAGTCTCTGTTAGCCATGGGCTCAAAATGTGCGTTAAGGGCATTGAGCAGTGTAGCGTAGGTCTTGGGGGTGGCCTCTACCAGTGTTTTGTAGATCCGGTGAATGTCCTTCCCACCCAGATGAAGGAGCAGCACCCTGCGCCTCTCACGGGAGATGCCCGCCCCCTCGAAGTAGAATTGGAGCCTCTCCGTCCAGTCTTTCCACCTTGGGGCCAAAGCAGAGGGAGCGCCATCGACTACAAAAGGCTCCATGGCCGGGATTGCCGCCATTTTGGGGTAATTAGTGGTCCTCCTCGCGGCACGTGCACTGTCCCTCTCTCTGGAACGGGGAACAGCCGCCTGGCCGAGGGCACTAAGGCTGAGATAACCCTGTGCGCTGCGTGGGGCGATGGGGGCTCAGAATCCAGGCACTGCCCCTTACCTTCACTCTCTGGGAGCACTGGAGCAGCCTGCCCGATGCCTGCCGGTGATGATGGGAAGCAGGCCTGTCTGGTTGCTGTGTGCCCCTCCTCCAGGGCTCCTGATGCTCAGGTCCAACAGCAGCTGGACCACCTTGTGAGGAGGCCTGTTGGCAGGCCTTCCTTGCAGCTCCACGTGCCTCGTGGCAGAGATCGGCCTGCAGGGTGCAGTACCGCTGTTCGCCACCGGGAGGCCCACACGGTGCCCTCGATGACTTGTGCTGTGGCGCGGGCCGTCACCCGCCTCGTCGCCAGTGTAGAAGCCTATGACCAGCGCGTGTCGCTTGCGTGGCCTAGGCTAAAAGAATGGGACGCCACACGGTGTGCTGTTTAAACTCGCGTGGTCCCGACTGCCGCCGCGGGCCATGCCTCCTTTATTTATATTCTCGTTGGCGTCGTACGCCAGTGCGTGCACTACGGGCGCGGGAGCACTAGACTGCTACCCGGCCCCTTTAAACATTACACAAGAGGAGGTTTAACATTGTTTTGAGAACAGTGCAGTCCGTGCACGTTTAACAGCATGAATATCCAGCTATATGCATGTTTGACAGGATATATCTGCTGAAAGCTAGATTCAGATGTGCACACATTTGACAGCTTGTCCAGTCTGAAGTTACCAGATGACTCCATCACTAAGGACGCAGGACTTTAGTCCTGGGTTTTTCAATTAACAGTCTAATGCATTCTAAGAGTTGCAGTCCTGGTTCAGTTCTGTTGATATAATAGAATTAATTTACCTGAAAATAATGAAGTATACGTAGTAGCTTAGCAAATCATCCATGGGCCCTAAGGTAAGCAAGGAAAATGAGCCAGCGCCTCCAGGATCGATAGTACAAGATAGCCACAATTGGGGTGCAGTAGTTCTCTTACAGCATGGACCCTTGGTGCTACTGCACCTGCTGCACAATTGATAGCAACACTGCTCTGTGTAAAAGAAAAGCCCAGGACTTGAGCATTGTGTCCTCGGCTACAGAGTCATTTGGTAACCATACCAGTGTCTGTTATGTGTGACAGATGTAATTCCCTGGGTTTGTGTTAGTTTTAATTAGTACACCTTGCGTTAATCTAGCTGTTTATATATTTATTTATTTATAATATTGAGAATATAGCATCATTGATTTTACTGGCCAAAATGCGAGCATTATGTTGCATTGAAAAACATTGGAGCTAATTATTTTTACTTTGCTTTTTGCACGGAAAGTAGAGAGCGCAATTAATGTGGTGACGTGTGAAGCGTTGTTTTATTTTTACCTTTCTGCATTTTGTATTGAGTAAAACATAAATAAACCTTTTATATTTCTCTGCATGCCTCTGCGCACTTATGATTAAATCTTGCAAATTCAGGTTGACGCCTGATTGAGGGATGCTCTGGCGGGCTGCAGGGACTTGTTAGAGTGGGAATGCCGAATGCTAAGTAATGTTAATGGTACCAAATGACTACTGCATTGCCAAAGAGAAACCCGATGATTTCAAGGACATTTTTGGGTTCAAGGGAGGAGGGAGTTCAGCGTGCTTGTGTTTGCACAGTCCCTCTACTAAATTTATACTGCCAAGTTACAAAGTGAACTCTGAAGAGCATGTTGCTTCCTGAGCCTATCTGGAGCGCCAGAGGCATTTTTTCTTGCACACTTAGGGGCAGATTTACAAGCCCCTTGCGCCACTTTTGCGTCACTTTTCCCATGTTAAAAATGACGCATAAGTGGCGCAAGGGCCTTGTAAATAAGCCCCTTAGGGGCTTATTAATGAGCCCTTGCGTCCCTTTTGCGCCACCGGTGCATCACTTTGACGCACCAGCGGCGTAAAAAATGTGCCATGTTGCGTCATAGTTACAAAGTGACGCATCTAGGTAGATGCGTCACTTTGTAAACCCCTGCGCCACATTATACCTGCGCTAGGTATAATGTATGCAGGTTGGGCGTTCTGACGCAAGTAAGCCTCGTAGAAGTGACGCAGTGAAATCTATGAGATTTCACTGCGCCACTTCTAGGACGCAAATGCGTCAATATTTTATGCCTGCCTCACAGCAGGCGTAAGACTGACGCAGGCACATTTGAAATGGGACTTGCCCATGTGAAATGACCCATTGCTGAAGTTGCGTCACTTTTGTGACACACTCCAGCAATGCGTCATTTTTGCGCCTACAGATACGTCAGAAAAACTGACGTATCTGTAACTCCTTGCGACATGATGCGTCATACTATAAATATGATGCATCCAGCATGTCGCAAGAAGGGCGCAATGAAAAGTGACGCATCGCTGTTTTCACGCAGCGATGCGTCACTTTTCATAAATGAGGCCCTTAGTAAGCCACGCCGCCATTGAAAAAACGAGTAAGAACATCAGACAGTAAAAGGTTTAGACAAATATCCCAAACAGAGAAATCAGCTGTTTATCCCGTTGAAAACGTCATGTTTATTTGTGTTCTCACAGACTGAACAAACCGTAGCACCTTCTGAGCTATCGTACACACTTTTGTGACGCAGTACATTTATCAGCCGCTCTCTTTTGCACACAAGCCTGGCACAGTTGTTGGCTTTGGAATAGCTGCAAGAAGAACATACGACAAAAGACAACGAAGAGCGCTGTTTTCCTACCCTTTCTCAAAAATATCACTTTTTAATTTTTTTTTTAGACAAGTGTAGGTATCTCAACTGCTGCTACATTCCCCGGGTATGGTAAATCTCCTCTACGGTTATGTATGTTATGGCAACTCATGTCGGTCACAGTGTAGCCTTTGCCACCCTGTCACAGGACAAAGACCCAGTCTCAATGCTGTTTGGCGTGACACTTGCCTGTTCTGTTCAAAGGACAACCACCCCAAAAGCCATGCAGCAGCCCAACACAAACGTATCAGCATATTTGAAATATTTCCGCCTGAGTCTAGATAATGACCCTTCCATCCATACATGGCGTTTGACCCTAACCATTGGGATATGCAAATAGGACCTCCATAACAGACCAATTGGTACCTCCGGCCTACCGGAGCAATTTTGAAGATTACTAGTCCTAGAAGGTTGGTGTGCAGAGGGCCAGCAGTCCTCTGCTTTCCCATCCATTTCCTCCCCTCCATAGCCCCAGGAGCCGTGCAGTAGCCCAGCACATAAAAAACAGCAATGTAAAATGCTTCTGCCAGAACCAGCTCACTCTCAAACCTGGGGTCCTATTATAGATAGGGCGCACTTTTCCTGTTTGGGCCATGGGGCATCTTTTCTGGGGCGCCAACCTGACTCGGGCACGCCACAGTTTATGGTGGTGTGTGCCGGTCCCCACGTTGGGGGCGGGGGTGGGCGTCGCACACATATGACGTGGCGGCGCCCCGCCTCGTTTTTCTCCCCTGATTGGCGTAGAACACTAGGCGACCCGGAAGCAGTTAAGTGCTTCCGGGTCGCGCATTGCGGGAATGGACGGGAAGCCGGATCTAGCCAGTTTTCCAGGAGATGAGGAATAAAAGGGAGCTGTGGAGCGGTGATCGTTCTTTCGCGTCGCCGCTCCACAGCTGAGATACACAAAGGAATCGGTCTCCAGGAGGGAGACTGCATCGCTGTTTTTCCGACTCCTCATGGATCGATCCTGCTCTTCGGACCACCCAGCTGGCATGCCTTTCAGGGACAGGCACGCTCCGCTGCTGCTACGCTGCAGCCACAGTCCTCAGACCTCACATGCTTGGTGTCCCCTGGGAGCTGCACGTTTTTTGCATACCTTGTTTCCTTGTTCTGTCCCCCATCTGAGGGTACTCTGTGGCACTCCGGGGGTCGCTTGAGGGCTATGGGGGTAAGGTTGGGGGTCTGGGATGTTTTTCTGTGGCTGTGGGGGGCAAGTGCCGGGTATGTTGTGCGGTTCCCCTTTCGTGAAATGTCTCTGTGCCTGGATGCTGCCTTTTTTAGCCCCTGTCCGATTTTCCCGTATCCTAGGGCCTTTGTTGGTTACTGTATGGTGTGTAGGGGGGAATACAGTATGTGGTTTATGGTGGAATAGAACCATCACCATAATATCAGTTTTTATTCACACTGCGTAAACAGGCTAAGTTTGTAGTATCTGTTTGGATCTGCCTGCTGGCAGAGTACCATGGCAGCTTGCCTGACTCAGATACCTATCTGATTCCAGCTCGAGTCAGAGCATCGCTCTTCCCTCCACTGTGTGTTAATTCAATTTGCCTTGGGTTTCACCAGTTACGTGCAGGATCACACATGTTGTAGGTGGACTCTACAACAATGCCAGCACTGGAGGTCTCCCAGGGATTGCGGGTACAGGGATTCCATTCCTGGCTTTGACAATGCACAGGAAAAAGAATGACTAAAGAAATAAAGCCTTGGTGATGGAAATAGCCAATCACTCGCATGTCCCGGTGCATTGGAGAGAGACACCCTGATTGCAGTACATAACCCTTTAAAGCAGTGCTATTCATGCCGGTTCAGCAGACTTGTTTATTGATGTAGGCAGGAGTCCTGTGCTCCACAAAGCATATAGCATTAAGGCCGCCCCAAATCCCATGACGGATGGTGGATCATGGACAAGAGTCCTAGTAACAGAATGGTGCACAGGAGTATCTAGTAACGGTCAACGCATGCTTCTCGAAGCTGCCCTTGTGTGTATTCGCAGTAGGTTCAATAGGCGTGGTCCGTCACTAGCCGTAAGTTTGAATCACTGAGTAGCTGCTTGCAGCTTGGAAGGAGGCTGCTAGTGTTCATTCTCCTAGAATGCCCTTCTCATCTTTGATCTGCAGCAGGAGTGTAGCGCTTTGACGGAATCTCTGCTCGCTATAATTTTGATATTTTTCCTTATGTCCTGCACGATCTGGGATGGCACTCTGTAGAGGAGTATGCATCCATGTCCCCCCACATGAGACCTTGACCGCTTATGTCCCTAGACAGAGTGCCAAACATCCAGGTTCTACTACATGGGACAGTGACCTTTGAGGATTCCAGTAAAGGCAACATGCAGCCATGTTGTTATTATGTTACTAGGATTAATAAGCATTTGGCCCTTCCACCAAATACTATGCAGATTTGGGGGGCCAATTAGACTGGCAGCGCGCAAGTGGTATGCTTTTTTCAACAGGAGAATGAGCATCTATTGGCCATTGTCACATGCTGGGGTGTATTTCTTAGAAACGCATAGCATGCCCTGGGAGAACATCATTGGTGGATGGTGGCCGATCTAGTTGATGAGCAATCACCAAGCTAGTGATTCTTTTAATTCTATTATGTGGCTGGGATTAATATGCATTCGCCCCTTATACCACCTACTATGCAAGTTTGGGGGCCAGCTAGATGGGCAGCGCGCAGTGGTTGCCCTGGTGCCCACTGAACCAAATGCTATCTCAAAACGGTGGAGGTTTTTTCATCAGCTCTGGGGCCTAACCGCGATAAACAAGATTTCTTTCGCGATAAATAAGGCCATTGCCCCCAAGCAAACAACTAACACAGCCAGTTCAGGTGGCTTATTGGGCTAAAAACGTACACTATAGGGATCTGTGTTTTGATCGCATGGCCACAGGTTTCAATAATGGGTGGGTTCAGTCAGTTTTTCATCCTTCTGGGGGCAATAAAAGGAGTGCCACTGAGTTGGGTGACAACAAATATATGATATTTCTGCGCCAGGATACCCTGTGTGGTGAACGTGTGCTTTACGGGTACACGGGTTACACCAGTTGTGGGTCATGGGTAACAACAGCTAGGGAAAAAGTATCTAGGTGTGTTATAATGGGCACATTATTATGGAGTGATAAGTCTCTTGCCAACTTGAAGTTTTCAACCCAAACTCATGTGGTGAGGTTGCCATTTACTATTGCCAGGGGGAAAATATCTGTCATTGCCTGAGCCATTATAAACACAACGTGGTCCGCGGAAAGGGTTACATTTCGGGAATTATACCCTGTCACTTAATGGTCAGCTCTAAAAGAATTTTAAAATTGGCTTCAGGGAACTCAAAGTGTTTTGGTCGCCAGTGTTTTTTCGGCCCTATTATAGTTTGGCAATATTCCAGGTTAGCAGTGAATGGGCGGCTATCGTTGTATGTTCTCATTGGCCGCCGAAATCTTCGTTGCCTTGCAACTGGCGAACGCAATGGGCTTGTCTCAGAGGGTAGTATTTGGGCATTTATCTAGCGAGAGGCTCTTAACCCGGGGTTACCTTCCAGAGTTACGGGCCATCTGCCTTAAACGAGGCACTCAGCCAGTTTTGGGTCATTTAAAAGCAGGGGTGTTTACGTTTTTTCTGTTTACGTTTAATGTTAGAATTGATGAATTAAGCCTCTACTACGTCTTGGCCTTTGGAGGTCCCAACTCAAACTCTTGGGGAACGAACAGCATTTCATGGGGTCAGAAGGCTGCACTTGTATTTGCCCGGGGCTGGATGCGTGGGCGGATTATGGCAGTGCCCCTCGCCGGCTTCACGGCCTGGATGATGCTGCAGTACAGACATTAGTGTCACGGTCGTTTGATTTCGCATAAATCAGCAAGGCTGGAGTGCAACGCGTTTCATGTACTTCCGCAAATAGCAGCGCAGCCCTGTGGGAGTATCCGGGGCACCGAATAGTCTTGTGGTCCAGCTACATCTGGGGTTACTTGAATTATACTCTCTGCTGGGCTTATCGGGGATCCTCCAGGGGGAAGACGAGGTTGCCTTTTCGCAGCCAGGGGCGGACCAGCTGGTGTGTAGGAAAGTGGGGTAGTTGAATCCTGCTATTCGTATAATTTTCCCAGGGTTGCTCGATTTTCCCGGTCGATCATACCCCCCCTGCACAAGCAGGCCAGGTCTGGGCGGAAGTGAGGAGCCGCCATGCTAGGGCTCCCGCTTTGGAGTGAGAGTGCCACTGAGGCGGCAATGATGGGCCAGCTGGGCCAGAGGTGCATGTTGGGCTCTGACAGCTACAAAGAATAGGGGAACTTAATCCTATTGTTAGGTTTGCCTCTAACTCCTTTCTCCCTTTGTTGTATCCTCCGGTCGGCGCAAGTAAAAAGTGGGAGGAGTTTGAAACAGCAGCTGGGTACCTCGTTGGCTTTGGTAAATGCGGGAGCGGTTTCAAGGGGTCCTGGGGAAGGGCCACTCACACGTGAGGCATTGACAAGGTGTAAGGTGCAAGGAGCTTCTTGGACAGTAGCTGGATCCTTTGTCATTTTTATGGGTGCAGAAGGGGTTACAGAGGTGCAGGGCTGCTGACCTCACTCCCACCCGCCCATGCGCAGTGGGCACAAGCTAAACACAGGCCCTTTGAAGGGCGGAAGATGGGTGTATGGGGGTGCCCGAGGGAGGTATCCTAGTGGGCAGACTGCCCCCTGCACAAGCACTACCGGTATGGTTGGTGGGTCGGGTCCTCACTAAAGGAGGGACCCACCCGGGTCCAAGATGGGTGTATGGGGTGCCCGAGGGAGGTATTCTAACGGACAGATGGGCCCCCTGCACAAGCACTACCGGTATGGTTGATGGGTCGGGTCCTCACGAAAGGAGGGACTCACCCATGTCCAAGAGGGTATTGGACTGAAGGTTCCTAAGAGGAAGAGACTCAACCTAGTCATATTCTCACTCTGAAACTGTTAGCATTGGATGCACTGGAGCAATGGAAGGGTGCAGGGGGAGAGGAAGTTCCGCTTCCGGTAGGCATTTGGGGCCAACCCCCGCACAAGCGCAGTGGCGCAAAAAAACTTGGCATTTCGGCACAGCCCCTTGGAGATACTATTGAGGGCATAGGGGGTGCCTTCTGGTGCCCTGCGCAAGTCACTCCGGTAGGAGGGTGGGCTCACATCATCTCATAATTGCAGTGGCGGGGGTGATTCGGTCTGGGCCTGGAACCATTCTGTCAAAAAGACCTATTGAGAAGATAGATAAGTTGGTTAGGTCCCCATAACCCGACACCATCTCGCATGGATGCATTCGGGGGGGGGGGGGAGGTTTTTCTTACAGGATGGCTTGGACAGTATCTTTTACCTATTGGTTGGCTTGCAGTTTCCATGTCCTGTCCCGCAGGAAGGAAGCTTGCAGCAATTTCAAGTGCTATATGCGTCTACACATGCTATGAAAGTTGTTTGCTACGTGTTACTGACGGTATCTTTTATCTTTGGTTTGGTTTGCAGTTTCCATGTCCTGTCCCGCAGGGAGGAAGCTTGCACCGGTTCATCCGTCGTCAGACCCCATCGCAGCCCAGGTACCCGCCCGGGGGCGACACGAGGTGGAAGTGTGGATAGTTGGTCACTCATATGTAAGTAGGTTGAGACATGTTTTCTTTGCAGGAAATTATGCACACCGGGCACGACAGGCAGGTTTCAATGTTTCTTTCCATTGGCCGTGGGGGTTTACGTCTTGTCCAACTAAGAGACATGTTGGGGGGTGCACTTGACAGGGCACACATGCCACCCGAAGCAGTAATTTTGCATTTGGGGGGCAATGATCTGGTTGACCTGGATAGGCAAGGTGTGGTGGAAGCACTGATCACCGAGGTAGGTTGGCTGGCAAAAAGATGCCCTCATACAGTGATAGCATGGTCGTACATTGTCCCCAGACTCCAGTGGCGGGGAGATGAGTCTGTTTGGGCTTTGAATCACTCGGTCAAAGGGATCAATAAACGTATTGATAGATTGTTTCGCTCCCCACGATCGCAGACGATTGCACATGGGTGCATCAGGGTTGAAAGGTTTTTCTGCAGGATGGCGTACATCTCTCCAAAATTGGAAATGAAATTTATCTAGAAAACCTATTAGCTTGTTTGGAGGAAGCATGGAGCAGAGCATGACCTCTTAGATGCAAAGGGGGGGGCCAGATACTCGGTCAACTATGCTGGCCTGTGGCGGCAAGGTCATGATTGGTGGGCATAATTTTTCGGTCCTTAGTAGGCATCACCATTGTCAAATGAGGACGCCTGGGGGAGGGGACAGTTGGTCTCTCTTGGAAATCCAGGGGGCAGTTACAGCCGGTAGGCTGGAAGGGTGCTGGAGGAGGGGAAGTTCTGCTTCCGGTAGGCATTTTAGGCCAACCCCCGCACAAGCGCAGTGGCGCAGGAAACTTGGCCTGACAGCGCAGCCCCTTGGAGATAATATTAAGGGGTGTAGGAGGTGCCTGGGGAGGTATCCTCTGGCAAACTGGGTCCCCTGTTCAAGACACTCCGGTAGGAGGGTGGGCCCTAGCACGGTCTTAGACCAGTTATTGACCTTGCCGTAGGCTCAAACAGGGATACGCAGAAAAGGATTGATTGCTGAACATTTAGCTTAAGACAGGAATGGCTATGTATTAGAAACATGTTAAGGATAGCCAACTGGAATACTGTACATATCAATGTAGTACTGTACATATCAATAGAATGGACTGGACTTTTCTGCGTATTGTAAATAATGTAAATATGAAGATTAATGTTTTGTTATGTTTTATAATAAAATACGGCCGGGGTTTTACGACCCCTAACCCAAGTCACTGTTTTGTTGATTTTATCGCGGATGCCTTGCAGGAAAGTGGAGTGTACGTTGTTCCCTAATGTTGACAAGTGAACAGGTAAAAGGCATGTCTTAGGGCGGGGGCACTCGGCAAATACCAGGCCATATAAGCATGTGCGCCGGGTGCAAACAGAAAAAGCATTTTCAATGCAATAGGTCTCGCATTTGCAAGCGTTCGAGCTATTGGCATTGTAAATGACAATGCCTTTTATTTATCCGTTTTAAAAACATTACATATATAAAAGGCATTGTCATTTACAATGCCAATAGCTCAAACTCTCGTAATTGCGAGGCCTATTGCATTGCAAATGCTTGTTTTACTTGTATCTGGTCTACGACAGTCTGTCTCTCTGCCTCTCCATATCTTTAGCTATGTATCTCCTTATCACAGTCACTCTTTATATCTCTTTCACTGTTATCGCTCTTGCCTTCTCTGTTTCTCTCTGTCGGTAACTCCCTATTTTACAGGCCCCTCGCTCTGCTGTTCCTTTCCCCACATATTCATTTCTCACAAACATATTCTAAGCCAGAGGGACAAGACAGGAAATTGCTTTTCTCCGATTTGTCAAGATCTTCCTTGGAAAGCTGACAAGAACACTACAGAGCACAAACACCCAAAATAGCCTGAAAAGCTGCTGTTTCAATGTAGGTCACCCGAAGCTATGTAAATTGGCTGAATCTACTTTTTGCTTTCCATTTGAAATATTTTTTTCTGAAGACAAATAAAATTGCATTTTCAGTTAATTATTTCCTACTAATGCGTGTTGTACAAAATTAATTTGTAGTTGATATTTTGTGCTTGTGTCGAGGCAAAACAGCCCATTTGCCACCGATATTCAATGTTTTTGTCACAAATAATAGTGAAAGCAGCCTTGCAAGTTGTCCAAAGTTTGTAGTTGGACTTTATAAAATAACAGTGGTATAAAGTTCAATTAAGTGAACTGCTTCCGAGCTTTGGGAGAAGAAAGGACAGGTGTGGGATTTTAGAAATGGTGGAGGTCCTATTCACGCTGATTCTTGTTTCACAACTCAATTCGAACTCTGAGAATGTGGTTCCTATTTCATTTAACCCTCTGAATCTATATTTTATATAATATAGGTACACACTGGCAACCTGAGAGATAGGCCTAAAATATGTGGGGGCATATTTACGTTCCCTGGCGCATCCCTGCATATCAGCAGGGATGCGCCAGGGAAAATGCGTCACGCAAGTTTACCCTTGCGCCACGTCCGATGCGCCGCATTTACAATGCGGCGCATCGTGGCGCAGGGATAAGCAGATGCGTGACGCATCTGCCAGCGGAAGGTTGGCGCAGTGCTGAAGTTGTGTCGCAAGCGCGACGCAACTCCAGCACTGTTCCAACCTTCCTATCCCTAACATGGTGCGTCAATCCTTACGCCTGCTTGAAGCAGGCGTAAGGATTTGACGCACCAGCGCTCGGAAAAGTGACTGCGTGAAATCTTGTAGATTTCACTACGTCACTTTTCCGAGGCGTTCCTGCGCCAGATCGCCCCCTGCGCCGGTACGCCCACATGAAACCTGACGCAGCGTTCATGTGGCGCAGGGGTTTACTACGTGACGCATCTCCCTAGATGCGTCACGTTGTAAATATAGCGCAACGTGGCGCATGGTTTGCGTCGCCGCTGCGTCACATGCGTGACGCAACGGCGGCGCAAAAGTGGCGCAAGGGGCTTGTAAATATGCCCCGTGGTTTGCACCACAAATAAAAACAATATAATGCCTCTCTATACACCACTGACTTTTTTGAGATTTAAAAAGTTGTTGATTGTCTTTCTGGAATTAAGATGTAGGCGACTGCCTTACACTATTGGCTTATTGGTACATTGTACATTTTCACTGTGAAGGTTTCCACACTGTGCTGTAAAGCTGGTCCGGGACATGCACTTACACACTAGCACTGTCATCATTGTTAGTCAGAAATATATACGTGGAACTTTTTTGGTGGACGGAAAGCAGTTGTTTACACTTCAGAAATGTCAGAGAGCATGCTGGGCTTTGAGGTGAAGGAGGAAACAGTAGCCTCTTGTGAACTTTCAAATGGGTGGCATACATCGTTGTCCCACACTGAAAGAGAAAATGAGCCAAGCGAGTAAAGGCAGCTCCCTCTCGGGGTTTCGATGCATCTGCCTTGAAGAAAACATTTATATTTTTGGTGCATATTACAATACAATCTACACATACATTGGGCAAAAGCCACAGAAGTGTCTGCAGTTCTCAAATACTAGTTGCTGAAACAAGTTTTAAGGGGTTGACCTAAAGACTGCTTTGGAAAAACTGGGGCAAAATGTACATTTTTTCAGCACAAATTCTCCAAATAAGTTGGCTAAGAAGTCCTAGGTCTTACAGTCAGTACATGTTTGATGTGCTGTTTCATGTATCCTCATAATATTTTTCAAATTGTATATAACATTTTCCTTTGCTTCAATCTTCCACTTTCTTTATTTAGACAGTTCTGCCCCTTCGATGATGATTCTTAATTATAAAATATGAATGAAAATCTACTTTTAAGGTGCCAGAAAATAAAATGTAAACCTACATAGATATCATTATCTAATATCATAGACCTATCCCGTCATGTTATACCAACTTTAAAGGCTTAGACCACAGACAGCAGTTGTGACGAAAATGTCTTATAGTGCTATCAATATAGATCATGATTAGCCACATTGTGAGTTATGAAATAAGAGCTATAGCAGAAAGTGCCAGCTTACAACAAGGAAATAAAAAAGTAATTCGACCACCAACTCAGCATAACTTTTCACACAAATATAAACCCTAAACTTATTCTGGAAATGCATAGTTTTTCCTAAAACTTCAGCTTGTTGCTTTAGGGAGACAAGCAAAGTTTGCTATTAATTCTATTTATTAATTTTTCGCAAACTAAAACATGAATGTCTGCAGGGGTGAATATGAGATGTTCGGGATACCTACCCACCTAAAGTGAGTGTTTACCACCTTATTAGGTCTCACCAACGGTGCTCATGCGCTGTCTCTTTCGAGACATGCTGTATTTACAATGTGGGCTTCAAGCACCTCCCATTTTTTCCATTTGTTCCTGTTGGTGCCCTTCATAAATGCCTGCTTTTGTTTGGTGAATATGCTTAATTATTCCCACCTTTTGGTGTTTCAGACCCTCCGAGGAGCCTGCCCCGTTATATGAGATTTTACTCTTTTTTTTTAATCTATTCCCTTTGTGCGCACAATTTTTTTTTGTTTGCCTCAGCTCATGTTTTTGGATAGTAGTTATTTTGGACTTTCTGACTTTTGTTTTATAAGCACGCTGCCCGCTTCTCGGATGCGGCGCATTCATTTTTCTGATGGCATTAACATTTTCTAACCAGTAGGTGGGTTTGCATGTGTAAACAAACTTTGGGCTTTTGTTTTATCATCACAGCACCTGCTTCACCGACGCCGGACTTCATGTTTCATTTTTCTTTCTGACGAGGAGGTAGCGTGTGTGCTTCTGGAGTCGTCGCAACTCCTTTCATGTTTCACCATCGCAAGGCGGCTAAAAAATGTTTAATTCCTTATCAGCATCTTCCTACTTTAAATTAGTAAACACCAAGCAACCGGGTCTTATCTTTGAACGTTCAGGGATTATGCCACGTACAGAGCGTCCATTGCTAGGCAGATGCTTAATGCCTGAGACAATAGTCTGTGTCTGGCACTCCTGATGCAAAATGCCAACAGTGATGGTCAACACTTCTAACACAGATCACAAGAATGAGGGGGAGCGTGAAGCTTGCTAAAAGAAAAAGGAACATTTTATCTCTCGCCAGATTATTCCTTTCAGCTAGCTTTTCAAGTGATAAAGGGGGAGATTGGCGTCTGGTGAACTTTCTCACACATCCCTTGGATCCACAAATGCCACTAATATCCTCACCCCCTGCATACGGACCCCTCGCTGTCTCAACCCATGTTTATTTTTATGACAATAACAGCTACATCCAGCGAGCTTTTATTCTGCGCACGCCATGTCGTGCTGCACTCGCAGTACCTGACCTTCTAAACGGTGCTGTTATTTTGCGAAATCGCCCACTATCAGCGATCAGAGGCATTTCATTTGTGTCCCACCAAGGAAGACGGACCTTTCAAGCCGAAAAAGTGCATACATTATGTGCTCTGCGATCTCTTTGTGAGGCGGTGTAGGAAAGTAGGATCTGCTTCTTATGGTTACCCCCACTTTTTGCTTATT